>PVIW01001102.1:0-340919 GCA_004026585.1 Noctilio leporinus | reverse complement strand
AGATGAAATCAAAAAGTTTTTGGAAACAAATGACAATGAATACACAACAGCCCAAAACCTCTGGGACACAGCAAAGGCAGTCCTCAGAGGGAAATTCATAGCAATACAGGCCTACTAAAAAGGTCAGAAGTAGCTTATACAAACCACCTAACCATAAAGCTGCAAGAACTAGAGAAGCAACAACAAACAAAGCCCAGAGTGAGTAGAAGGAAGGAAGTCATCAAGATCAGAACATAATTAAATGACTTAGAAACTAAAACTACAATTTGAAGAATCAACAAGTCCAGGAGCTGGTTCTTTGAAAAAATAAAATTGACAAGCCTTTAACCAGACTCATCAAGAAAAGGAGAGAGAGAACCCAAATAAACAGAATCAGAAATGTCAGAGGAGGAATCACAACTGATACTTCAGAAATACGAAGGATTGTTAGAAATGACTAAAAAAGCTATATGACAAGAAATATGACAACCTGGGTGAAATGGACAAATTTCTGGAATTGTATAATCTACCAAAACTGAATCCAGAAGAAGCAGAAATCCTGAATAGGCCAATAACTAGTGAAATTGAAGAAGTCATACAAAATCTCCCAAAGCACAAGGACCCCGGACTGGATGGCTACACAGGTGAATTTTACTTCCTTATGTTTTCTTTATCAAAATCCTAAAAAGATATCTTCTCCAAGTATTCCTTAAGTATTATCTGGGCTTCCACATTTCTCCCTTGCTCATCTCTTGCATAACACTCTTACTGGGTAATTGCATTTCCTCTAACAGTTCCACCAAATACTGCTTTGTTGACCACATTTAAATTAAATATGTCAGGTCAGACTTCATGCCCCCTTTTTAAACCCTCATCAATTCTCACCCGAATTACTTCAGAAGCCTCCTAATAAGTAGTCCTAATTTTATTTCTTCAAGTCTATTTGCATAAAAGAGTCATCTATGAAAACTGTACATTGATCTATGCCACATTCATGTTTAAAATGTGTATAATAATTAAAATGCTGGTTACCATGACATAATCAAGATGGCAACAGATTTTTCTTTACTTCAGTTGTCTTCACAAGAGGACCAACTAATAGCTATCCATAAATAAGACACTATTGTGAAAAATCCCAGAACCCAGGAGTGAGGCTGAAGTGCCCCAACTAGAACACAGAGACTGAGGAGGGCCACGTTTAGAAAAGTAAGAGGAGCAGCTGTCTCTGAGCTTATCACCCTTCCTCTCAGCTGGCACAGCCCCACAGTGAGAGGGCCTCACTAGGACCTTGGTTTCACTGGTGGGAAAAAATAAGAGGCCAACATAGACATCTCACTTCCCTAGTGTAGCAGGATGGTTCATAGAAGGTACACTTGGGTGTCACCTCACAGAGATAATCAGGAAAATCTGTGAGTGTTGACTACTAAGAATCAGATAGAAACAGAAGAGGGTGGGCACTCAGGTCTTGGCAGACCACATTTCTCCTTGCAGCTGCCCCTGGGTGGAGACTGCAGCCAGTGGCCCTGTCCATCTGTGGAGCCAAGCTGGTGGCCCTGCCTGGACAGGGAGCTAAGTGAGTAGCTCTGCAATTCAGGTCACCAGCCAATGAGTTGTGTCAGCCTCGGAGCCTTACCTTCTGCTTCTGTTCCAACTTCTTAGCCTGTCATCTTGCCTTTCAATGAGCTGTCACATACCTCAAAGGCTAAGTCTTACCTCAGGACATTTTTTTTTATCTCTAGAATCTTGGTGTCTTGAATGCTGGGTGACCATATAGCTTTCTGACAGAATAAATACACTTTTGTTTAAAGTTTATCCAACCTTTCTAGTTGTTTTCAGGGTGAGTTTATCTAATGTATCATAGCTAGTAATGCCAGTAGCTAGCTGTTCAGTTCTAATATGAATTACACTTTCAGTTTATATTCTGTTAATTATTAAGCATGTGGCATCTAAATTTTTCAGACTTTCAGGTTTTGACTTTTGTCTGGTTTCTTATATAACAATTTCTAAAATTTAATCTCACACCCAGAACAATTTTCAGTTACTATCTTCTACAGCTTGTAAATGCCCAACAGTAAGCCATATCTGATAAATGTGAGAAGTTAACAATAGACTTGGTTTCAGTGTGCCATGGGGATACTTTGTCAAGGAAAAGCGTGTTACCTTAGAGTCAAATGGGAATTGAAGACAGTCCAGTCTGCATTTATGTGCAGATATCAAGGTCTCTTGAGCATTTTGTAATAGCACTTTTCCTTGTGAACAGTGAGACTCTTCATAACTTTTCTAATACTACAAACATGGGTAATTTATCAGAAGAAGACTACAGTGGTTTAAAGCAATTGCTTATTTACAGTTTCATGGAAGAAATAAAGAAAACGATTTCAAGATATGGAGGGGTGCTGTGTGTATGCTTGTGTTTGTATATAACAAATTAAAATAACTCTTCTCTTCACATTTCCTTATACAAAACCAGATAACTTTGGACACAGATTTGAAAGACCACATTAATAGGTTGCACAGGTTCAGTTTTAGTTTCTAGATTTAGGTAGACTAAGTTCGAATCCTGTATACCCTGGGTGATTTACTGCTTTTCAAATTGCTGTTTCCTAATGTGAAATATGAAGATGTAAAACAGCTACCTCACAAGATTATGCTATATATAATACCTAAATAGCATACCCTAAATACGTGATCACTGCTATTCTGTTTTCATTTGCTGGGCTCTAATGCTGAAAAGTGAGTAGGGAGTGAGTTTTTCCTTCTGTTTATTCCCTGTATATATATGTAGCACTCAGCAGAGAAATTGGCATACACAGTGTTGCCCATCAGGCTTTGCTAGATGAAGAAGTAGTCATATACTACATCAGGTTAAGCAACAAATTAGGAAAATATGTTAGATCAAAAATTATGAAGTCCTTCATGACCTGTTACGTGAAAAAAGCAAAGAAAATGAGTAGAAGGTGGCAGTTATATTTATTAACACCACCATGAAATCTGCCTTACTGCTTGAAATTTTATGTGCCCAAAAAAGAATTATTGACTAAACACTGTATTTAGCTTAGCAGCACAACTAGTACAATTCAGTAGAAGGGGAGTTTATAGACTGAAAACTGGAAGGTTATTTAAGCAAGGAAGCTTCTTGAGGACACATAAACATGTTATATAAAACTGTGGATACCCCCACATATAATGTGCTTTCTCTTTTTAACAGAACCATTTAGCTTACTCTATATTGCATATTTTACACAATTGCCTCCATTTTTGCTTTTCTTCAAATTACTATGCCAAAAGAAGCAATGAACTGTGTAATTCACAAAATAATCTATTTACACGTTTTATCTGCCTTCCCTCTTTGAAGGATGTGTATAATAAGGCAACATTTCTGGAGGGGTAAAACTTGAAACAAAGGGGTGAGCACTTGCCATCCTAAACCCTACCTTGAGCAGGATGAATATTCCATCCATTCTGATTTTTAATACTGTTCATTATTTTCTATAATCCCCAAGTTTTTGAAAGTCAGCCTACCCTGATCAACCCCAAAATTAGATCAGAGTTCCTAAGATTGAATTCCTTCCAAAATTATTAACATGCTTGGCCTTCCAAGTGAGGAAATGTAGAACAGAGGTGGGGGAGGGGTTGGTAATAACTTTCTATTGCTGTGTAACAAATTACCACAAATTTAACAGCTTCATACAAGTTTCAGTCATCATCTCATACTTTCTGGAGTCCAGGAGTCCATGTACAGCATAAGTGGGTTCACCATTTAGGATGAAAAAGGCTGAGATCAGGTGTTATACCAGCTGCATTCCTTCCTGGAAGCCTTGCTAGAAAATCTGCTTCCAAACACATTCAAATTTTTGGCTGAATTCAGTTCCCCTTTAATGAAGCCCTGAATCCCCATTTCCTTGTTGGTTGTTAGCAGGGACACTCAGGTCCTGGAGGTTACCTGCATTCCTTTACACAAACTTCCTTCCATCTTCAGCGCCAATGATGGAGCTTTCCATTGCTGCTATCTCATGCCAGATCCCTTTTATGATGAAAGGTCTTTGCCCAGGAAAAGCCAGATTCTTTGCAAGGATCACCTGATTAGGTCAGCTTTGGTGAGGGTAATTGCCCTATTTAAAGGTCATTTATTTGGGACCTCAGTAACATCTTGAAAATTCCTTCACAGCAGCACCTATTGAAATTAGTGCTTGAGTGAAAAAGTTGAAACCATGTGTACATCAGACAGCAGGAATCTTGGATGCTGTGTTAGAATTCTACCTATACAGCCCCAACCAATGGTACCTGTCCTCCATGACACACCTCTGAAACATCTCCAGAGTTTCTCAAGACTATCACCGCTGTATGCCATTACTTTGGAGGCTCTGTGAAATAGAAAGCACTGAAGTTTTAGAACAGAAAAGATCTGCATTTAAGTCCCCCCTATATTTGCTGGGAGATATCGAATGGGTCATATGATTCTTCAGAGCCTCAGTTTCCTCAGTGGTAAAATATAGAGAATTAGGGAAAGTAATAGAACAGCAATCATCTGTCCTATGCTGGACAAACAGCAAACTTTAGATTCCTAATGTTTCATCCTTCTTTCGAATGTTCTGAGATAGCTCCTCCAATCCACATCTGTTTATTCTGTATAAAGCCTTGGACACTTGAAAAACTAAAATTTACAAACCCTGGAAATAAGTTGATTTTTCAGTAAATAACCAACTTCTTGAAAATTCTATATTGTGCTAATTTTTTAAAATTAAACAACTGGTGTTGACTGGCATATATTCATTAAAAATTTTACTTAAAAGTGTAATATCCTTCCTTGCTTTTCACTATTATTTAGGGATTCTAACACCTCCTACACCCTCAGGGGAGGGGGGAAAAGGAATATGAAGACAGCTAAGCAGTCAGTAGACTCCCACTATTGGGGAAAAAAATCCCAAAATATCTGTTAAAAAGCTATTGGTAAGAGATTTGGCAGGATGATGATTACATGTGGGTAGAACAGCAGTTTCCATAATAATTATGTGGGTTGCAAACAGATTTTGAGAAAAAGAAAATGCTGGGATGTGGTCTAATGAATGTTCTCATTAACCTTAATAGCATCAGGTAGAGAAGGGAGAGGACCATTTTGGAGGGGGAACCAACTTAGGCTTTCAGACTCATTTTATGAGGCACATCCAACAGCACTGTTTTCTCAATTAAATATGAATATATGCAGTTGTCTGAACAGAATTCTCTATCACTTGAAGTTTGCCTTTTAAAGCCTATTTTTCTAATAAGTTATATTAAACATCTCTTGAGTGATTAATATGTGCTAGACATTACAATAAACATAAGGATGAAGAGACATCCAGAACATAAAATTTATAGTCTACTTGGGGAAAACAGAAGTAATGTACCTAAGTTTAATATGATGATAAATGTAAAACTAAAAGCACCATAACATTGCCTCCTTGAGAACAGAAATCTTGTCTTTTTGTTCACCACTGTTCCCATTTAGAGTACATGTTACCCAAAACCTGTTTAGCAAAAAAAGAAATAAATGTCACTGTTTTAGAAACAGAGAGGAGGGAACTATGTAGCCCAGGAGAGCTTGAGAATGGTTTTTAAAGGTTGCATTGAAGCTAGCTAGGTCGGTCTGCTTGATGAATGAATTGGATTTTATCAAATCATGAAACATAGGAAGAGGTGAAAGGGTGGTGCTCTGTGCTGAGGGAATAGAGTACGAAAAGGATTGCAGGTATGAAAGGGTGGCATATTGGAGAAGTAAGAATTGGCATGTTATGTCTTCAATATACATGTGTCTGGATAGTGTCAGCAGTAACAATATCATGGTAAGCAAGACTACAGAATTTAGCAAGCAAGAATAACTGTGTGCCTGGCACACCCATCTCACCTCCCAGATACAAATTTCATAACTTCAGGAACAGTCACTCTGTGCCTACATTTTTTCCTCTGATACTGCTCCTTTGAAACAGATTTTGAGGTGATTTATTTATGTTGTTTGCTCATGGCAGATGGTTCCCCAAGACCTCTGTAGAGTTATACTAAATAATTGTGTTGCCATTGGAGAGTTCAAATAATGAGATTTGCCCATTGCATGTGATTAGCGTTCCATGAAAATAAGTTAGGAAATTGTAATTGTAAGAACAAAATGTTTGAAAACATGCATAATAATAATGGATGTGATCGGGGAATAATAATCTAAGGGAGGCAAGACAGGAACGTGATTTTCACTAAGAGATGATTCAGTGAGTAGAAGAAACCTAATGAATAGTACTTTTGTGGGTAGATTGAGTAAAAAGGAAAGAAGATATTTAGTATAGAGGATAAATGCGCAAACTTCCAATGGTTTGGAAGTCATTGATGCCTCTCCTAGCAGGTCATACCTAATGAATAGGATGAATAGAACATGAGACTGTTACTCAAGGATCAACACATGTACATATATTTTTCTGTTTTCCATAGCAGTAACTTAAAACATATTGATAAAATATAAAAAAGGAAAGACATATTGTCTGCTTTGTAAAGTTTCATATTTTTATAAGGAAGACAAAGCTTAAAGTTATGTAGCATCTCTATGTAATTTTATATAATAATATTCAATAATGCATGAAACTTTTATCTTCATAATTTCCCAAGAATCTTCTTACTCCTGTTAACGTGTAGTCCTCAGGAGCTCCCATATTTCAGAAATGTCTTTTGATATTAAATTGAGTGGTTATAAATCCTGCAGCAATTATTTTATAGCCATAAACATTTGGTATGCTTTATATTTAGTTATTAGAGGACAAGTATGATTATCAATCTCTGGACATTGAGAGTTATTAAGTGCATGTGTTCAAAGAAGAGAGGAGAAATTAAGTTCATACTAATTAAGACTCATATTAGGAAATGATAAGTTAAAGTTTGGGAAGTTAGGTTGCTAATGTTTGGAATAATTGGGAAAAATCAGTGATTTAAAAGTAAGAGAAAAGAGAGAAGCTTCTGGGAGTTTTCAAGAGTGAAAAGGATGAGGAAAGATTTTTATCTTAAAGTAGGACTGGAGAAACAAGCTGGTTTTCAAGGTAGAATTATGTGTGGATGTTAATATGCCCAGAAGTTAAAAGTCAATAGTCAAGGGCCTGGCTTGTAGTACAGTTGATAAGATGCTGGCTTGCAAACCCAAAGGTCGCTGGTTCGATTCCCCACCAGGGCATATAACCAAGTTGCAAGCCAAGTCTCCAGCCAAATCTGTAACTGGAGGCCGGTGAAAGTCAACCATACATTGATGTCTCTCTCCCTCTCTGCCTCTCTCCCTACCCCTCTCTCTAAAAATAATAAATAAAATCTTTTTTAAAAAGTCAATAGTCAATCTAAATATTAATGTTACCAAGGATAATAATGGTGATGGAATTTTAGAATACTTTCTTATGTGTCAGTAACTACTTAACTGTTTTATGGGTTTTAAATCATGTAATCCTTATAATGTAGGTATTATTAGTATTCACTTTAGAAATAAGAAAACTAAGGCAGAGACATTCAATTGCCTTAATCACAGTTAAAGTGTTAGAGTCGCAATTCAAACCCAAATGGTGTAACTCCTGAATCTGTGCTCTTAGACATTGTATTTCCTTTTCTGTAATGGGATATGTGGTTCAAATTTCAAAGAAAAAACCAAAAGAGGGTTGGAAGGAAAATGTGATCCAAGTGGTAAGACATCTAGGAAGGTAAAAGTAAATAGTAAAGAGAATGAAAGACTAAGGATGATTAGCATTGAATGATACAAATGAGTGGATGATATTTACTTTGCATTTAAGGCAGTGATTCAAAAATACAGGGGCCAAGAGGCAGTTTCCACACCTGTCTGTCTTCTAAGTTAGGAGTGGAGGATGATAAAGCCCATGGAAAAGTCATCCAGGAAAACTGGGTTTCCTTTGGTAGGAGATAGAAGAGAGAAGCGGCAGAGGAAAAAGAAACTGCTCAAAAAGTGGGGATAGGGGGAAGAGAGAGATAACTGATTTTAAGCTAAAAATAAATGAATTAGCCAAAAAGCAATTGTTTGCATAGCTGATTACATTCTTTTAATAAGCTTGGAGTAAACCAGAAAGTAAGTGGTCAAGAAATATCTTAAGACCTTTCAAGGAGCTAAGTCATAATGACCTGTCAGTCCTACAAATGCAGACTGATGTGACCTGGTATTAAAAAGAAAGGAACAATTTCTTATTGATTTACCTCCCTATGCACTGATTGGTACCATGCTAGAAATAGTGTGAAAGACATTCAATGAGTAACTATTTGCTAAATGAACCAATCATCAACTGATGATACCACACTCTTATTCTTTGGATTCTTAACCTGTGACAACATTTATAATGAATACATTTAATGGAATATGGTTGGGCAAATATTATAATACAGTTGAAACATAGTATTTGGAGTATACTAGGCTAAGGAGGTATGGATGGATTTTAAATTATATTATTATTCTCATTGTTTTCTAGCTTCCTTTAGTTCTAATTGACAAATAAAATGATAAGGTATTTAAAGTGTAAAACATGATGATTTGACATACATATACATTGTAAAAGGCTCACTTCCCCATCAATTTAATTAACACAGCTATCATCTCATATATTTATCCTTTTTTTCTTTCAGGCAAGAACATTAAAGCTCTATTCTGTTAGCATATTTTAGTTATACAGTACAGTGTTATCAACTGTGTTCACCATGTTATGTATTAGATCCTCAGACCTTATTCATCTTGTAACTGGCAGTTTTACCAACCTCTTTATATTTCCCCCACCCTGCAGATGCTTGCAGCCACTTTTCTACTCTCTGTATCTATGAATTTGACTATTTATTTATTGTTTTTGATTTCACATGTATGTGATACCATCTGATATTTATCTTTCCCTAGCTTATGTCCTCTCAGTTCATCTTTCTTTATTGTTTTGTTGATGTATTATATTAAATAACCAAATATTTATTGAGCACCTGCCATATGCCAAACACTATGCTAAATACTGGTTGAAATATCAGTAAAACAGAATAGACTTGGTTGGCTGCAATCTCAGTGGAGTTTATTAATAGTGGAGGAAAGTAACATTCTCTCAATTAGCATGCATATGACTAATTATAGATGTACTAAATTATTAGTTTATGCAATTATCTGGACAACCAGAGAACTGACCCTCTGTCAGATGATGGGGATGGTGAGAAAAGCCTTTCAGAAGTAGAGACAGCATCATGTGTCAACCACAGAGGAAACTGTACAGAAGTGAAATATTTTTATAAAAAAATCTATTTTTTTCTAAAGTTGAGTAGAGTTGATGTCAAAGACTTAAAGGGAAAACTCATTTGGTAGCACAGTTCTTGCTATGACTTCCAAAAGAGAAATAGCATTCAAAATATTTAAAGATTTTATTATTTCAGAGCAATTTTAGTTCACAGCAAAATTGAGAGCAAGGTACAGAACCTTCCCATGTACCCCATGCCCTGACACATGCATAACCTCCCCACATTTTCAATTTCCTCCATGAGAGTGGTGCATTTGTTATAATTGAACCTACCGTGCAAATCCTCCAAAGTCCACAGTTTATGTTAGGGTTCACTCCTGGAATTGTACATGTACCCATCATTGTAGTCTCATACAGAGTAGCTTCACTGTCCTAAAAATTCTGTGTTCTGCCTCATCATACCTCTGCCCATCCCCTTTAATCCCTGGCAACCACTGATCTTCTACTGTCTCCGTAGTTTTGCCTTTTCCAGAATGTCATATAATTTCGCTTAGAAATATGCATTCAAGTTTTTTCCATGTTTTTTCCAGGCTTGACAGCTCACTTCTTTTTAGCACTGATTAATATTCCATTGTCTAGATGTAGCAGTTTATTTATTCATTCATTTGCTGAAAGATACCTTGGTTGCTTCCAGCCAGTGACAATTATGAATCAAGCTGCTCTAAACATACATGTGCAAGGTTTTCTGTGTGTATAAATTTTGAACTTCTTTGAGTCAATACCAAGAAGTGTGATTGCTGGAGCATTTGATGAACATGTTCAATTTTATAAGAAACACCTAAACTCTTTTCAAAATGGCTGTACCACTTGGCATTCCCACCACTAATGAATGAGAGAATTCCTGTTGCTTGGTATACTTTTATCATTTAGCATTGCCTGTGTTCTGTATTTTGTTATTCTAATAGCTATGTAATATTATTTGTTTTAATTTACAATGAATGATAAAATAATAATTTAAAAGCTAAATTATTTATGCCTTAAGCCCAGAAAAAAGCCCACACCTTTATAGTCAATTAATAGAATTAATAGAAGAAGCAAGCACATACAATGGGCTAAAGATAGTTTATTCAATAAATGGCATTGGGAAAATTGGACAGATACATGCAGAAAAATGAAATTAGACCACCTTCTTACATCACACACAAGGATCAATTCAAAATGGATCAAAGACTTATATATTAGACTGGAAACCATAAAAATCCTAGAAGAAAACATAGGCAGCAAAATCTCAGACATTGCTAGTAGCAATTTTTATCAGATATATCTCCCCAGGCAAGAGAAGCAAAAGAAAAAATACACAAAGAAATAAACTTTTGTCTTAAACCACTGAGATATTGGAACTGTTTATTACCACAAAATAATTTAATCTAAGACAGTTATATATTTAATAAATGTTGAAGAAAATAAGGAAAGTTATAGAGCCCTAGAAGGTAAATTTTGACTGGGGAATTCCAGAGCCAATTTTGTTTTAAACAAGAACCTTCTGTTGAAAACAGATAAGAAGTAAACATTTATGTGTTGATTATTATGAGAAATAATGGGAATTGGGGTTTGAAAGGAGAAATAGGGAAGGGTAGATCACAGAATATGTGTGTAAAATGCAGTCTTAAAGTAAAAATGAAAATAAATTCTTGCTAGATGAACATATCCTCAGGATGTCTGCAGGGAAGATTTAAAGGAATCTGTGGTATCTACTGAGGAGGGATTTGAGTGTTTGAGAGTGGGTTCATTTTGAAGAGTCCTCCTTTAGTTAAGCCAACCTAAGTAATTAAATTTTTTTTCAAAAAAATAAAATAAAATAGTCTTTTCCTATTTCAAATATTCAAATTACTCTGTTTCTGTAGCCAAAGAAAGACTCAATGTCTAAAAGAACATTCAAATTAAGAATTTTTATATACACTCAACTCTTGTTATGCACAGTAGTATGGTCTATGAACATGCACCGAACACTGAATAAATGAATATTGACCATTGCTTCCAGAAGAAATAGAAATTTAAATGGCCATGAGCTTCTGGTCACAATACTTTCATACATGTTATGAAATACATGATGTTATGTATTTCATACATGATATTATGTGTGGTCTTGTCTAAAAACACCTCATTTCATATATATTGTTGATTCATTAACATTAAACTCACAGAAAACAGCACTTTACTGAAGCCCAAATGCAGCTAACTTTAGATAAGCATTTTCTTTCTCTATTTTTTTTTTAAGATTGTATTTATTATTTTAGAGAGAGGGGAAAGGAGAGAGGCAGAGAGGGAGAGATACATCAATGTATGTTTGCCTTTCACCTGCCTCCAGCTACCTGGCTAGAGACCTGGCTGGAGACCTGGCTTGCCACCCAATTATGTGCCCTGGCTTGGAATTGAACCAGCGACCTTTGGGTTCGCAGGCCAGTGCCTTATCCACTGTGCCACCAGCCAGGGCCCTAGATGGGCATTTTCTATGTAAGGTATATCACAATCACCTTGCGCTTGGGAATTTGATAACAACTCAGCACTATGATTGCAGATTATTTTAAATAGCAAAAGCAACCAAAAAAAAAAAAAAAAAAAAACACAAAAATTTATGTTAGTGAATGGGTGACTCTGCAAATACAGTATCTGTAGAATAAGGATTGATTCATTATCAAATAATTGGAAAGAAAATAATATAATGATAATGGATTAGAGGAGATGGATAAATACTAAAGAGAGAGAAATTTAGGTGGATGGATGGATGAATGTGTTACAGGAGAATCTCGCAGGAACTCGGTGGTTCTTGCTAATGCAGTAAAGAATTACAGACCAGCAAGCCTATTAGTGTGCAAGCAGAGTTCATTGCTGATCTGTCCTCACCGAAGAGAATGGGCCTAGCTAAGGTGGAGGTGAAAGTACAGGCAAAGTAGGGTAAGGGTGGCAAACGTGCAGGCAGCCAAAGGCTGGGGTGGCAAGTGCCCAGGCTGGGGAGGCCTAAGGCCGGTGGCCAGAGGCCAGGCAGCCAGCGAGCACCAAGAGAACAGTACTTTATTCTGAGGACTGATGTAGTTGGTGAGATGTTTGTGAAGTTACATATTGACTGACAGGTAATAGCGGTGCCAGCTTTTCTGGGGGGATGTGACTACCTAAACATAGGTATGTGTGGGGATCTGTTACCCAACTCCTTATCTTGTTCCAGACTCTTATTTGTTCATCTTGTTGTAAAACAGATACGTGACAGGAGGCAGTTAATTAAATTTGGGACAGCTACCCAAAGTTATTTATGGACTCTTTCTGTAAGCGTTAAGGGCTCTCTCCTAAAGCAGATAGTGACCAGAGGTAGGCATTTAACCAAGGCTGTTTTATGGACTCCTTCCTTTGAGCAGTATGGACCCTTTCCCATCTTGTAGGTTTTGGGATGAAAGCACAGCTTCAAAGGCTTTCCTTCCCAGATAGTGGAAATGATACATGGAATTTCAAGGACTTCCCTCCTCCCATGTTAGTGTGGTGTTTCCTGTGATGTTGGAACATCTGGCAATATTATAGGACCAGGCTCAGGACTGCTGAGTTAGTGGGTGAGACATGTCTTCCTCCTCCTCCATGACTTAATTTACTATCCACTCTACCTAACAAATGGTGGGTGAATAAACTGATGAATAGCTAGATAGGTAGATAGATTGATTGGTTGATAGATACATACAAACAAAATCTAGAAAAGTGTCTTAAATGTCGTACATTTTCTGCTTGTTTCCTAATCTTGCTGCCCTTTTTTCCAATTTGATAAAATATTTGTTACCCGAAAGTACTAAAGTAGTGCCAGAATCTTGACAGTCCACATTATCAATGTGACAGAAAGCAGTAGATAGTAGAAAAGTAAGCTCAAGATTTTCTTGGTACTTTATTTTACTTTTAAATTTATTATTCCTTACTTGAGATGTCCTATCATCTTAACACAAACCTTAAAAACACATTGTTGTGAAAATGTTAATATTTAACAACCTAAAGTCAATATGGCACCATCTAACTTAGCCACTATGGAGCTAAAACTGGAAGTCAGCACCTGTGCTGTCATTACCAGAACCAGTAAGTAGAGACTAGGATTGAATCTTTATGGGAGCTTTAGTCAGAGAGGACAGCAGGGTATGTACCCTAAAATACCTTTTTTATAAGGAAAAGACAAGTGGGGGTAAAGGGTTTTGAATTCAGGGAAAAAGTAGGTAAGGGGTTTAGAATTCAGGAAAAAGGTTAATCAGATAAGAGCTGAAGCCTCACAGTTTTCCTACTAGCCTTTCATCTGTGGACCCATGATTCTTAAGTCTGAGTGCCAGGCAGCAGACCTCTCTCCCTGGAGCATGAGGGCTCAGATATCATACTGATCACTTGCAGTCTTCCTGAGACACAAGGTCAAATTGCCCCAGGAGGACAACTGGAGTCAGAGTGGGTCCATCATCCCAGTTCCTAGAGCAATAGCTTTCTACATGCATCTGCCACTAAGCTTATCAACTATAACTTAAAACTAAAAATTTTTCAGGCCCTAGCTGGTGGCTCAGATAAGGTGCCGGCCTGTGAATCACTGGTTCGATTCCCCAGGCAGGGCACATAACCAGGTTGCAAGCCAGGTCTCCAGCCAGGTCCTTAGCTGGAGGCAGGTGAAAGGCAATCATACATTGATGTCACTCTCCCTCTCTGCCTCTCTCCGTTCCCCTCTCTCTAAGAATAAATTTTTTTTTTAATCTTAAGAAAAAAAAAAAAAAAAACTAAACTAAAAGTTTTCCAATTCATGAGTTCCCCCATCAGAATGAACTTTCTCAAGATTTACAGAGCAGATAATCCCTAAGCACTTCAAACGGAAAAAGCCTGTTTTGTCACATAGATATTGGGAATTTCTGTTTACACACCAATCCTCTATGATTTTTATTTTGCTGCTGAATGAAAATAAATGGGCCAAAATTATTTTAAACTCACAATTCTCACTTATAGGCCACTAGTTATATATCAACTCTAGCTAAATCAAAAAAATATATTTATTATTTTTTGGAGAGAGGGGTGGGGAAGGAGGCAGAGAGAGAGAGAAACATCAGTGTATGGTTGCCTTTCACCTGCCTCTAGCTAAGGACCTGGCTGGAGACCTGGCTTGCAACCTGGTTATGTGCCCTTGGCTGGGAATCCAACCAGCGACCTTGGGGTTCATAGGCCAGCGCCTATCCACTGAGCCACCAGCCAGGGCTAAAATTTTAAACATAGGAAGGAGACTTACATATTTTTAAAAAGCTAAAAAACATGATCAAAGATGAGTAAGTTAATATAATCCGCCTCTGACATCTTTTTTTTTTTTGAAATATAACCTCCAAAAGAGTTTATGAGGACAGACTTTGATAATCCCCATTAAATTCAATGAATTCATTGTGAAGGGTAAATGGGACCCATTATAATCTTAAGTTGCTTATGTAATATTCATAATCATGACATTACATGATTATGCTAGTGATAACAGAAGAAGCAACTTAAACACTCTCTGCCTTGACAGTGGGTGTTCCACAAGCAGAGCTTCCAGTCCCATTCAAAGCACTATGCATCTCCTCAAATGCCAGTGAGAGAGAGCCACACTCTCATATGAGGAATATAATAAGCCCTCCAAAACAGAGGGAGAAAATGAGGCAAACAAGCCTACTTCATTTCAACTTGTCAGCTTTAAATAAAGTCTTCTACAGCCAAAAATGAGAATCTTGAGGGAAGATGTGTGAAATAACGACATTCAACACTGGAACAAAACAAACATATTGCATTATTATTTTCTTTCTGATCTGTCACAAAAGTTTTTGAAATTTCACCATAGATCATTTTTCATAAAATAATTTCTTATCAAGGAGGACTTAGAGGAAGAAAGTTTATTTTGTTTTTTATTTGTTCTCCCCTTCCACCCACTGAGGCCTTCGGAAGTATCTCAAGTTGTCTCAAGACCCCATTATATCTTAGTGAGTAATCTGTGACCTTTGGAGCAACTCTCACTACCAATTTTTAAGTCAGAGTTGATATAGGAAAGTATACTGAAAAAAACAATCCTTTTGCATTTATGTTAATTAATTACTTACATAATACTCCCCTGGCATGGATTTTATATGCAAAATATAGGCGCATGTTCTCTGCCTACAAAAATTAAGTCCAAAGGACAAAGGGCATTTGAAGGATGATAAAAATAAATTAACATTCTGATAAATGTAAATATATGAATATTAAAAAAGTAAACAGTGTCAGGACCTCCAGCCAGGTCTGTAGCAGGAGGCAGGTGAAAGGCAACCATACGTTGATGTCTCTCTCCCTCTCTGCCTCTCTCTAAAAATAATAAATAAAATTCTTTAAAAACAAACAACACAATGATTATTAATATAAATCCTTTCCTTCACCTTTTCCCGCTCCCCTTAACCCAGCTTGTCCCCACACGCTCCAACAAAGCATTCAGGAGGCTCCATTCCATTCTTCCACTCAACCCTTTACATATCCCTCCTCTTTCCTCTTGGGTGTGTTTTTTTCATCTCCCCTTGACTTTCTTTATCTATCCTGAAAGAGCAGTTGCTCCTCTTCAAAGGAAGGACAGCACCAGAGTTCCCAGCAAATACATAGTACCATTGTACACATTCCAGTGGGAGAGAGCAAGAGAAAAGGCAGTGTCCTTTTCCTGAAAAGCCCAAGGTGTGAACGAATTTAATACAAACATCATTTCATGTCTTTTATTTCAAATGTGTGTTTCATATATCTTTCTAATAAGCTTAGAATACAATTCCTTACTCTGTTATCCTCTAACCATTATAACATGAACTCTGTGATTTCGATTCTTTTATTATGAAATTTTAGGTTACTTTGACCAGTGCGTAGAATGATAGGGATGTTGAGGAGGATGTGCCCTGACACCATCCTTGATGGCATATTGTTAAGATGTTCTTTCAATCATGCCAATGTAAAACATAATTTCATATGTGTATTTGAAGTGCATTAGAGAAAAAGCATGAGATAAGAAAAAATATATGGGCCATGGACTACCAGGACTTCAGTTTGAGGCTCTGACAAATCAATATTGAATAGAGTGTTCATAATCAGCAAGTTTTTAAATGGCTTGGTAATTCACTTGTAAGAGAAAGGGAAGGAGAAAGGGAGAGAGGGAGGGTTTTGTGCTATAGGACAGTTTAAGTTAATAAACATATTTTAGACAAATGTTTCATTCTTATTTTATGATCATTATAATAATTACTATAAAAAACATATTTAAAGCTAATGTGACCTAGCTATAAAAATATTCAGTAAGTAGTGTGAATATGGTGATATTATGCATCTTCCAGGCATACATTGTATTTTGCAACCAGTAAAATTCTGCCAAAGCATTAGATCATTCTCTTCAGGTCAAAGTGGGGTTGGTGCCTTCAACCACTCTTAGACCCAAGGCTTCCATTGTGTTTTGCATTTTTTTATTCTCTCAAGCTGCCATCTCAATAATCATGTAGGTGTAATGCAGGACAACAATGTGGCCTGAAGTAGCTATTTAATGACATCTTTTCAAAAGGAAAGCCAATGGAATCACTTGTTTAGGAGATATCTGTTCTAAGCTGAAAGGTTTTCTGTTTCCCCACAGTGATGGATGGGCTGACAGGTATGATGTAACAGATGGGTATCAGCGAGAAGCTGTTGGTGGAATCACAATCAAGCTCCAATCTCCCGATGTCAAGTGGTTTGATGATTATTATCTGAAGCTGCGGCCAGAAACAAACCTCCGAAACCCTTGGTTTCAAGAATTTTGGCAGCACCGTTTTCAATGTCGGCTGGAAGGGTCTGCACAGGAGAACAGCAAATACAACAAGACCTGCAACAGTAAGCAGATTTATTGTTTCCTTTAAAGTGGATAAGGCTGAGACTTCAATTTAAGTAAACTAAACCAAGGGGACAGCAGTTCTAATGTGTTAGACAGGAGGGCTCTGACATAAGCCACATGAATATCGCTACTTGTAGCTATAAACAGGGTTTATTCTCATATCAGAGCCATGTCTACTCTGTTGAAATGTAAAATAATTAGGTTTTTTATATGTATAGCACTCAAGAAATAGACACTGTGCTAAAAGGGTAACATGAGCTCCATGGTAGGATGTTCTTGACATCCTCAAAGGCAACTACATTCTGCTCCTTGATTATCTTTAGTAGTTAGCACATTGTGAGGCACAGAGCAAGGATTATATATCTAAACAGTGAATAAATAAATGTTGAAGGACAGAGCCAATTTCTACTTGCACCAATAAACCATAAAAAATAGCAAGGAAGTGCTATATATAATTATGATGTTTGAAGACACATAACCTGATAATGTGCCCTATATTGTTTTAGTAGTAAGTTGTAAGGGCACCAAGATAAGAAAAACTAATTCCTGTCTTGGAGGGGTCTAGTGTATTTTAAGGGAGGTAGCTATGCCAACAAAAATTGCAGGTCAACATTGTCATTGCTACAAGGATTAAGCAAAACATTTGGTTATTATTATTTGTAACATCCAAAAGAAATCTAGACTCTAATAACCAGGTAAGGCCAATATTGTCAATGCATTAAAAGGTCGATGTTTGTTACAATTGCCAAGGGACTTGTTCCTGACTTATCCCACATGAGTAACAGGAAACCTGTATGTACTTGCACAGAAGTAAAATGTTTCAGTTGGTGATATAGGTATCTTCATCCTTGATGCTGGACCATAGGAGTATATTGGAGTAGTAGGTCTGAAATCTTGGTCCATGAATAATGTCAGTCCCCACATAAGTTGTCACATACCAGCACCAAAATGAGAAAAATCGGAATAACGTAGTAAGTTTTTCATAATGCACTTTCCTCTGAGTTTGTTGATTCTATGATTTTATATGAGTTCATTCTTTTGTGGACTGGTGGAGATTGTAAATGATGATTTGTGATTATTTTTAAATGTCAGTGCTTAGTAAAATAAAAACTTAACCTTATATCAATTCCCATTTGAATATAGTAGAGGAGACAGATGCTGGAATGTGTATATTTTACTGGTCAGTGAAACCCAGAAATGGTAGAGGCATAGTGTAAGACTAGCTTTGCTTTTCTTCCACTTTTCATATCTTGCTAACTCTTGTCCAACATCTTCAAATGCATAATGATTGATGGTGTTTTTATTTATTTTCATGAATTATTTTAAATATTTTAATGAATAAACAGTATTGTGATTTATTTTCACAATTTCAATTTTATAACTGTCACCAAGTCTTTTCATAGTTCTATTTAATTTCTGAAGGACACAGACTTTTTATTCTTTTGAGGTTTGGGGTGCTTATGACTCTGTGTTCTCATTCTATAATTATGTTAAAAATTATGTAACTACATGGAAGGAGTTATAGAGGGCAAGCAGTATATCTGATCTCATCTCTAGTTTCTCTTTACTAAGGAGTTAGTGACAACCCCTAACCATTGTGACTAAGAATTTTTCCAAGTTGGTCTTGACCCTCTCTTGTACTAATGTTCTTATCCCACTCCTTTTTGTCATAAGTGTCTTTCACTTGAAAATAGTATTTTGTTTCCCTTACTCTTTTTATTTTCTTTTCCTTCTGGAGGTCTTATTTAGATACAGTCTTGAAAAATTCATTTATTGATTTCCATGGAAACAGTATTTCTGTGGAAATGTGCTGCAGAATCCTCCTTTGAACCTGCTGCTGTAGTACTCCGTGTTTCCTGTGAGCACCCTGATGTGATCTGTCTGCTCAGGGGCTGGAAAGCACTCAGTAGTCCCCACCCTTTTGGAATCTTACCTGAGCCTACATTCATATATAAACATGGACACATGTGTAATACCTCTATTATTCTTCTCTGTAAGGGAAGTACTATTATCGGTACTTTAAAGCTAACAAAACCAAGATTTAGAGAGACAAAATAACTTGTTCAATGTCATTTAACTATTAAGCATTGAAACTTAAATTAAGCTCAGATTTGTCTATAGCGTAAGCAATATACTCCACTAAAAAGATAGAGTATTACAATTTTAAAAACATCTCCATCAAATTTGCATTATGTAATCATCAATTTGTAGGTCAAAAATACCAAAAAGTGAAAATAAATGTAAGATTATTTGTGTATGACTATGGAATGTAATGATAGATACTCAAATAGTCACTAATCTCTACTTTTGGCTTTATTTCCTCATTTACTCAAATGTTCTTTTAGCATCTCAATTCTCATCTTCCAAAAGGCCCCAGGTAGCTTGTCAGTATTTGTAATACTACTGCATATGTATAGCATTTCCCTAAATACTATAATCCCCGTAACCTCTTTCATCAGGCAGTGTGCTTTGCGTAAAACAACTATATTTTTAGTTGGAATGGTAAGAAGTATTAGGAGTTTATCATTCATTTCAGACAAAAATTTCCCACTTTATTCACTGTCCATAATAACTTAAACCTAATAGATAGTTCAGGAAGCAAAGTGTCTTAACCCAAAAAGTGGAAATACCCATAGCTTCTTTCTTTAGCCTTTTTTATTAAATCACTTTTAATGTTATTCTATTACAGCTGTTCCTATATTTCCCCCTTTGCCCTCTTCCACTCATCCCATCCCCCATTCCCACAGTCAATTCCACACTGCTGTCCTTGTTCATGAGTTATTCATACATGTTCTTTGTCTAGTCCCTTCTCCTCCTTTCAACCATTATCTCCCCTCTGCTCTAGTCACTTTTATTCTGTTCCATGTTTCCATGCCCGGTGGTTCTATTTTGTTCATTAACTTATTTTGTTCATCAGATTTCTCTTATAGGTGAGATCATATTGTATTTGTCTTTCACCAACTGGCTTATTTCACTTAGCAAAATATCCTCCAGTTCCATCCATGTTGTCACAAAAGGGAGGAGTTCCTTCTTTCTTTCTGCTTTGTAATTTCCCACTGTGTGAACGTATCACAGTTTTTTTATCCACTCATTTACCGGTGGTACTCAGGCTGTTTGCAGCACTTGGCTATTGTAAATAGTGCTGCTATGAACGTAGGGGAGCATAAGTTCTTTTGAATTATTGATTTGAGATTCTTAGGATATATTGCAAGTAGCAGAATCACTTCTTAGGATTCTGCTGCTTAGAGTATATTGCAAGAAGCAGAATCACTTCTTGGAATGCAAACTGTAAAAGCTAAGAGAGGCATCTAAATCTAATAATTGAGAACTATCAGTAGCCTTATAAAGAATGAAGTATTAAAAAGCTGAGTAACCATAAAGCTTAAGGAAAACTTCTAACCTTGAATAAGTAACAAAGTTATTCTGGAAATAGACCAACTCCTAGAAATTAATGCTGAATAAATTACAAATAAGTAATTTTTCATCTAGATGGAAAACCAATGTGACAAATAACAGTAAAATGTTAATGGAAAAGCCACTAATACTACCTCAGTTCAACTTTCCAAATATAATTTTTCTTTAGAATGACTTATTCATGAGTTATAAGTACACCTAGCTGACAGTCTTTTATATAACTTCTTCCAATTTCTCACTAAAGTATCAATAAATACATCAATAATAAAAGAAAAAAATGAAAACTCATATAAACAGCAATCTTACTAAAAATGACAGCCATCCAAAATGTCAATGCCTGGAGGACTTTCACTAAATAGCCAAAGCACCTATGAAGTCAGAAAAATGTTGATAGAGTCTTGTTTCACAATATGTGTGTGTTTTAACCCCACCTACACATACACCCTAGTGAGTAAAAATGTTAAATGTAAAAAAAGAAAACTAAAGAGACAAAAGTATTGTATGGGGATGAGTAAAGCTTTTCTCATCTTATAGGGAATAAGACAATGGGACTGTTAGGGTGGTTTTTCTTAAACTTTTTTAAAGAGATTTTTATTTTATTATTTTTAGAGAGGGCAAAAGGAGGAAGAGAGGAAGAGAGACATCAATGTATGGTTGCCTTTCGCATGCCTCCAGTTGGGGACTTGGCTGGAGACCTGACATGCAACCTAGGCATGTGCCCTCACTGGGAATCAAACTGGTGACCCTTTAGTTTGCAGGCTGGCACTCAATCCACTGAGCCACACCAGCCAGGGCCTTAAATAAAACTTTTAAAATCTTTGTGATACAATTGTAATAGAATAACCATTGAAGATGATAAAAAATAAATATGCATTGTGAAATCATTAAAAAAACATAACAAAGTTAAAAGGAAAAAATGATGGCATATACAATCTAAATAATGACTTTCTTACAAGACAATCTCATGCAACATTATAAAATAAACATTTAAAAAGAAATAAATGTATAGTGGATTCATTGGCAAATGCTTCACAGAAAATTAGAAATGAGAAATAAAAAATTCACTCTCGTTAATGATAAAACTGCAAATTGTTCTTTTTATCTTTCTATACTATTCAAATGTTCTAAAATGAGGATAAGTTATTTCTTATTCAAAAATAAAGAAAACATTCAAATAATTATTTTAGGGTCCCCATACACAAAAACTTTCACTTATGTGCAGTGCATGTGTAAGCATGTGTGTTGTTGTGTACAGTGTACAGCTTGATAAGATTTACATACATACATCTCTGTAACAGTCACCCAAAGCAATAATATCAGAAAGTTCCATCATGCCCAATCCTAATCAATAACATGCTCCATTAATATGAATTCTTTCAGGGTCCATTAGTACTCCCTATCCTTGGACATTATAAAAATGAAATACTACATTATTTACTTTTTGTGTCTAGTCTATTCCCTTCAATATATGTTGTGGCGTTCATCCATGTTCTTTCATGTAGCAGTTTATTTTTTATTGCTGTGTAGTGTTTCTTTATATGAATATCAGAATTTATCAGTTCTCCTGTAAATAGACATTGAATTATTTATAGTTTTAAGTATTATAAATAAATAAAATAAATCATTTTATTTACAAATAAATAAAACATTTATGAACATTATTGTATGTGTATTCTGGCAGACATATATCCTCATTTCTCTTAGATGTATACCTAGTAATGGAATTGCTAAGTCCATAGGCTAAACATAGGTTTAGATATATTAGTTATTGTCAACCAGTTTCCAAAGTGGCTATACTAATTTATACTTTCCTGAAATGTATAATTGTTTAAGTTGCTCTGCATCCTTGCCAACATCTGGTATTTTCTTTTTAATTTTAAACACTCTACAAGTGTATTATGTATCATTATATTGTGGTTTTCATTGGTATTTCCATTATATATTATAAAGTTAAGCTAGTTTTCATGTGTATTAGAAATTTGGACATCCTCTTTTTATAAAGTATCAGTCCAAGTCTTTTGCACATTTCTTTGAATTGATTACCTTTTTAATACCTATTTTAAGAGTTCTCATGTACTGTTAATATGAGTCCTTTGTTATATATATCAAGAAAATTGCCCAAATGAAATACATCTTACTATTTCCTTCTTCCCTCATTTTGTATTTGTTTTATGTGGTTCTTTATTCTTTATTCTTTAATTCTTTAATTCTTTATTCTTCCTTCTTTACTGCTTTCTTTGGATTAATTCAAAATTTTTGTTGTTCTATTTTACTACCTGTTTCAACATTTTTTGTTTTATCTCTTAGTATAATTAATTCATTTGGAGTTTTCAATAGAAATTGCTAAACAAATTCTTAATACAAACTATTTTAAGTTGATTTTTGTTCACATTCAACAATCTTGAACATAATTCACTTAATTTGCCCCCTCACACATTTTTCGTTTTTGCCATATAACTTACCTTTATGTGTGCATGTGCTATGTTTAACACTGCAGAGCTTTATGAGGTATTTACTAAAAATGGTCAACAGTGTCCGAGTCAACCCAGCTTTTTCCTATCATTGGGTTTTGTATTCACTAATCATGTCTTCTTCTATGCCTGCTGTTAACCAAAATTAGAGGCACTTAATTTCTGATGTTGTGTTTTACCATCCCAGAATGCCAATATAATTCTTGTTATAGTTTTCAATTTTATGTTCAAGTTCCCCTTCTCTTCCATTTTCTTTGATCCTATACTCTGTTTCCTTGAACAAATTGATTATAGTATTTTGTAAGATCCTTTTGTTTTTCTTATGTATGGATTTTTAAAATTACTTTTAGAGAGGGGGTAGGGAGAGAGGCAGAGAGGTAGAGAGACATCAATGTATGGTTGCCTTTCACCTGCCTCCAGCTATAGATCTGGCTGGAAACCTGAATGGCAACCTGGTTGTGTCCTGGGTGGGAATCGAACCAGAGACCTCTGTGCCACCAGCCAGGGGCATAATGTATTTTTGACCATTTGACTTCTATTGACTGATTTTTCTTAGTTATTGATCACATTTTATACTTTCTGAAACATGTGCAGTATTTTTTCTTTCCTGCCAATGAGTAGAAAATCACCAAGAAGATTGAATTTTACGTTATATTCCCACCAATGATAGTTTGTCTTTCCAAATTCAAAGATATTAAGATTGAGTAGTTTGTAACATAATTATAGCAGCAGTTAACCTCTGGTTAAATGTCTTTAAGAAACAATTAGCATGCTATTTTAATTGGGAGTCTGATTATTATATTTCCTGCCCTGATGACTAACTCAATTGGATTTTTACTATTTTTCAGCTTTGCTCTCCAGCATTCTGCACCATAGTATTTCTAAATTTGGTGTGAATCTTGAGAAAACTCATTGACATTTGAGCAGCTTCCATTCTATAAGAGGAGGCTTTCTTCCAAATAATACAAAACAATGGGAGATTTCAGTCTTTCTATTCTAAATCTCGAGCCTCTCATGAAGCCCCTAGAATCAGCAACTGAAACGAGGGAAAATGGCTCTCATGCATCTAGGGCTCCTGTAGTTTATAAAATGACCTACCAATCATTTCAATATCCCAAAGTGTCTCTGGTTTCTTTTTTCGCTAGCAGTGTTGTATACAACAATGCATGTCCTTTCCCAGAACCTCACAATGTGACTACTAGAAATAGCATCATTGCAGAAGTAATTAGGAAAGAATAGGAATATTGAAGTAAGACGAACTCCTAATGCAATATGACTGATATCTTTATGCAAAGAGAAATGGCACAGAAACAGAGACATGGAAAATCCCTTGGGAAGACACAGGCAGAAACTGGAACGATGCAGAGCAGAAAGACAAGGACTACCAAGGATTACCAGCTACCACCAGAAGCTAGAAAGAGGCAAGGAAGGGTTCCACCCGGAGTCCCTGACAAAGCATGGCCCTGCTGACACCCTGAGTTTGGGGCTCTAGCATCCAGAGGTGTGAGAGAATAACTTCGTTGTTTTAAGCCACCTTGTTTGTGGTCCTTTGTTATGGCAGCCCTAGAAAACTATTGTCTCTTCATTTAGACCTAACTAGATAGTCACCTGGGTCCAGACCTGTAGATATCCTCAAGCGGTGAAATAGTTGGTAACACCTGTCTACTTTTGCAAGTTTCCTATTAGTTCATTTTCTTTATTATTTCCATCCAGCTTCACTGCTTTTACATTTTTTAATTTTTTTGTTTCTTTGGCTTTAAAATTCTACAGCAAAAGAATTTTCATTTGCTTTCTTTCCTATTCTAACACCAAAAGTTCCTCCTTGACTCTTTATTCTTGTCACCCCTCTGCAATCCCAATTTTGATGTATAAAATAAAGCCTGTCATTTATAATGTCTAAAGTGATTATACTTTCATTAATTTTGGCTTTGTTTTTAAGCATTTAAAAATGTAGAATAAATATTACTATAGCCCTCATGTGCTTTAACTATGCTGTGTTGTTAAAATCCAGCTTTATATACTATTAACAGTGAGCCTGATTAAGTTTTACTTAAATTGCACAATTATTTTAGAATTAAATTATATGTTAAAATAATAAGAAGAAATTAAACATGTTAAGAATATAATTTAATTTTTCCAATTGTGCATTTGAATTATGTAGTAATAAAAGCTACAGGGAGTTTAGTGAATACTGTTTTCAAATAACTGTATGCTAGTGTGTTTTTTAACCAACTTAAGGATGCATTTCCTTTATAGTTATGCTTTGTCACCCACTGACATTCAGTTGCTTTCTTCTTTTTTTGAATTCCCCTTGTCATGTCCATTAACTTCCAGAGGTGTCTTTTATGACGTAACACACAAGCATCCTCACCTGGATGTTCTGAAGGCACCTCAAGCTTTGTACCTAAAACCAACATCCTTATAACTTATATTACTACAGTCTCCAACTTAGAGTTCCTTCTTTTTGAATCACCTGTTTAAGTAAATGAATCAATCATCTACCCTGTTTCCTAAGATGTATGAGTAAGTAATCCTCATATAGTTATCTTCACTCATCATCTCACTAAAATGGTGTTCAAATGCTGTGAATTCTACTTTCTGAACAACTTCCACATCTGTTCCTTCCTTTTCTTAGTGACTTAATTCAAATATTTATATTACTGCTGAAGTTTAGTTCTTCATTATCCCTCTGAACATTGTCCCGAAGGTGTTCATCTGAAAAATGAATCATCATATTAACCCCATTCTTAAAAATTGTCTTTGGTTCTCCACTGTCTACAAAAAACAATCCAACTCTTTCACTCCAGTCAAAAAATCTTAAGATTTGGCATTTGAATTTACATCTTCTGTTCCTTAAACCCATGAAATCTGTGCTCCAGCTACATTACAGATGTGTTCTTTTATTTTAGAGTGATATGTCACTTAATTCCCTGTACTTTTGTGCATGCTAAATCTTGTTTAGTGAAAGGTTTACCTCAATATATTTGTCAGTTCCACTGAGCTTACATTCTTATGCTTTCTAGAAACTCCAGTTTCCAAGTCTCAAAGAAACTCTGTTTCCCTACACTTCCTGTGCCTTTTGTCTTCTTTATGCCACATACTAATCCAGATATTGCACACAGATTCTATTCTTCCTTTATCTTTATGTCAACACATAACCACTCACATAGCCATCTCTGTTTGGAGGTGTTTGTCTTCTTTTTCTGTGACATCAAGTTTCCAGCCAAAGGTGTCCACATGAGGACCTTAGGTGGGTTAATGAATGAGTACTTCCTTATGCATCAGATTTTTTCCTGTCATTTTGTTTGCATTTAAAATGCACATTAGTGATTCAGTCATTATTCAAAACACTTCACCATTTATGAAAACATGACTAAAAATGTCAAAACAGTGTATTGAGAGGAAATAATTGTCTGGGTGAAAGTAGCTGGACAATAAGAAAAGTATCAGAAATTAAAATGAAGTGCCACAGCTAACTCCTGGATTAGAGACTCCTCATCCTCATACAACATTAACATTTCCAAGTTTGCACTTGGAAAGCAAATTAATCCAGATTCCATGATTACATAGATTGAGATGATCACATTCTGTATCCATTTGGCAATTCATAATGTACATAAACATGTTGGGAAAAGACAAATCCTGTTGTGAAAACTTTTTTTAAACCTTTTTTCAAATCTAGCATCTTTTTGTTTCTGTTCTACCATGTATTTAACCTTCTTATGCAATGCTGATTAGCACCATACTTTAGGAAAGACTACACTGGAACAATATTAATAACTATACATTGAAGGAAAAATTTGATCACACTATCCTATCAAATTTCTCTTAGAAAGTAGTCTATCACATTTTTTTTCTCTTAATTCCAGACTTTAAGACATAAGAAAGTGGAAGTGCATGTATTTCCCATGATGAACATTCACTTTCAGAAGGTATCCAACAAGATTCCCAGAAGAAAGCCCTTGAATTAGAAAATGGGCAAAGGTCCCCAAATTCTTAACATGCTAGATAGGAACCCAAGATGTATTAAGATGTTTAAAATACCTGACAAGCTTGCTGCATCAGTCACTTGAAACATACAGGCACCCAGTAAAAAGCATTGGATTTACCTTGGCAAATGTGGCTCAGCTGGTTAAAGCATCATCCTGTAACCTGATTACAATTTCAGTCAAAGCACATACTGAGGTTGTAGATCAATGTTTCTCTTTCACATTGATGTTTCTCTCCCTTTCTTTTTTCCTCCCTTCCCTTCTTTCTGAGATCAATAAGCATGCCCTCAGGTTAGGATTTTAAAAAATAAACACTAGATTTAGGCCCAGAAGACCCATAATAAAAACTCAATCTATAAGCCACCACTAGGCCCTTCTGAGCCTGTTTTGTCTTATGAGAAATGGGGATAATAATTAAAAATAATACCTAACTCATAAGTCTCTAGTGAGCCTTCAGTATGATGATGAATAGGATAAAGATCAGATAGGAAAATGCCTCCCTCCAATGAAGATGAACTAAGAAAAGCTGAGTTGATTTTCCTGCTTGAAATAACAAGAAGAAAGCAGGACAAAATACATAAAACACAGTTTTCCAAGCATTGAAATCAAGCAATGAATGACAGTTATTCTCAAAGTATAAAGAACAAATGAGGTACACCCTCTAAGTTAAGAAGGTGGTATAATGAGTTTAGAAAAAACCAAGGAAGCTAGAGTTTTCAGAGCCCAGGAGCAAAGCAATAAGAGCTGTGTGAGAAGTGGACTCTGGAGATCTGCAGTGGTTCTCTCTAGAGTAGCAAATTTCAACCTATGTGCCACAATAATTTTTAAAACATGCAATACCTGACTATTTCTCAGGGGCACTGATCCCTTTTTTTTTTTTTTTTTTTTTTAAGATTTTCAAATAAATGACTGACAACAGCCAACACAACAATTGCCATCTGGTGTGAATGACCTGTCTTAAACCATAATTAATATAGGTCATATAATAATAGAGTTCCATCTTATTGATCACATGGCATAATAAGATTGCATCTGATTGGTTAATTCTTGGTATCTGAAATCCTCATGTAGGTACAGATACCTGATTTTTAAAAAGGTCATTTTTGAAACAAAAAGGGTAGGTAATTACTATTGTCATTTTTGTGGGAAAATCAATCAAAATTATACCTATTTTGTCAGGACTGTGAAGAACACATTTTTTGGTGTGCCACAGAATTTTAGTAATTAGTTTGTGTATGTTGTGAGATAAAAAAAGGTTTGAATGCTAGAATATTCAGCTGTGTATTGATGTCTACATGCATTTGAAGCCTGAAAATGAACCATCCTGAAGGATCCAAGTGAGCAGTGCTCCTGGCACCCATATGAGACAAGGAGCAGCCTATCCCTAGCAATCAGACTGGAAAACTTAAAACTCAGAGGATTAAAATAACATGTGAGGAAAGTTTTAAAGCATTAACTGACTATACTAACAAGGAAAAACATCTCAAATCAGTGTCTAAAAATCCACCTTAAGAAACTTAGAAAATAGGAGAAAATTAAACCTGAAGTAAGTAAAATAAATAAAATATTAGATCAGAAAGAAAATCAATGAAATATAAAACAGGAACATAATAGAGAAAATCAATGAAACTAAAGCCTGGTTATTTTAAAAGATCAATGATATTGAAAAACAGATTGATTAGGAAAAGGGAGAAAACACAAATTACCAATATCAGGATTGAGAGAGGTAGTAGCATCAGCACAGAGTTGGCAGATATGTAAAAAATAAGAAAATATTTTTTAAACTTTATCAAATAAATTAGTCAATTTAAGTGAGATGAAGAAATTCCTCAAAATGTGCAAATGACCAAAGTTCACTGATAGACAACCTGAATAGTTGTATATCTGTTTAAAAAATTAAATTTGTAGTTAAATACTTTCCCACAAAGAAAACTCTAGAGCAGAAGGATTCACAGGTGAATTGCCGCCAAATAAGTAAGGAAGAACTGATGAACATTCTACATTAAACCTACCAGGAAACTAAAGAAGCAAGAATACTTACCAGTTCAATCAATGAGGTCAACATTACCCTGATACTAAAACCAGACCAAGATAGCACAAGTTAAGAAAACTGCAGACCAATATACCTCATAAACATTGATGTGAATGTTTTATTTATTTATTTATTAAGTTTTTTAAAATTCATTATTTTTAGAGATAAGGGCAGGGAGGGAGGAAGAAAAGGAGAGAAACATTAATGTATGGTTGCCTTTCACCTGCCTTCATCTGTGACCTGACTGGGAATCGAACCAGCAATCTTTGGGTTCACAGGTTCCTATCCACTGAACCACCAGCCAGGGCTATGGTGTAAATATTTTAAACAAAATTTGTGTAAATCATACCCAACAATATTTTTAAAATATACTATATTATGACTAAGGAGGAATTATCCCAAATGTAAGATTGATTTAATATTCCATAATTGATCAATGTAATCTACTGAATTAAAAACGTATACAATTATTAAATATACCAAAACCTAATATTAATTTTTTATAAAATTCTTAGCAAACTAGGAGTAGACTAAATATTATCCATCTAGTAAGCTTGCCCCTTATGATCAGGCAAGAAGGTTGCCTTTTACCACCACAAGTTTTAGTCAGTAAAAAATACATCAACTAAAGAATAAAAGGCACTGTGATTTTAAATGATAAAATAAAACATTTTATTAACAAATGGCATCATTATTTAATATATCTAATGGTATCTACAAAAGTTCTCATGAGTTTATTAAGTTTTCAGTATAACAGTTTAATGTATAAAAATGTATTTTTATAAAATAGTAAAAATTAGAAAGTGAAATAAAAATACTACAGTTTAAAATATAAATGGTGGTAAATCTGGCAATAGATAGCAAATCTGTATGATGAAAACTATAAAACATTGCTCAGAAAATTGAAGAAGATATAAAGAAATGGAGAGATACACTGTGTGTACATATAAAAATACTCAATAGTGTTAACATTGTAAATTCTCCTAATGTTGACCTATAGATTTGAAGAATAACAATCAAAATCTTAGCATTCCTTTGTTTTTAATTTTATTGTTGTTGTATTACATCCATCCCCTTTTTGCTCCCCTCTGTCCCCTTCCCCATCCACCCACTCCCCCAGAAAGTCAATCCCACCTGTTGTCCATGTCCATGGTTCCTCCATACTAGGTTCTCGTCTAAACTGCTCCCTTCTTTGCCTCTTCCTCCCCCTTCCTCCGACACTCCTTCCTCCTGCCCACTGAAGGCCTATTCACTGTATTCATATATCTGGTTCTGTTTTGTTATTAGTTTTGTTCATTATTGTCCTGTAATGTGTGAGATCATATGGTATTTGTCCTTCACAGCATTCCTTTTTAAATAGAAATTGACAAATTTTAAAATTTATATGGAAATGCAAATAACCTAGAATATGCAAAATAACTCTGAAAAAGAAGAATGAATTTGGTGCATTAGCATTACATGATTTTTAAAACTCAGACTAAAAATAGAGTAATCACAACAGTATGGTATTGGCATAAAGATAGATAAATAGATCAATAAAATAAAATAGGAAGTTCAAAAACACGTATATGGAAAGCTGATTTTGATAAAGGTGCATAAGCAATTCAGTGGAGAAAAGATAGGCTTTTTAAACAGATGGCACTAAAAAATTTGGATTGCCATAGGTCCAGTGAAATATTATTACTCATCATCAGAAAGCAATGAACTGTTGATACATCTAACAATGTAGCAAATCTCAAAATAATTATGCTGAGTGGAAGAACCAGGAAAAAAAAAAGTACACACTGCATAATTCAATTTCTAAGAATCTTAGAAAATGCAAAGTAATTTTCAATGACAGAAAGCAATCAGTTGCTGCTTATGGATGGGAAGGACTAAAAAGGTCCATGGATGAATGTACCACCTGATTTCTTCTACTCAACGTAATTATTTTGAGATTTGCTACATTGTTAGGTGTATCAACAGTTCATTGCTTTTTGTTGATGAGTAATATTTCATTGGACCTATGGCAATCCAAATTTTTACTACACAAAGAAGGAACTCCTACCTTCTGTTTTAGCATGGATGGGGAGTATTATGCTAAGTGAAACAATCCAGTCCATGAAAGACAAATACCTTATGATCTCACTGATAAGAGAAATCCAATGAACAAAATAGAACCACAAGCATGGAAACATGAAACAGAATGAAAGTGACCAAAGAGTATGGGGGAGAGGGATGATGATGGAAAGAAGGGAAAGGGTCTAGACAAAGAACATGTGTGAATGACCCATGGACATGGACGACAGTGTGGGAACTGACTATGGGAGCATGGGGTGGAATGAATGGAGGAGGGCAAAGGGGGAAAATTTGGGACAACTGTAATACTATAACAATAAAAAATAATTTAATTTTAAAAAACAGAAAAAAATGGTCAATGGGAAAACCTGTGAAGGTGACAAGATGGATACAGATAAATTCATTATCTTGGTTGTTGTAATGTTTTCACAAAAGAATAAATATATGAAAATGTATTAAGTTGTTCACTTTCAATATATGAAGTTTATCATATTTTAATTATGCTCTAATAAAGCTTTTAAGAAGTACTCAAGTACAATTATGTACATATATTTATTTGAGCGTAAGCCAGACTTATTCTCAGACTTCAGAGAATTCCACCAAATAACCAAATGATGAAATCCTTTATCTCTTATATCACTTATGATTTCTTTTTAAATATGGAACACTTCACAGATTTGTGTGTCATCCTTGCACAGGGGCCATGCTAATCTTATCTGTGTTGTTCCAATTTTAGTATATGTGCTGCCGAAGCGAGCACTGCCTGTGATTTTGATGCTCATCACCAAATAGAAATATATTTTATAGAAGGATTTATATTTATAGAGGGATTTTTCCCTCCTGTTTTTAATCCCTAAACTCAGCCCTTTTGAGTTGCCCTGGGAAGCTTTCTCTCCTAGCTGCTCAGATGTTTCAGTAGTGGGCAGGACAGCTTCAGGGAGGACCTGCCAAGTTCAGCCCCAGAAGGCCAGCTCCCCAGCTCAATTGCTCTATAACCTGGGGTCAGTTACCCAACCATGTCTTCCTCACTTATAGAATTTTGATAATACTGATATTTTAGAGTCAATATGAAGAAATTAAAAAAAATGATACAGCCCTGGCTGATAGCATAGTGGATAAGGCACTGGCCTGCGAACCCAAAGGTGGCTGGTTCGATTCCCCAGCCAGGGCACATAATCAGGTTGCAAGCCAGGTCTCCAGCCAGGTCCTTAGCTGGAGGCAGGTGAAAGGCGACCATACATTGATGTCTCTTTCCCTCTCTGCCTCTCTCCTTTTCCCTCTCTAAAAATAATAAATTTAAAAAAACTTTTTAAAAAAGATGGTACATATAAAGATTCTATAAAAGGATCTCTAGCAATGTATTAAAATTTTGTACTTAAACATTATCACAATAGATTGTGGTTTAGAAAATACTTGCTTTTCAAGTTATTGTGAAAAATAAATGTACTGTGTTGTATTAGTAACTGTATTTTCCATATATTATTAGGATGTATTATGGAAAAAAAGATGTTTGCTCTGCTTCTGTTGGCCTTAGTCTTCATATTAATGTGGGTGTTTTAAGTCTAGTGTGCCTGCTTTAAAACATGTGCCATTCCCTGAGCCAATATATAAAGCTAATTATAATTTTAATTTTAGAGCTGAGTGTCCGATACAGTATATGAGTTTACCCACATTACCATGGCAACTCTGTGGGATTGTGGTTGCCATGGCCTTATGGCTGACCTGCTGTTTTAATATTTCGGTGATTGCCTTTGTAACCACCTTCAAAAATTGTAGAGAACTGACACACAGGTTAGATGGCTACTAAATAAAGAAGCTACTGTCCCCCCGAGCTGTGATGGGGAATTGAGGTATCAAGAGAGCTTTCTATCAAAGATGTAAAACAGCTTAACTAAATTGTTGTTACACCCTTACAACCTTGTTTATGCCAGGTGGAATCTAAGGGAAGAGCATAATCTGGTACTTAATTTCAGGGTATCAACATAAAAGAATAAAATATATGCTGTTAAAATAAATAAGTAATTTATCTCTTCCATAAATACTTATTGAATGAATAATATATGCTACTTATTATAATTTTTATTTAGTATCAGAGCTATAGAAGTGAATAAACAGATAAAAGTACCTGCCTTCATGGAGAAGGGGGAGATAACTTAAACCAAAATAGACAAGTAGATCATGTATTATGTTAGATGATGATAAATGCTAAAAAAAAAAAAAAATTAAAGCATGGAAGCAGGATTTAGAATGTTAGGGAACATGCAATTTATTATTTATTTATATTAATTGTTGTATTACAATTGTTTCATTTTTTCCCCATTGCTCTCCCCTACTCCTTCTTCCCTTTTCCTACAGTCAGTCCCCACCTCGTTGTCCATGTCCATGTCCATGGGTCTTTCACATTAGCTCCTTGACTAAACCCTTCCCTTTCTCTCCTCACTCTTCTCCCACCCCTCTGGTCATCATCATTCTGCTCCTTTTTTTTCTCTTGTCTCTGGTTCCATTCTGCTTGTCTGTTTGTTTTGTTCATTAGTTTCCTGTATTAAGTGAAATCATATGGTATTTATCTTTTGCAATGCAATCCCTATTAAAATACCAGTGACATAGTTCACAGATCTAGAACAATTACTTAGATAATTATATGGAGCCACTAACAACCCTGAATAGCCACCACAATCTTGAGAAAGAAGAACAAAGTAGCAGGAATCATAATACCAGATATCAAACTATATTATAAAGTCATTGTAATCAAAACAGCCTGGTACTGTCATAAATATAAATATATAGATCAACTGAACAAAATAGCCCAGAAATAAACCCAGCACTCTAAGGTCAGCGAATATTTGACAAGGGGGGAAGGAGCATTAAATGGATTGCAAATAGCCTCTTTAACAAGTGGTGTTGGGAGGATGCAATTTAAATAGGATGATCAGGAAAAACCTTCCTGAGAAAGGGACCTTGTACAAACCCCAGGAGGAGATGAGGCACTAACCTACCTTGACATGGAGAAGTTGATTTGAAAGTAGGAAATCACAGGCACAAAGAGTCCAGAGAGGGGCCTAAGCTGTCATTTTGGAGGAAACAGTTGGAAGGCCAGTGTGGCTGGAGGAGAGTAAGTTGGAGGAAACTACTAGGAGATGATGGCAAAGAGGGAACAGAGGGTGAGCTCTGGTAGATGCTTGTTGGCATTGCACTGACCTTGGATTTTACTAAAGTGAAACATGAAGTCATTAGAGGATTTGGGCAAAGGAAAGACTCAAACTGGCTTTATTTCTTTAAAGATCACTTTGGCTGTCATGTTAAAAATAAATTGTAGGTATTGGGGGTAGGGGAAAAAGCACAGAGATAATTAGAAGGCTATTGCAATACTATGATGAGAAATGGTGGCTTGGATCCAGACAGTAGCAGGGGAAAGCAGTGGGTATTTTTAATTATGTCCACTTATTGAGGGCTGCTATATGCCAGTCATTGCGGAAGAGAAATTCAAGTACGGTTTTTTCACACTGAGTAGTAGTATAGTAAATAGTATAATTATTTACTGCAATAGAAAACTAAAGCTTTAAGAGGTTCATGGTTTTTCCAGGACAAGTTGTCCAGCAAATACTTGAGAACTCCATCAGACTCCACAGTCCATGCTCTGCCCACTCTGCCCCAAGGGCTCTCAGGTTTAAAGCATTGCTGAGTGAGTGACTCAGCCAGGAAGAGTCATGGAAACCTATGGATAGGAGCAATCAGTGCAGGTCAAGGCATCCAAGAATAATTGGAAGGTAGAGTTTGAGGTGGTATGGATAAGTGGAGAGGAGGTGCCAAGGAGACAGACCAGCCCGAGCAAATGGGAAAGGAGTGCTAACGTAGAGATTCCATCATAAAGAAGGTATCTGTTTGTGTATGGACAATAATGATAGCATTCCAATGCACACGTTATGTGATAGAAAGAGCATGGTTCCCTGAGTCACTTGGAAGACTCAGGACAACTTCAGAACATACATCAGACTGTGATGTAAATAAGAAATATACTTTTATTGTATTGAAGTAGTAAAAGTTCAAAAGTTGTCACAAAAGGAACGTTAGTTACCCTGACTTGCTATGCCTTTCTACTCCTGCAACTGGGCAGCAGCTCCCAGACCTTTTTCATGATATGTTAACACTACTCTACTCCAAAGTGACTACAAGAATTAAAGGATCCATCTGTACCCATGATGATTCTTAATGAACCTCTCAATTCAGTTTTTGGGATATGTCCAAAATACAGGAGCCGTTGCTTTCAAAATATTTTCATGATTAGTCTGAGGCATCATAAAAATCAGAGTAGATATTAAATATGACCTAAGTGGCACATGATTTCTTTCCAAAAAAAATTAAGTGTTGATACAAATTCAGGGCATTTATTAAATTGTATTTTTTTTTATCTCATCACTATTTTATTTGAACATCTCTTAAGTAAGATCCTGAGCTAGTTTAAAAATTGTAAAAAAGGGTGTAAAGATTATCTATTGGTTAATCTCTTCCTTCAGGTATAATTTATCTGGGGAAACCTTTAATATGAGGTTATACATGTTAACTAGAAAATACCTGAAATGGGCCTAAAGAGATCTAGGTATATTAGAGAAGGCAGAGAATGCTTGTGTCTGGGAGACTGGGCCTTAATGATGTAGTTAGCATTTCAGTTGAGTCCTGATGTTTGGCTGGGCTGTGACAGGCAGAGTATTCCAAGCATAGAAGACTAGAGAAACTGAAGAATAGAATTGAGAAAATAACAATGACTATCCAGGTGAGAGAGTAAAAGTGTCTTATACATAGGAACAGATAAGGCTCGAAGTGAAAGTGGGAAAAGTTTTCTTAAGGATAGTGCATATGAGGCCATGAATTGAGGAATTTTCTTCTCTATATTAAGTAACTGTTTAAATTGTGGAGAAAAACAATGATATAATCAAAAATCATATTTTAAAAGGTTAATATGACAGCACCACTTGGAGTTTATTGGCCAAAAGAGACATTAGTACTTTATTGTATTAAGGCACTAGGAATTTGAGGGTGTCACAGCAGCTACTGATGGATGACAGAAGAGTGGCATAAACAGGGTGACTCTTCAGGTTGAGGAAATGAAAGGACTGAAGGGTGACTTCAAGGTTTCAATGAGAGGTTATTGAGAAAACAGAGAAAATAGAAAAAGAAACTAAATTGGGTAGAGGAGATACATTTTGCTTTAAATATTTCAAGTTTGAAATTACACAGGTAGAAATGTGAAGAGATAATTAGAAGTGGGACTGATCCTAACAATATGCAGTGGTAATGAAGGCTCCTGTGGTAAAAAATTACTAACAGTAAGTAGACAGCTAGAAGCCTGGATAGAAGTGTGAAGGATTAATAAAAACTGTCCTGGGTTCATCTTCCAGATGGTAACTTCAGGAACAGCAGGGACTTAGATCAAAACAAGTTCCACGAACAAATATAAGGTAAACTCATATATTAATATCACAAATCTGTTTAAATTGATTCATAAGTGGTAGATTTACATAAGTAAAAAATTATACATATTGGAGAACATCATAGTATTACAGTTAAGTATAAGCTTTGTCATTTGACAGGCTAGATTTGTATCCTGTTTCTGTCCAGTTCGGTGACACTGGACAAGTTGCTTCAACTATATTTCTTTAGCTTCCTCAGATGTAAATTTGGGATGATCATAAATGCTTATCTGATAGATATCTTATGAAAAGAATGTGAAATAGCACCAATGAAGTACTTAACATAGTCTTTTAGTCAGATCAGGCTACTGTAACAAAATACTATAGACTGGGTTGTTTAAGTAACGGAAATTTATTTTCTCACCATTCTTGAGGCTAGGAGCCCAAGATCAAGGTGCCAGTGTGGCTGGGTTCTACTGTGAAGCTCTTCTTAGCTTACACACAGCTTCCTTCCCACATGGCAGAGAGAAAGAGAGCAAGCTCCTGGGTGTCTTTTCTTATAAGGATCCTAATCCCAGCATGAGGGCCCCACCCTCATGATCTCATAGTCCCAATCCCAAATGCCATCACACATGCAGTTGGAGCTTTAACATAATTGTGAGGGGATGCAATTCAGTTCAAAGCACCTAGTCTCTGGCATTTACTAAAATTCAATAAGTTATATCATAATTAGTAATTTTCTTCTCTATAATTTTTTCTCTAACCCTTAACAGTGCTAAGAATCCCAACAGTTCGGAACAAATTTAAAAATACAATTTTGAGAAAGGATTCATCCAAAAATTACATTGTCTGAAAATGTAACTCAGATAAATGGAAGTTACAAACCTCCCCAGGTCACAGTTGATAGAAACACAAGAGATTAGGGTATTGATAAATTATGTGTAAATACTTGCTTCTCTGAATGTTCCAGGTTAAAGTGCTTTCCATATTCTGCTTGAATTGGCAGTTGGTGCATCTGGGAGATTCTAGTAAAATATTAAAATACTATTCTAGGATATTTTATGGTTCTAGAATACCTTATCTAACATATGAGTTATATCCAAAAGGTATCCAGCCATGCAATATGAAAAGTAAAGACATTTACTGAAGAAAATACATGATACTAGAAACGTTGTACATAGGACAATGATGCCTCAGTCCCCTTCAATGTAGGCGTGTTGGGACCTCACACAGCTCTCCCAGTTGCCATCAGCTACCCTGTCATATTTTCCTGAATCTCATGGACAGTTTGAAATCTCTTCCCTCTCAAAGGAGATTTTAGTTTGGGGAAAAGCCACAAGTCACAGGGCACCAAATCTGGGCTGTAGCGGGGCTAAGTCACCTGGGTGATTTAATATTTACCAGAAAACTCAGCGCGAGCCATGATGCATAAGTGGGCTCATTGTCATAATGAGGCTGCCAATCTCCAGTTGCCCATAGCTGTGACCTTCTGAATCATCTGAATAGTTTCCATGGAGGAATTTTCAAGCTGAACACGGAATTCGATGCAGGTTCATTGCTCTACTCAGTCATTTTGAATGCAATGGCCGGCCACACAGCACACATGCTCACTCAGTGTCTACCATCCCACTGACTGGTACAGTGAAGTTGTCATTGTTCACATATGCACATTCCATACTCCTCGGCTGCCAGGTTACACTTATATGCAAACCATTCCTATTATATTAACAATGGATGGACTTTATTTGGATTGACCTCATATAGTAAATTGCTTCAAAAGAGGGGATTTAAAAAAAGAAATTCTGGATGGATGTAATACAACAACAATAAAATAAAATAAAATAAAAAGAAGAAGAAATTCTGGTTAACTAGCCATGATTGGACATCATGCAAAAGGTTTGGAAAAATAAAACTGGTATTTGAACTGAGTCTCCAAGGCACGTGGCAAGAGTTTTCTTTACTAGGCTTTCATTTGATGCCTGAAATTTTCAGTTTCTTATGCCAGGTTCTCTGTTGTCATGTTTCCTTCCTCCCTTATTCCTCAGTTTCTTTGGAAACGGTAAAAATGCAGGCATGGACCAGGGTTTCCATTTATGTTCTGAGGTAATATTTAATTAAGCCTCAATTGGTAATGAGAAAGAAAAAAAATGTATCTGGTGATGTTTTATTCTAAACAGAGTTAGCTGGTTCAGAGTGTCACAGGTAATTGGAGAGCATTCTCCATTGTGAAATCACCTTCCATAGTGCAAGGCATCTGCTATCCTGGCTGAGGGAAAGCAATATAGGTGAATTGAATTTGATGCCTACATTCTTTTTTTTTTTCCATTGTTTTCAGAGAGAAGGGCAGGGAGGGAAGAAGAACTGGAGAGAAACACCAATGTGTGGTTGCCTTTCACTTGCCTCTAGATATGGACCTGGTTGGAGATCTGGCTTGCAGCCTGATTATGTGCCCTGGCTGGGAATTGAACCAGTGACCTTTGGATTCACAGGCTGGTGCCTATCCACGGAGCCACCAGTCAGGGCCTGATGCATGCATTCCTTTTTGTCAAATAATTAACCTGAGAAAATCTTTTGGTCCTTGCTTTTACTTTAATATAAAATTAAATAATTTCCCTCTGTCAGACTGAAAGTACCCATACAACTCATAAAATACCAGATGGAGCCAAACTAGTAAGTATAAAAATTAATAGTCGAACAATGGAATACTATACAGCAGAAAGAAAGAACTTCTACCCTTTGCAACAACATGGATGGAACCGGAGAGTATTATGCTTAGTGAAATAAGCCAGTCAGTGAAGGACAAATACCATATGATCTCACCCATTACAGGACAATAATGAACAAAACTAACAACAAGTAAAACAGAACCAAATATATGAATACAGTGAATAGGCCTTCAGTGGTCAGGGGGAAGGGGGAGGCAAAGGCAAGGAAGGGGAGCAGTTTAGACAAGAACCTAATATAAAGGAACCATGGACATGGACAACAGGTGGGATTGACTTTGGGGTGAATGGGTGGGTGGGGAGGGGGACAGAGGGGAGCAAAAAGGGGATGGATGTAATACAATAACAATAAAAAATTTTAAAATTAATAGTTGAGCCCTGGCTGATGTGGCTCAGTGGATTGGTGCCAGCCTACAAATCCAAGGGTTGCTGGTTCGATTCCCAGTCAGGGCACATAAGCAGGTTGCAAGCCAGGTCTCCAGCCAGGTCCGTAGCTGGAGGCAGGTGAAAGGCAACCATACATTGATGCTTCTCTCCCTTTCTTCCTCCCTCCCTGCCCTTCTTTCTGAAAATAATGGGTAAAATCTTTTTAAAAAATAATAGTTGAATTGAAATTTAAATAATTAGTAAGTAGTTATCATTATCTAGCTGAAACAGGCTTCTTTTCCAAAAATCAAGTTAACCCATGTTAGGGGTTTTGGTTGCAATCACTAGAAATCAATTTTAGCTTGGTTCTCATAAGTAAAATAAATAAATATAAATATAAATAAATACTGTTATTTGGAAGGATATTGAGGCCTTCCAAGATCTACTGGTAGCTAGAAGACCAAGTCTGAAACGTTGGGCCAGCTCCCAGGGCCAGGAAACAAGAAGCTCAGCTTTCAGCTGTTGGGCCAGAGCATAACTTCTCTTGGACCCTACCACTTGCTTCATTGTAAATAAATTCTGGCCATCCTTTTAGTTTATGTCACTCCCTCCAGATTCCTGGGAAGGTGCTTCCAATTTTCTGAGCATGGGATGCATTCCCATTATCTGACAACCAAGGAATGGAGAACACAAGAAGACAAGGCTACTTCAGCTTCCCTAATGAAAGAGTTCTACAGGCCTTCTAGAATCTAGCTGTAATGAAGAGCTCATCAAAATTAGGAAGGGGATTTGGATTCTCTCCAGAGAAATCATGAAGATTAGTGCAGCTTAATTCAGTAACTGGGAATGATATAAATGGTCTCATTACCACCATTGTTGGCATAAGTAACATTGCCTGCTAGGCTCTATTCTTACCCGCACTTTCCCCACACAAGCTCCTTATGTGCTGCCATAAGTCTTAGGAGATAGCTACTATTAGTGTCCTTTTATTGAAAAGTGAAACAACAGATGCTTAGTGAGGTTCGATAACTTGCTCAAGATTACATAGCTAGTAAGTGGCAAGGTAGTCTTAAACCTCAGGCTTTGTAACTCCCATAAACTAACCCATGTGCACACACATGGGATTGACTTCTCTGCAGCTATTGGGTAGGTTTATAGATTATTGAGTACACTAGGTGTTTAACAAATATTAGCTGAAAACTGGCTAGAATAGCTCTGGCATATAGTTGGCACTCAATAAATATTTGTTAAAAGAATAAAGGATTATATATTACATGTTTACTAAAAAAACAAACAAACAAACAAACAAAAACAAACAGGTGGCAGGAGTCCCCTCCCCTCTCTAGACCCCCTCTCCCAGCATGCGGCTCTGAGCCTGTGCTGAGTTGGTGATCCCAGGAATCAAGAAAGCAAAGTCCAGGTTATAATAAAATCAATGCAAATTCACAATGGTAAGCTGAACTGTGTATTTAAGCAGTTGTTTATCTTCATTACCACCTTTTAAACTTGATAATGTTTTAGTAAATGTTTTTCGATAAGATATTGCTACATACAATTGAAATGTCCTTGTGGATCATTTCATTTTTTAACTTCATAGCTTCTCATTGTGATTTTTTTTTTTTAATGTGGATCAGTACTGGAAGGACTTCTTCTGCAGGGAAGAGAAGTATTATTTCAGATGTAGGGCAGAAACATCTACAGATGGTGCCATAGTTTGTATATAACCAAGGGCAAGTCCTACCTTGAGTTTCAGCAACAATTAGACATAACAAGTGAAAGTTCTTTTGAAAGGACAGTAAGGTCACATTTCTGAATTGCTTCACCCTAGATGAATATCAGGCCAGATGATCCCGCTCACAGGTTTCTTTGGAGAACTGGTATAACCTGCCCTAAAATCTACAGATTATAAAATAATATATTCATTTTTTATAATTATGAATGGTACAAGGTTTATTCTTCCTCTTTCCTTCTCTCTCTCTCTCTCTCTCTCTCTCTCTTTCTCTCTCTCTCTCCTCAGATATTACAATAGTTATTATCTTACAGCAGAGCAAACTAAGGCTCAGTGAGGTTTACTGGATTGCACAGGCAGGGACATATACCTGACAAAGAGCTAAACTTTGTATCCAAGCCTCTAAAATTACCTTCTTTTTTAGTATATTGTGCTGCCTTCTGTAATTGGAAAAAAACACATGGAACACTAGATAGAACCAAATCATGACTTACCAATTTTAATACTTGGATTAGAACTCATACAATTAGTCCAGCTGATAACATTGAGCCACCGTTGAACCCCAATTTGGAACTTGACAGAACAATGGAAAGTAGAAAAAATTAGTCTCGCAATGAGTAGTCTCAAAGAGATTTAGTTTAGTTTCCAAGTCATTGGGTTTTGACTTTAACATAGGTATTAAATACCAGCCCACTGGCGGAAACCTTGGTTGTGTTGTATCTCAGATTATTGGAGGTAAGTTGGGACTGAGTTTAGGAGATAAAACAGTTAACGTTTCAAAGAATAGTTTCTTGTATTATACATGCCCCTGCCCCAACAAGATTCTTTACATAATACAGTGCTGGAGTGTTTGAAAAGTGTTCAGTCCAGATACTAGCAATGCTTTACAATTTGGTGTGTTTTCAATCTGTCCTTGGAAAACTTATCTAACATGTATGAATCTCAGCTTCCTTGTGTGTGTGTGTGTGTGTAAACAAGGCTAATGGTAGGGCTTTTGTAATGGCTAAATTAGAATAATAATTTCTCAATAAACATCCATATTATTAATTAAAATCTTTAACATATCTTTCATTTATTCTTTAAGTGCTACCCTCAGAAGTTAGCAGAGATGGATTATTCTCAATTTCAAGTGACAGAAAATGACATTTGCCAAAGTGACCTTCTTATGTTTATAAAAAGTTAGGGGAGATATGAGCACAGAAAGGTCAGTCTATAGAGCCAGTTGAACTGAGTTTGAAATTCCACTGTCGTACATTTTAGCTTTATATGTCACTGGCATTTATTTTAACTTGGAGCTCAAACTTTTTCATTTAAACAAAGGCAGAATACAATGCTTAGTTTATATGTTTGCCATGAGAATTGAATGAAACCATGAATGTTAAGCACTATCATCTATCATCTGTGGGATACTTTCTTCTTCCATCTCTTACCCTTTAATGACCAAAATACTCATAATAAAATATTTATAGAAAATAACTATTGTCATGGCTGAGAGTGACATTATTGTGATTTTAAAGTAAAAGCTATAATGAAGAAGCTAGTCTTAATGGTACTGTAACTAGCATACTCTGAAGAGGAAGTTTCATAAAAACTTTTTATTAAAAAATCCAATGTATAACATTTTACAATACTATTTCCGTGTTAATCAAATCTCTTGTAACACACATGATAATTAATCTTTTATATGTACAATTTGTGAACTCTGCATTTCGTGGTTGAACTCTGCAGAAAATTTTTATACTGCAATGTAATTAATTTTTTCAATTTTCTACTTCATTTCAATTATGGTACTTACTATATAAGATTGGGTTTCCATTTAGCATGCTTGTGATGTTAATTAAAAGTAAAAATCTTAATGAAACTTTACATTTTTAGTTTCCCTGATTTTCAGAAGTATAAACATTAGGTGAGTAAAAAGGCATAGTAATTCTCCCATTTTTATAGGTGGGGACAGGTAATTTTATAAATATATTAGACTATCCTAGTGACCTTTTGCATATAAATTATACTATGTGTGCAAGAACAATAGTGTGAGTTTCCAGTCATTTAGTATCTGTTGCAGAGCCATGACTTCTGTATATGTATTATCTCTAATTCTCACAAATCTGCAAGCAGGTATTATTTTGATTGTTTTCCCAATTAAAAAAAAAACTCTAATAAGAGAATTACTTAATCTTACCTAGAACCTCTAGCAAGACTTCATAGTCAAGTGACCATTAAACTGTGTTTTAAATATGAGAGGAAGCTCATCAGATAAAGATCGGAAAGCCACATCTTCAGCAAATATTAGGAAGCATAGTTACAATGAAAAAGAATAATGGCAATGAAGATGGATGGAGCTAAATAGGAAAGGTCTGGTCTAGGAATTTGGTCTGAGTATACTAAGGAGAATGCAATGCTATAGCTTTTTGCCACATACTCTTTTGAATAATATCATAACCACCAGCCTTTATATCCCTGTGGAATTCTTCCTTCATTTATATACCATATGGAAGTTCCTCAAAATACTACAATGTGAAAGAGATATCGTAGCTGAAGTAACATCCATCAGAGGGCTGCCAACCGGCTATTAATGGTGAATCATTTAAATTTAAAATTTGACACTCTGCACATAGAAGTTGTAGAATCCCTGTTGAGCTTCTGTAGCTCCTTGAAGATGTCTTCTTTCCACAACTACTGTGATCATTTGCATTTTAATATCAGCATTTAGAGGTCAGCTGCCTGTATTTCAGGCACAGTTGTAAATTGGAGTCACTGCAGAAAATTGAAGCTGGTGTCTCTATAGGGAAAGGGTACAACTCTGGGTTCCCAGTGCTTCCTGATACACAGGAATCACATACAGTGTTAGGAAAGGGGATGGGTGATTTATGTAATGTCACTAGTTACATCAGTCCTTCCTTGGACTAATCTTTCATTCATAACATCACTAATCTCTGTCCAAGTCCTAGATCACTTAACTAGTCCTTTATTTTATTAATCTTAACATATGCTCCCAAGAAGCTACCTATATCTGCATTAATTTCACTATCTGGTCCACTACATATTAATTCCATGCAATAAATCTATTCATATTTATCCATCATTCATATGACCTGCCAATATATTCTTAACAATATTGACCACTGTTCTGGGTGCTGAAAATACAATAATAAGCAAGATCAGTGTGGGCTTGGTCTGCATAGAGCTGACTGTCTATTCTGAACTAATCTCTGACTCTCCAAGTATGTTTAGAAGCTTTTGCACAAAATAGGTTCTTGATAAATGTTAACTAATAGAATAAATTGCATACTTTATGCCACAGTGTTAGGAACTGGAAATTCCAATATAAACAAGATAGTTTCAGCCTTTAGGATGCTCATACTCTGTGGTCAGCATAGACAAGCACATAGATAATTCTAATGCATGGCAGAAAGGATTACATGTTATAATAGAAGTATAAACACATTTCTGTGGGAGCAGGTAATGGCAAAAGATTAATTCTGGCTTGGGGGATGCTCTGCCCTGCTGTCTCGGCAGGAAACAAATTATGGTGCCATCCACTGAGCAAAACTGGAATCCGTTTGCCATATGCAGGAGGAATGAGTAGAGTTAGTAAATAAATGAGAGTCAGGAGAATTTGCTTCACTGCAATTCATTCTCGTTGCAATGCTGCAGTATCCAATGACATCTTCCAAATTTACAATCTCCTTCCTAGCAAATATTTTAATTTCTTCCTATACAGCCTGCTTTTCTTTCCTAATCTTTCTCTACTGATAGGTAAAGAAGAAATAATGAGGGCAATCTGAATGCATTTTAGTATCAAGCATAAGGACTAACCCAAAGAACTAACTTGCCAATTTCATTAGACTATAGTTTGAATTAACTTGCTGAAAACAATATTAAAGCATGGTTTCCTTTATCTCCCATATGAAAATAGCACCAATTCAAGGGTCTGGACTCAAGGCATATCAGGCCAGCTACCATCAGAAGTATGACTTTAGGGAAATCCTTTTCTTTCCCTTTGCTATCATCTATAAAATGAGTATCAGAGCAGATTAGTATAGAAGCCAAAGAGGTGAAACATAGAAGCAGGTCAGCATTTGCCATGAGAGAATGTGAAGCCAGTTATTGTGACATCTTGAGTTTTTCCAGAGAGTCTATAGAGCTGGAATCTTACGTGAAATTTTCACAGAAGAACTTTTAGGCCAAACAAGAACAAAGGAATTTGGCCCAAGGCCTTCCATTCCGCAGCTTCCAGGCTAGAAGCTTATCAGGTCTCTTGAATCTCAGACATTCTCTGATTCTGCATTGTTAAGACAGTCTGATTTCCCTTTGTTTAACAGCTACTAAGCTTCGAAGTTCCGGTTCCCCAGATGAATGAAAGAACATGTTTGAGTGCTGTAAAATTAAATTGTCATTCCAGATTGGAGGATTTAGTGTCTGCTAATCCTTTTGGGGTCTTCTGATTTGATTAAACAGTAGTAGAACTCAGACTGAATGTTAAGTGTTCTGAATTAGGCATCCAGTTTTGAAGAAACAGAGCAGCCAACCTTCCCTCTTGTGTTTATTTCCTCGATGTCGGCTGCTGTGAGGAGCGCTCCCATTTGGGCTGGCACACATCTTTCTGACCACATCGGCCTGGCCTGTAGTAAACCCTAAAAAATAATCCTTGTACAAAGTTAATGCTGCTGAATGAAGTCCAGTTCTTTCATGCATTAACAGGCCAAGTCATTAGCATGTTCTCTTTCCTACCGCTTGTTGAGTAAGAAGAAAAAAGCCTGGATAAATTGAGCCCTTTTATTGTGGACACTCAGGACTTTAGAATCTGCCTAATAGGGGGAAACTCCTTGTCCCCCCACAAACTTCTATCACTGGGACCCTGTGTTCCTTATATGCTGAGTTTTTTGAAGAGGGAGTACTATTACTCATGTCTGTATCACCAGCACCCAGCAGTGTTTGACATCCTGTAAGGACTCAACAAGTATCTGTTTCATCAGTAACTTAATTAAACTCTGAAAGTGTCAACAAATAAACTAATGAGCGAGAATTCCCCTGTAGGGTCTAAAAAGCAAGAACAAACGAAGTAAATACAGCTGAGTTTTATTAAGACATCTAAAGAAAGATTATGTCAAAGGAGAACAGGGAACGTGGAAATGTAGATAGATCGGTGAAAGGTAGTGGGTACCTGACAGCACTCCCACATGATTATAGGTAGTCTCTTACTCCAGGTATCCTGTTATGATTCTAGACATTTCAGATATAATGCTATATTATGTATTATAGAATGTTAAAATATACAGGAAATCAACCTGGTTACCCACCTTCTGTGGACTGTGATGCCACCATTGGCCCAGTGATCAGACTTGACAGGCGGTCAGAGTCTACTGCACATGTGCCTCAATGATGATGCTGGACCCGGGCAATGTGATATCCTGCAGTTCACATCTCAAAACTTTGCTATCCTGACTGAGTCGAATCCATGCCTACAGAGCTCAGTGGGGCGCCTAGGAGTTCATATTCAATTTTTGGGGATTACTCTCTGGAGTTCCTCCTCTCTCCATAGTCTCCCTGATACTCCAGTTCACAACCCCTCCCATTCCCTTCCTGGTCCTCTGGGTAGAAATCTGAAGCTTTAGTTGCTACATCTGTCTCACATTTCCTATTCCTTCTACTAGCTTTTCTGGGGAGCCAAATGGGAAGAGGCTGGAGGAAGGAAGAAAGCATTGGGGAGTGTCTCTATACTCGTGGGACACAGTTTCTCTGGTCACAGAGAAGGGTTCCCACCCTAAGTTAAGGTGTTTGCCAAGCCACAGCTGCCTTTGCTACCATCCCCTCTGGGGGCAAGCAGAGGAAAACAAACAAATAAAAAAGAAAAATGAAAGTCCTACTCTCTCTGACCTGGAGGGTGCTCTTCCCATTCTTCAGACCAGAAATCGAGAGCTCCTTTTTTGTATTCTTTCTGCCTGCACCTGGGACTGGTACACAGTTCAGGTTTTGGCCTGCCTTTGAGTCCAGGGCAGGAGGTGCTGGAGGAAAGGGATCCAAGAATCTCATGCATGGCTCAGCAGTGTCATGAATTCTGGGTTCCTTCCCCCTTCCACCCAGGTGCATTCAGTGGGAGAAACAGGGCAGAGAGTGCTTTTTCCACCTTGATTGGACCTGAATTTTTGCCATGTAGTTTTTTGTTTGTTTATATGGGATTTTTTAAAAAAGATTTTATTTATTATTTCTAGAGAGAGGGGAAGGGATGGAGGCAGAGAGGGAGGGAAACATCAATATCAATTGCCTTTCACCTGTCTCTAGCTAGGGACCTGGCTGGAGACCTGGCTTGCAACCTGGTTATATGCCCTGACTGGGAATCAAACCAGCAACCTTAGGGTTCACAGGCTGGTGCCTATCCACTGAGTCACCAGTCAGGGCTGCCATGTAGTTTTATTAGATGGTGAAAGCAAACAGGATTCCTTAATAGTGATGGTCCACCTGGCAGATCCTGTTTTAAACTGGCATTGCTATTTAGTTTTATTTAGTGTCATCCTACAAAGGAACAATTGCTCTAGTAAACTGACTTGGCAGTCTGAGGACCAGATCTGGTATGTGGTGACACCTTTGAAATATCAGGCTTCATTCATGTACTTAATATACATATTAATGCCAATTATGTGTTAGGTTCTGTGTTAGGCACAATGGCTACCTCTATGAATGATGTAAAATCTTTGTCCTTAGGGAGAGAGATAGATCAGAGTAGGGAGGTAAATTGAGGGCAGAATGAGAAAGGTCTTGAAGGTCAGCAAAAGGTATTTCTAGTAGAATTTGGTTATCAACTGAATAATTTTGATAGGGGACAAAAAATCAGTTTTACATTTAAGAAAGACTGCTTTCTGCATATCTACATTGGAAATACAGAGACTCAGGTAGAACAATCCTGGAGGAAGTAAGATATGTCAGGGAGCTGTTGTAGTAGGCCAAGCAAGAAATTAGAGGGCATTCTGGAATTAGTAAATCATGCTGTATGCATGCAAAGAACACTATACAACCAGTAAAATAGTCTAGCACCTCTATGTTAAAAGAAGGGATCAGAAAGTAAAAAAGGAGTGTACTATCTGAGATGGATCTAATCAGATTATGGTATTTCTCTGAGAAAAGGAATCCAAAGCCTTACATTATACAGCCTCTCAAAGAGCACACTAGCCACATTTCTCCTGGCTGATCCCCCTGCTTGGCAATATATTTCTCCCTGATCTTTATATTTTGAATGTAGAGAAACAAACAAGATCACTGGTACCAGAACCAAGTAACATAAATCCATAGATTTTTATCAAATGCTTTTTAAGTATAAACTTATTTAATCCTGTACAAAACTAGCTTAGTTAAAATCAAAATATTTTCTAAGAAAAAGTTGGATGCTATTATTAAACCTATTTTCTTCAGGCACAGAATGGCTAATGAGCTTGGCCAGAGTCGCACAGCTAATAAAGAAGTGCAGCTGTGATTCTCACTGGCTACTGAATCTGTACTCCTGGCCTCTGTGCTCTGCTGCTCTTAAGAGTTGACCTGCACTCTCTAACATAAGTAAGATAACGGCTTGCAGATTCACTTCCTTCAGAAGTGTGTGGAATGAGGGAAAGGGTGGAGCTAGGTGGTGATTTAAGCCTGAAGAGATAAGAGGCAGGAGAATTCCCTAATTAACCAACAGCTCCCCCCACATCTACAAATATTGAGTCTATCATACTAATTGCTTTTAAATGTGGAAAGCACTTCCTCTATACACAAAAAGCTAAGCTTGCCAGCTATTTATCGTTAGTCATCTTGATTTCTTAGTTTCTTCATCTATAGAGTGGAAAGAGTTCCTGGTTCATGGAGTTTTAGGAAGTTAAAGCATTTTGTAAAGTATATTTTTAGTATATTTTATCGATTATGCTATTACAGTTGTCCCAGAGCCCTCTCTGCCCAATACTGTCCTACCCTCCAGTAATTTCCCCACCCAGTTCATGTCCATGGGTCATGCAAATAAGTTTTGTGGCTTATTCATTTACTTTACTATTCTTAATGTCTCCCTGTCTATTTTGTACATACGTTATGCTTCTGGATCCCTGCACCTTTTCCCCCTTTCTTCCCTTTCCCTTCCCAGCTGATAACCTTCCATGTGATCTCCATATCTATGGTTCTGTTCCTGTTCTAGTTGTTTGCTTAGTTTATTTTGTTTTCTGGTTCATTTGTTGATAGTTATGAGTTTGTTGTCATTTTACTGTTCATAGTCTTGATCTTCTTTTACTTAAATATGTCCCTTTAACATTTCCTATAATAAAGGTTTGGTGATGATGAACTCCTTTAGCTTTACTTTGGGAAGTACTTTATCTGCCCTTCCATTCTAAATGATAGCTTTGCTGGATAGAGTAATCTTGGTTGTAGGTCTTGCTTTTCATCACTTTGAATACTTATTGCCAGTCCCTTCTTGCCTGCAAAGTTTCTTTTGAGAAATCAGCAAATAGTCTTATGGGAACTCCTTTGTAGGTGACTCTCTGCTTTTCTCTTGCTACTTTTAAGGTTCTCTCTTTTATCTTTAACCTTTGGCATCTTAATTATGATGTGTTTGGGGATCCAACTTGTTTGGGACTCTGTACTTCCTGGACCTGTATATCTACTCTTTTGCCAAATTAGGGAAGTTTTCCTTCATTATTTTTTCACATAAGGTTTCAATTTCTTCTCTTCCTCCTCTCCTCTGGCACGCCTATAATTCAAATGTTAGTATGTTTAAAGTTGTCCCCAAGGTTCCTAAGCCTCTCCTCATTTTTTTCAACTCTTGTTTCTTCATTCTGTACTATTTGACTGCTTATTTCTTCCTTACCTTTCAAATTGTTGATTTGAAGCCTGGCTTCCTTCCCTTCATTATTGGTTTCATGTGGATTTTTCTTCATTTCACTTAGCATATCCTTCACTTCTTCCTTTATGCATTTGCCATACTCAGTCATTTCTGTAAGCATCGTTATCACCAGTATTTTGAACTTGGCATCTGTTAGGTTGGTATCGTTGGCTATCCCCTCTTCTGTTAGGTTGGTATCTCCTTCTCACTTACTTCTCCCTCTAGTGCCTTAATCTGCTCCCTCTTTTGGGCTATGCTTCTCTATTTTCTCAACTTGACAGTCCCCTGTGTTTGCCTGTGTGTATCACACATGTTACATTTAAGGAGTGGAACCTTATGTATTCATCAGTGCTGAGGGACCAGTTTTACAGCTCTGTGACACTGTATGTGGGGGTGGGGCGCATCAGAGAAGGAACAATGCTGCTTGCTTGGCAGTTGCTCCTTTTCCAGTCACTTCACCTGCTTCCCGTATGCAACTGGCTACCCTCTGGCTGTTCCTCTCATGATGGTCCCCAGAGTGGGTGGGTTTGCAAATGTTCTAGGATGGTGGGGTCTCTCTAAATGGGCTCTCTTGAGAGAACAGCAACTTCTTCCACTGCCCCAACGCCCTCTGGTTTTTATAGCCAGAGGCATTAAGACTTTATTTTCCCCTGGGTGCTGGAACTGTGCATGAGCTGGGCAGTCTGGCCTGGGGTTGGGATCACTCCCCAGATGTTTCTCCCCATTTTTATAATGTGTGACCACTCATTCCTCTGGCTGGCTGCAGCCACCGCCTTGCCACCAGTGCTGCCGCTGTACTGCATCCTTTCTGCCCCGCTCCCCATCTGCACCCCTCCTACCCATCTGCAGGGGTATTACTTCTTTATATCTTTCTTGGATTTCCATGCAGTTTGATTTTCTGGTAGTTCTGGTTGTTTTCTGTTTTGAGGTGGATGCAATCCCTCTTATGCTTGAGCAAGCTGCAAGGAGAGGAGGTGTGTCTACCTACACCTCCATCTTGATGAGCAGTATAAAGTATCTATTTTGTTAGCACACATTTCAAAAGAGCTTTGCCAATTTCCTGAAGAGGAAAGCTCAGCCATGAATTGCTTCTTCTAATGAAGGAAAATGTCTGGAAAATAGGCAGAATTCAAACTTTAATGTCTTTGAATTGTGAACCTCTGCTGCATCCTGAATGCAAAAACAGTTTAAAATATCTTCTTTAAAAGTACACGTAGCAAAGCAACTTGAGAAATTGCAATGGCCTAAGTTCCATTACTTTCTTCTTGCAAGTTTATTTTATTTTATTTTTATTTTTTTAAATTATTTGCAATCATTTGGAATCTTGGGGTGACAAAGGAAAATAGTCACAGGAACTTCTACAAGACCCCAGTGCTGCCCAAATAAGCCAATTATCCCCAAGTGTTCAATAGTAACAAATAATTCAACAGACTGAGCACAAATGTTTTCTTTGGTTTTCAAGCTCTTGCTGTATTCCTTCTGTGTATTCCTGGGGCCAGGTGGTGGGCAGCACCGATGGATGCTATTTGAGGGAATAGAAACAAAACACTTTCCAGGAAAGATCTGATCTTGTTACCAATTTGTTTTTATCTTTTAATTAAAATATTTTTAAAATGTGATGCAATATATTGTTCAGGAAGTACATATTTTGAGTGAAAAGCAATGTTATATAATAAAAAAGGATACTAATCTTAGCAGTAGAAATGCCTGTCTACTTCTGATTTTTACTATCTGTACAGCCTTGGAAAATCTACTTAACCTATCTCCACCTCAGTTTCTTTATCTCTATCTACAGTTTGGATACAGTGTTGATACACATCACTGGTACACACAAAAATTATTTTGAAAACTGCCAAACAAATGCAAATTTCCATTCTTACACCCAACACAATTCAACAAACAGTATAGTAACCATGCCCTAAGCACTGTGATTTGATTTGCAAATGAATAAGTCTCAGATTTTGCCTTTGTGCCAGTTGCTGTCTATTGCAGATAAGGCATTACAAAAATAAGAAAGAGAACTGCCTAAGAGCTCTATTGAGCTTCACAATCAGATGAGACCTTTGACTTGCTTTTTAATCTTTGAAGTCTTAACCACAAAACATAGTGACTAAAGGTTATTATAATTTATATTTTTAAATGGTTACTCTTTATGAAGGATCTACTTTGTGCCAGGCTTTGTGTGAGGTACTTATGACTTTTCCATAACATTTAATTCTCATATCACCCTAGCCAGATAAAGGCCACCATTTAACAAATGATTAAATTTAATCTTAGAGAATTGAAGCAACTTATCCAAGTCACAGAGCTAGGAAAACATAAAGCAAGAATTTAAACCCAGATATCTCAATTCTGCTCACAACATGAAAAATAAAAGGATGAGAATCAATCTCCTATTTAATCGACACAAAAACACATTGCAGAATCCTGCTAGTGGATTTGGAGGCTGAATTGCAGTGTGTGGATTAGGCTCGAGATCAAGCACCTAAGATGGCTTCAAAGATGACCTATTTTCATGCAGTTTTCTGGAAATAGAATCAACCAGGTGAGTAACTCTGGCTCTATTTAGGGAGTTAAACAGAGGAAGGTAGGGAATGGACTAACCTGGAGACTGGATATTTCAAATTCTCTTTCCCCTAAATATACCTGCATTGCTATAGTATAGTAAACAGGGTGCCTGAAAGAGGTACAGAGAAAGTAATAGAGTTTGGAAGGGCAAGCTTTATTTTAGTATCTGCAATCATGGTAGTCTTCGTGAAAGAAGTGCTCTTGGAGACTTTAAAAATAGGTAGAATTAGTGTTAGTAGGGTCTGGGAGGAAAAGAAAATAGAAGGGATAGTCTAGTTAGAAGAGAGTTTTTCATGCATTCAACAAATATTTACTAAAGACTCACTCGATAAATATGCCAGGCACTGTTCTAGGCACTGAGTAGTGAACAGAAAAGGAAAAAGAATCCCTGCCTTCACAGAGGACATTTCAGTGGGTGGATGAGGCAGACAACAAGCAAGACAGATTATAAGATATATAGTATTTAGATGGTGGTAAGGAGGAAAATAATATTGGGAGAGGTGTTAGGGAGAGTGTGGAAAGAACAAGGTTGAAATGCAACTTAGGCAGGATGTCCAGAGAGGGTCTCACAGAAAGGACAATAGTTGAGTGAGGACCTGATTTGGGGAAGAAACAGACTCTGTAGATCTGAGGCAGAGCATTCCAGGTTGAAGGAACAGGAAATGCAAGGGCCTGGAGGCAGAAACACACATAGCTTGTTTGAGAATCAGGCAGAAGGTCAGTGTGTGGAGAAAATGAATTTAAGTGCAGAGTAGCAGAAATGGAGTCACAGGGTAAGCAAGGGTAGAGCTCCATGAGCCAAACTCCTGAATGTCTTTCATGGTCATTGCAAAGATTTGACTTTTCTTTTTGGTAATAACAGAGCCACTGGTAAGTTTGATCAGAGGAGTGTCATGAGCTGACATATTTTAATACAATTTATCTGGCTATTTTGTTGAAAACCGGCTTGAATAGAAGGATAGACAAAGGTAGTAAAGAGACCAGTTATAGGACTATTGCTGTAATCCAGACAGGAAATAATATATCTTGAAAGAGATTTGTATGAAATCATTTAATTCTGTATATATTTTGAAAATAGATCAATAAGAGTTGAGAAAAGAAAAGAGAGAAGTCAAACGTATCACCAAAGTATTTGACTTAGCACCTAGAGGAATGGAGTTTCCACAGTATGAGGGGAAATGTGGAAGTATGAATAGAGAAGGAAATTGTAAGATTTGGATGGTAGCCTGGGGCCAAGGTCTAGTCTTGAGAAGAAAGTAGGATTTCTCATTCTTACACTTAGGTCAGGATGAATCCTCTCTGCGATGGGAAACTTTGTGTCAGCATTTGGGCCAGCAATCAAGAATGGGATAATATATCCCTGAAGTTAAAAAACTTATCAAGAACCATGCTATCTTTTTCTGAGAGTTTATTTTCATTCCACTTAAAAAAAAAAAAAAAAAAACATTTTCACCAAATGACAAACTGTCATTACCTAGGCTATGCCTTTTACCTTATTACCATGCTCATCCCACATGTCTCATTCCTTTGTATTCTTCTGTCACTGGACCTGACAGATGATTCTGCCGTCTGAACACTCCTGACCATAACCATGGCCTCTTCCCTAATGAAGGTCATTTTCAGCTACCACTGGGATTGTCTTATTACCTCCTAACATGTCTTCCTGACTCCGCTCCTATAGCCCTTTAAATCTTTCTCCACACTATAGCCAGATTGGTCTTTCCAAAACAGAAATCTAATCAGGTTCCTTCCTAGCTTAGACACTATAAAGGATTCTCAAGCTCTTATAATAAATCACAGCAAAATTACAGAAGCTTACTCAGTCCTATTTTCCTCTACTACTTCAGTTCTCGCCATTCTCCTACCTTCCATTTGATGTTCTTGCCATTCCAATCTTCCTAAAATTTTCCAAATACAGTATGGTCTATCTCATCTGTGTATCTTCAAACGTGCTTTGAACACTCTTCCCCCTACTCTCAAGCATAACGCTCAGATTCAGTGAGCCTCTGGGTCTGGTGTCCCTCCTCTTTCAGTCCTTCCTCAGCACTTGCCAGATGCTCATCTGCCCTCTAGACTATAATTAAACAAGAGCAAAGATCATGTCTATCTTGTTCAATATTATGCCCCCAACTCCAAGCAAGTTTTGAGCAGTCAGAAGGAACAGGCTTCCACTCCATTTTTGTGGAATCAATAATGCATACCCAGTGTTAATTTTTAATGTCAATTCCTCTCTTTGGGCCTCTATAGATTTTAACTCCACACATATTACAGATTTATCACCTTAGTTAGGTAATTTATCTCTATTATAAAACAAGTTTCTTGTTAAGTGCAGAATCCCTGTTCATTCAACTCTGTAGTTTCCATATATCATTTGCCACATAGCTTTGCATATATTCAGATTCCAATAAATTAGTGATGAATTAATTAATGAATTAATTGTGTTTAAATGTTATATTTCATAATTTCCAAGTAGTCCAGTTTATGGAGAGCATGTACTTTGAGGTTCAAAGTGGCAGGTGATAAATCTAAATAGGTAAGTTGAGGCAAGATGGTGGAGGATCAAGTTTGCTCTACTGGTGTTTTGAGATTTGTTGAGGATTTCTAAATCATGGAAGTATGTTATCACAGCTGGGTTCAAGGGAGACCAATCCATCTTTAAAGTAATTTCTGTAGTAGAGAAATGCAGCGCCATTCCCAGGGTCTATTATGGGGTAACTGAACTTTGGTCCTGTTAGGGATGCAGGTCCTTCAGGGTTTGGGGAAAAAAAAACCCTGAAAATAGAAGGTAGTTATTTAGGCATAGTAGTTAGCACCTGGGTCTTAATATTGCCTCTGGTTCTAACTATAATGTTGTTCCACTGCATTTTCTAATTATCCAGAATCACAGACATAGCTATGATGGAATTAAATCTAAGGGTTCATTCCTAATGTGTTTCCCAACAGGTTCCCTGACTCTGAGAACACATCATGTCCAAGATTCCAAAATGGGATTTGTGATCAATGCAATCTATTCCATGGCTTATGGTCTCCACAACATGCAGATGTCCCTCTGCCCAGGCTACGCAGGCCTCTGCGATGCAATGAAGCCTATTGATGGACGGAAACTTTTGGACTCTCTGATGAAAACCAATTTTACTGGGGTTTCCGGAGATACCATCCTATTTGATGAGCATGGAGACTCTCCAGGAAGGTATTGTTACAATTCTCTTCTAGACTGTGAAGCCTGAATAATAGCCATCTCTTGATCCTGAAGTACTTTTTTCTCTCCTCTATGGTTATCCGGGCATCCTGGCCATTTTTGACTAGCACTGACATCACAATGTGAGTAGAGACAGAGAAGGAAAGCCCTATTTCCTGTGACCAGAGGAAAGTATGGATGCTGATGGGCAAAATATGGTCTTAGAATCATCCCCACATTTCAGAGATCTAAACATAGAGGCAGGAGCCTCACATTATCACAGATTATCAGAAACAAGTCCTGTTTGCCATGTTATTTCTGTATTCTGATTTCTTCTTGGGTCATAGAACTATTTTGAAATAGGAACAATTCAATTTCTGGTAACCCAGAAATAGGCATAAGGTGCTGTTATATTGTTCGCTATACCTACAGTGAATTACAAGTCATATCCTCCAACAGGAACACTTTCTCCCTTCTTGAGGGCTGAAATGCCTTTTATGTCAATGAAATTTCACCTTTCATTACTTATGAGAGGAGCCTAAAAACCTGAACTTATTTATAACTATAGGCCAGCCTCCAGGGAAAGTCATTAAGCACCTCAAACTTATCAGGATTCACATCTACTTCATACTCTAAATTCTTGAGTAATTCTGTATGTGGAACTTTTAATCCATGAGAGATAATGCCACTGAAATTATATTCTGAGTTGCAACAGGGCTGGATTTTCACTCTGCCTTGTTCCTGAACAACCAGGGTCCTTTGGTCTCCTGCCATAAAATCCCAAGACCTTATACAATGTTTGTAGTTGACTGCAGCAAAGCAGGTTTCATGAGTCCCTCCATGATGCACAGCCTAGGTGCCTACACATTGTGCCAGGCACCTTGGTTTAGCTTGTTTCCATATTCCCAGGGTAGACTGGAGCTTGTCTCAGCTGCAGCTCTTACCTTGTCACAAGCTGAACTTCCAAATGACAGTGGGTGTTAAGTCATGCAGCCAAAAGCAAAGTTGGATATTTTCTAGAGATGTGAAGATATTTGCTCTAGCTAAGATTAGCTGACTTTTCATATATGGTTATCTAATTTTTGGCTACTCAGTATATCCATTACAGGAAGATGAAGGGTACAGGGTTGGGAAGAGAAATATAAGAATTTTCCCAAGGTCAAATTAACTTGGCATTTTATGTAACCCTTTTTGGGGCAGATGGACCAATGAGCTCTGTCTTTGGACTAAGGTCAAGGCCTATGCTCTGGTACCTATGTAGGGATTTATCATTTCTGTAGGCATCCATGCAGTCCTGCCATGAGCTTGGGACTTGTTCACAGACTGACAATCATAGCTTCACCAGTTCTACGAGATTTCATACCATACACCAAAAGCAGTTCCACCAACCAGATAGGGAAGAACTGGCTCAGCTGTATGCCAATGGAAAGCCTCAGTGGGTCTGAGGAAATATCACTGTTGCATTATAATCCTCCAAATATACTGTAATGCAAATATACATTTCCAACACTGGTGTTTAGCCTTTTTTAGGAACAAGAATTTCTTTAAAACCCAGATAAAATCTATAGACATTGTCTCAATGACAATATACATAAAATTTTACAAATAATTTCTTGGAATTTACAGTTATTTACAGATTTTCCATGTATTATTAAGGATAGGTATTATATTAACCCATTAATACATTATCAAAATTGGCTAGTGAGGGCATGAGCGAGACAGGAAAAGGTGGTTTGCAACATTTTGTTTTTCCAACTAATCAGTTATATTTACAAAATAAATATAACTAACATTTATTAAGTATGTATTCTGAGTTAAACACTAAGTCCTCCTGCATTTTAATCCTGAGATAAATATTATTATTATTCTCCTTTCCAGCTAAAGGTTTATAAACAGAGGCTTCAAAGGTTAAATAATTTGTCCAAAGGCACAGTCTAGTAAATGATAGTCAAGATTCTTAGTCTGCTGGGTTTCAATTCCTATCCACATAAACATTCTGCCAATTAATCAACCAGGGTCACAATCAAAAGCCATTATGTTGTATGCATTATGTTGTTATTTCTGTGGATTAAAATCTACAGCTTTGCTGGATCAAAGGCATTCCAAATGGGGCAATGAACCGGAGGAGCCTAGAATGATCAAGTGTTCCCTTAAAAAGCCAGAGTCACAGAGAAGCTGCCACCTCTCTCAGGCACACACACTTATGGATCACTGGAGAGTGTACTAGAATCATTGGTTTGTCTTCTAATGCCCCAGCTACTGGGGAGCAGCACTTCTTAATCAACACATTAATATTTCTACATCAAAACATATAAGTATTCACATGAATTGTGATAAATAGACTATAAATAACCTCATGACAGTGTGGGTCAAGTTTTGTCACTAGATAACTTCAGATTGGGTTATGTTACACTACCAAGTGAGTTATTAAAAAAAAACAAAACTGGTTTTCGTAGCTCTAAGGATTTAAGAATTATAAATAAGAACTTTACTATTTACAGTCAACCATATAGATTACAGCTCAGCAAACTGTAGCCTGCAGGCAAAATTAAGTATGCTGTCTTTATATACAAACTTTTATTGGAATACATTGACACTCATTTGCTGAGATGCTGTTCATAGTTGCTTTCACATGACATAAGCAGTGGTGAGAAGTTTCAACAGAAATAATTTCACATAGCCTAAAATATTTACCATCTATCCCTTCCAGCAAAAGTTTTCTGATTCCTGATACAGAGTTTGTTGAAAACTAAGGTTCATGGCCTGAGACCAATCATAATTGAACACAGGAAACATGGAGAGTTCATGTCGGACCAATGACTGTTGAGGTCAAAATTTTAACATTACATTGGGGAACTTACAGATGGATATAAAATATGTGAATGTAAAGTAATTGACAACATGAAAGAAAGGGATGTAACATTATACAGGGGCAAGGTTCTTATATTTTACATTAAGTGGCACTTTAACTTTAAGTAGAAGATAAGAAATTAAGAATGCATATTGTAATCCCTTAAGCACCCACTAAAATTTTAATGCATGGCGAAGGGATTAGCCAAAGGACATTTGTGCATAAACCACAGACATAGACAACAGTGTGATGAGGGCCAGAGGGAAGGGCTGCAAGGGCTGAACGGAGATGGGCAAAGCAGGGTGGGGGGAATGGAGACATCTGTAATAGTGTAAACAATACAGATAAAGTTTTTTTAAAAACCAATAGAGGAATGCTAAAACCAAAATGATTCCAAAAGAAGCTAGGAAATGAGGAACAGATGGACAAAAACAAATGTAACAAATGGTAAACAGGGGCAGAACACTAGAAATGTGCAGATACTGAGCTGGTTTGCACAATTATTCTTGTTATGTGGCTCTCTCTGCAAAAGGACCATAGAGATGATCTGTTTCAACTTACTAACTTGAATTTCAGAGAAGGGAAGAGGAATACTCAAGGTTGCCATCCATTAGTAACAGAAAACTAACCCTATATAGCCCTTAGGCATAATCATCAATAAGAATTTACCTTAGATTTTTTCATTGTGTATATTACATTATATTTGAAATGGATACACACACACACGCACACACACACATGGTTGAAAAAGGTTTCATTATTAGTTACCATTAACAGTTTTAGTCCAAGAGCCTCTGTGGTCTCTCTTTAATCCATGATTATACAACCTCAAAAGCATCAATCATGATAATTTCTTTGTTGCAGGGACCAGTGTTGGAGTATCCATTATGTTGATCAATAGAAAATTTATCACATATTTAAGAATTAAATTTTTTGTTCTAAAAATCACCTCAGCATCAGAATTATAGACTGAGAGGACCTTAGGGGCCATACAAATCCAATAATCTGCACAGTGCCCTGCACCAAATGATGCTTTAGCTCCTCTAACAATAGTCTTGCTTCAGCCCCTTGAGTGAGGAGAATCTCACTATTTCTAAGGAAATCTGCTCTGATTTGCAGAAAGTTATTTCTTTAACTGAGCCCTGCCTTCCTTTAGTTTCTATTTATGCTTTAAGAACTTATTTTTCCTTTTGGTTAAAATATATTTTAGATTTTTTTGGGAACAATATATAAAATTAAGTTAAAAATATTTTCAGGATATTTTAACTTGAAATTCTGGCCAAAGAAGTGGCAGTTGAAGGAAGCAAAGCTATTGAGTGTTTTTTTTTTTTTTTTAAAAAACTAGATCCTTTCAATTTTTACAATTTTTCCTATATAAAACAAGAACTGTAAGAGCTGTAAGAGCTGTCAGAGCTTTAAAATGCGGGACAGTTCAGATTTCTGTAATATTTAAACAATGGAAAGTTGGTCTCTTAGCACTGTCAAGTAGATGTGGAGCATGATAGAACCTAGAGGCTGAGGTGAGGCCTGGCCCTGCCACCAGCATACTCATTAACCTCACCAAGCTTTAGTTGCATTATCTGTACGATGAATGTTTTGAACTAGATCTTTTCAGACTTAGGAATTGGTAGAATGGGATTGATGGCTCATTTTGGGGGTGAACAATGAAATGGTCATAACCGTTCAACTCAGTAGCAGCAAAAAAGAAGCCTCGTGACATCAGCATTTCTTTCTTCCTCCCAACCTAGAATGTTCAAAAGTTACATGCTCACAGAGGCACCTTTTGAAGACTTAGATGTCCAATGTATTTGAAGTAGCCAATGACATAATCCATGAGTTCTTTTTATCTATGTTCTCTATTCTAATAGCTCATTGTATCCTTACAGTAGCCATGAGATAACCAGCAGTGAGAAGATGTAGGACTCAGTTTTGTATCCTATAGATTGGTACTTTTGGCTTAGAAATAAAACTTAGACAGAATTATTACTAACTGCAAATAAAACACTGTGGAATAATCCTGAAACCACTGAACAGCCAACAAAAATGTAAGAATGAGTTAACTTTCTGGGAAAAAATACTACAGAAAAAATATGACTGGGAATAGAAATAGAGTGGTATAATTTTACAATGTACATCCAAATGGATGGATGTCAGGATTGTTCTTAGCATTTATGTACTGAGTTGGTCTGAATATGCTAATTTGGTGACTTGAACTCAAAAACTAGAAAGTTTTCCATACATGTTGTCTCCCACATAACTAAATATGCTGAACATGGAAGGTTGCAGGAGGCATTATTAAGAACCCATCTTCCAATCCTATAAATATTAGGAGGGAAAATCATAGGGTACTACATGAAAATATTGTGTAACTAAGACATACTTATAGTTATGTCTCCGAGAACTGACACAGTGATGGTACTTATCCAATGTTCTCAGATTTAAAAATTATTTTAGAAATGTTTCTTTAGTAATGTTCTTACATATAAGAAAAGTCATCTAGACACATACATCATTTTCCCATCTTTACATCTCTATCCCATTCTCAAAAATAAGGATAACAGGTAAAAAAGACTAAGAATTCATGAGGCACTAGTATATCCAGGATTTTTGCATTGCATGAAGTTCTTTAGAAGCTATTTTTTTCAGGATTATTTTAAATATCACTCCTGTAGGTGTTTTTATAGAATGCATTTAGCCATTGATAAAGGATAAAATAAGAAAGGTAAAATCAAGTCCCATCTAAATTATCCCTAAATTCCCTACCTGAAGACAAGATGAAAGATTTACCAACTTTCTCACTTGGTTAGAAGATGAAAACTTTTCCATCCTTTTTAGAAGCCTAACAGTAGTACTTGTTTAAACTTCTTTAAGTTATTTCAAAACTTGTCTTTCATCCTGCGAAGGCCAGGTCACCTTCTCACATGGGATTATTTTCTATTTCAGGTGTAAGCTTGAATATTTTTTAAAAACGGTCTCTGAAGAAAAAGTGAAACAGACAGTTTTTTGTTATTCTTACTGTACTGTCATGGAAAGTTTCAGTGTCACTGATATAACAATAGACACATGATTTGGGAATGAAATCCATTGCTTTTTCATAGCTGAGATTTTCTATTATTAGCTGAATAATTATATCCTTGTTCCTAAGGTATGAAATAATGAATTTCAAGGAAACAGAAAAAGATTATTTTGATTATATCAATGTTGGAAGCTGGGACAATGGTGAATTAAAGATGGATGATGATGAAGTATGGTCCAAGAAAAGCACCATCATTAGATCTGTATGCAGCGAACCATGTGAGAAAGGCCAGATAAAGGTAAAATGGGGTCTGTTTCATTAATTTTTGTTGTAAATTCAAGTGTTCGTTATCTTTGGCTTTTGTTTAAAATTTTAGGTTCTTGTTTTATCTTTTATATTACAAGCTTCTAATGTCAGAAATTGTATTTTTTTTTACTTTTTCTCATTAATTCCTTATGATATCTAGTATGACCCATAATAATCCTAGTACTTGGACTCATTGAACCAATTAGGAAGTTGTGTTTGCCCACACCCTATATACCCATGTAAACCTTTAAAGACATTCCCTGGAGATAAATAGCTCATGGTTGGAAATCATATTAATTTGTAATTACCTTAGCAAATATGTATCAAACTTCTACTAATGTAATAGTTTATATCAATGGGGGAAAATAAGTAAGACATCTTTATTGTCAGAAGACTTATATTCTAGATAAAGAAAAATATATCATGGGCAAAGATAAGCAACATCATGTAAAATGCAATGACTTCATTAAAAAAGAAAAGAAGGGAGCTATATAAGTTCATATAAAGGAATGGGAGAAATTTCTTATGAATAAAATGTCAGACATTGTACCATAAACAATGGCCATGATTTCAGAGAGAGATGAGGGGAAACACAATAATTACTTACTGTTCCAATAAAGGAAAGGTATAGAAGTGGTTAATTATTCTGAAGTAATAGTGAATAATCTAGAGTGTATTGCTTTAAATGTTCATTATTGAAGAATTGAAATGATAGATTGAATTCATATTTATGGAGAGCTTTGAATGTCATACTAAATAGGCTGAACTTAATTTTATTAACTCCGAGTCTGAGAATAATTTTGACCAAGATGTTGACACACGCTGGGCTATAGTAAGTGAAGATTCATGAGTAGAGGTATGAAATATAAATAATGAAAGGAGAGACAGGCTAGAAGAACACTGTGGTGACAAGGGCCCTGAATTGTGGAAGAAACCGTGAGAATGGAATGGGAGCAAGGATATTTGAGATGAACATTACTGAGGTAGATACAACCAGCCCTGGCTACCAATTGGATATAGGTTTGGGGGAGAGAAAGAAGCTGTGGTTCCTAGTCTTAGTAACTAAAAAGTACCATTGTCAGAAACAGAAAAATGGAAATGGTTTTAGAGAAAAGGCAATTGGTTAGTCAGCCTGGAGTGTTGGCTTGAGATATCTAGCCAGGGATGGAATAATGTTGGTCTATAACATTGAGAAATAAGGCTGAAGATACAAATTTAGGAATTAATTGAACAGACCTAAAAGTGAAGCTGTTTGAGTAAATGAAATCACTGTATCTGAAAGGACAGAGAGAAAACAAATGTACACCAAGAATAGAGACCTTGAAGAAGATCTGCGAAAAAGAAGGAAAAGTTGAGGGTGAGCAGCCACAGGATCAGGGACTGAGAGATAACCAAAGAGCACCATGTTATGTAAGGTAATTCTCAATGGCAGAGAGAAATCAAGTAGGAGAAGGACTGAAGGACTGAAGGAAAGATGTAAAAATTGGGTTAGCCCTTCACTTGGGGCCTTCTGAAAACAGAAGCCTGCCAGAGTAAACAAAATAGAATGGTAACTGAGCAATGAGAAACATATGGTAAAAATAGAGGTAAAAGGGTAGTATGGGAGTTTGAGGACAATGAAAAGCTACTTTTGTACTAAATAATGTCTCGCTACACTTACAGTAAAAGAAGAGGATGAAGGTATAATAAAAATTAAAAGGACAGCCCTGGCTGTTAGCACAGTGGATAAGGCACCGGCCTGCGAACCCAAAGGTTGCAGGTTCAATTCCCCAGCCAGGGCACATAACCAGGTTGCAAGCCAGGTCTCCAGCCAGGTCTGTGGCTGAGGGCAGGTGAAAAGCAACCATACATTGATGTCTCTCTCCCTCTCTGCCTCTCTCCTTTCCCCTCTTTCTAAAAATAATGAAATAAAATCTTAAAAAAAAATTAAAAGGAGCTTATCTGTTGGGATACAGTGCTTTATGTGAAGAAAAAAACAGTATCAAAATAATTTATTAAGCAAATAGTTATTAAAATACCACCAGACATTTCAGGTACTGTATATACCTAGAGCAGTTAGCCCTGTTCTTTTTAATCAACCTTACCTTCACTCTGCTTAGAACACATTTGAAGTGTTTGTTTATTGACAATTTTAGTATCAATTGTAAAATCTTCAAAGGGTCATTATGAAGATTTAGTAAGCATAAGACCAGAAGGAAGAATGACAAGGTAAATGAACATAACTATAAGTTATTTTTAATGCCTACTAAATTGCCCAGTGGTTTATGCAGTATCTAAAAATGTCCTGTGTTGTTATGGTATACAAGGGTTGCTCACAGGCCAAATCTGACCTTCTACCTGTTTTTATAAATAAAGTTTTATTGAAAAACAGCCATGCTTATTTGTTTATGTATTGTCTATGGCTGCTATAGTAAGTAGAGTTAAATAGTTGAATTTCAGTAGACATTGTATGGCCTATAAAACTTAAAACATTTACTGTCTGATCCATTGCAAAATGTTTGCTGATCTTTAATATACAATGACAGTCTGCACCTTGGCCAATCATTTTGTGCTAACTCCTCATGCTAAAGTCCTTATGGACCCACTCGGAATATCAATTGTTCACAATTTCTAGTTCTTCTGTTAGAAATATTATGTTGTTTAAATTACCCACTGGACATTGTTTTGGCCCTTCGCAGCAATAGCTTGAACATGTAACTTCAAAATGCTGAATGGCTCGTTTGAGAGATTTCTTTATAAGATGCATTGTTCTACACCATTTTCTATAGTGGACTTGAGAGCATCCATAGATTTTGGTATCTGCAGGGAGTCCTGGAAACAATTACCTGAAGAAGGGAGGACTTAAGGTTCTGTGTTGTGTGGGGAGTGAGGGATTGTGCCCTTGACCCCCAGGCAATTCAAGGGTCAACTGTATATACTTTTCTACCTCATTCTAATGGGAACAACTTTTATAATAAAGGGATTGGTTCCCTATTGTAATACTTTAAGTACTAGTTAATTTGTAATATTTATTTAGTCATTTTAACCCCAAATTCTATTTTCCTAACCAGATCTCATTTTCACTATATTAAATATAAAACTTACAACATTTTCTTAAAATGGTTTAAAGCTGTCACTTAGCAACTTCATTAATGATGGTAACATCTTATGCATTGTTCAGATTTACTAATTTAGAGTCTATGAAAGGACATTAGTATAACAAAGGCTCAAATATCTAGTTATTCATAAGAAAGCAGCACCACTTCTAGAATGTTCAAAAAAGAATGGGAATTACTATGAAAGAGAATTGTCACTACCTCTTGTATTCAAAATGAATATCAAAGTGTACATAACAAGCAAAAAAGACAAAGTAAAACAAGTCAGCTTTGAATTATCAGAAGAGGACATATTATTTGTCACTACTGATTCAAAAAAGATTATAATATTTGAATTAATCTTGGAAAAGGGCATGCACTTATTTTAGTTAAAAAAAAAATGAAATTCATAAACCAATATGACCTAAACCACAGGAAGTCAACATATTTCTAGGAGAAAAATATGCAACTGCTCCTGTTTGCTCTGCCCTGCTAAGGGAATCCTTCAGTATTTAAAATGTGTCCAATTGCTTTACTAGTAATTGTCCAATGATAATTTAACCGTTGTTTTACCAGTGTGGTTGAAATTACCCTGAAAAGGAAATTAATTTCTCTAGGTGATTATTTATATGCATACTATTAATAAAACTATTAACATTTTTCATGCTTTACAATGAAAAAAAAAAATAACTGTGAGCCCTGACTGGTAGCACAGTGGATAAGGCGCCGGCCTGCGAACCCAAAGGTTGCAGGTTCGATTTCCCAGCCAGGGCACATAAGCAGGTTGCAAACCAGGTCTCCAGTCAGGTCTGTGGCTGAAGGCAGGTGAAACGCAACCATACATTGATGTCTCTCTACCTCTCTGCCTCTCTCCCTTCCCCTCTTTCTAAAAAATAATGAAATAAAATCTTAAAAAAAAAAAGCAAAAACAAAAAACATCAAAATTGGTGACTTTTAAAAATAATAATAATAATAATAACTGTGATATGTGATATGTGATAAGTTTCAGGGACCATATGTCAAATACAGTCAGAAATCTTGCCTTTCCTGGAGCAAGATCTCTGACTGTATTTGACATAAGATCCCTGAAATGACATGCTATCCATCTAGATAGGTTTTTGGTACTTTGCCTATTGGTGGAATAGTTCTATTTATAAAGTTTTACACATCAAAAAGCTTTGAATTTGACCAGGCTGTCCATTAATTCACCTCTGAAAAGTTAGGTAGCATTTAATTTTAGCTACTATATATTTTACAGCACTAAAAATTAATCCTCAAAAAAAAAACCTATAAAAGTAGTTACATTTAAAAATTAATGAGGAACAGAATCAGCTGGAGGATACACAACTACTTGGCGGATATAGGTAAAACTAAAGCAGTAGAACCTTTTGATTCCAAGGCTAGTACCCTTTCCTCTACATCTTTCAAAATATCATGAGCTCAATCTAGACCAATAAGGCTCAATGTTTATGGGCATGAGCCTTGAATTCCAACAGCCACTGCTTAATTCCTCATTTACCCACATATGTGTGAGCTCACTATGCTTCTATTTTGTCCCTAAAAAAGAATAAAATGAAAAACAGCTTTGTTATAAAGAGCTGTTCTAATGTTCTAATGAGATAACAGCATACAATATTCACTAAATAGCCAGTAAATAACCGATATTATTAGGAAGAATACTTTAGCTTAATTAAACAGGTCTAATGGGCAATTCTGCCTCACTTCTCTGGTTACTTTAAGGAAAGAACATTTTTGGCCCTTTTTGTCACCATACCCTACCTATCATTGCAGTGTCAAGAGCCAGCACAAAGTATGGTACAAAACAAAAAAGAGGTGCCGCCTTACCATTGTATTTGGCTTAAGACATTTAGACATTGTTATTAGCAAAGGTCCTTAATAGAGTCAGCATCTAAGACAAGGAATAGAGTATAAGAGGTAGGAGAAGGAAGATATCTATTTCCAAACAATAACATCTGGGACTTTTACAACTGTTAAATGACTTCAATTCTTTTTCTATGGCCTTAAGTAGATGAAGACATATATATTAGTCTTAATGACCTTATCCATGTATACCTTCATTCCAAGCAAATCAAATCTACTAGAAACAAAAGGAATGGGCTGAATTATTAAACCAGATTTTTAGTAAAAACAGAGACCAAGAGGTGATCTAAAAAAACAAGCTCAAGTTCTGCCTTTTTTTTTTTAAGATTTTATTTATTATTTTTAGAGAGAGGGGAAGGAAGAGAGGCAGAGAGGGACAGAGACATCAATGTATGGTTGCGTTTCACCTGCCTCCATCTATGGACCTGGCTGGAGACCTGGTTATGTGCCCTGGCTGGGAATTGAACACCCGTGACCCTTGGTTCACAGGCTAGCACCTTACCCACTGTGCCACCAGCCAGAGTTCACATTATGCCTTTTCATTCAATAGAAATTCCAAGTAATTTTTAATCAATAATGGACATATTTTTAAACTTTAGTAAATATGCAACATTTTTTGCTAACAATTTTCAGCTACTGGATGGAAGCCAAGGTAAATCCAGAGAGCAAAAGTTCTTAATTTGAGGGAAAGAGAAAACTCAGTTACATATAAACATATGTAGATATATGTATTACTTATATATGTGCACAAACACAGGCGCTAATTAAATACTGATATCTAAAGCTATTTATCCCAAGACTTGCATTTAATTTAATTCTTGACCCATCACCAACCAATTTTATGATGTTCAACTGGTTACTTAGCCTGTTTCTTTAATTATATAATGAGAATATTAATACTTAATATTGCCTATCTGGTAACATTTGAAATCATTTATCTGAAAGTTCTTTCTGCTTTGCAAAGTGGTACATTCGAATAAAAGATGGCTGGATTTTTATCTATGCAAAAAAAAAAAAAAATAATAATCAGAATTTTAACTATTTGCCTTAGGTGATCCGGAAGGGAGAAGTCAGCTGCTGTTGGACCTGTACACCATGCAAAGAGAATGAGTATGTCTTTGATGAGTACACCTGCAAGGCTTGCCAGCTGGGGTCCTGGCCCAATGATGACCTTACAGGTACATGTATCACAATGTCAGCATAGCTGCGTCTCTCAAAAAAGAAAAGAAAAAGACACAGGCATGGGAGGAGGGGGTCACAACTCCTAGTATTTCTCACCCTGGTGGTCTTGGTTTACGTGACAAAGTATTTCCTTAGGAACAGAAGAAGCCTTCCGGGCAAATGGATTATCAGGAGCATCAATAGTACTTACAGAGAGATGGCCTGTAGTCCCACCAAACTAAATCAGAATCCCCAAGTTTTCTACTGGGTATTTTCACCTCACCCTTAGGATATCCCCAGATGTTCCTATGCAGGGCCCCAATTTACTGTCATTTGAGTTGGTGAGAGAGAGAGAGCTATTGGCCAGAAAGAGACTGAAATATGTCTCTTGATCATGATGTAACCAAGAGCAAACAGGTTACACAGAATTGGGTAAGTTGTTGGTCTAAAACTCTTTGCTTCTCTCAGTGCTTTAATCTAAACCAGGAACCAACCTCCACCTAATGAGTTTTCAAATAATGTCGGCACAGGGCAAGACTGATCTCTGCATGTTTTTTTTGTTTTGTTTTGTTTTATTTTGTTTTGGGGAGATATTTGTTTTGTGTTGTTTTGGTTTATTTTCTGCAAAAATGTTAAGGAATGTGTCATTGTTTTCTTAACATTATATTTCATAATTATATCTAATTTTTACATTCTAAAAACAATACCTTGCTTTTACCTTACCTTCTAATTTATTTAGTGCATATCACATGCCTGTTTTCCTACCTCTATCTTAAACAAAGTAATAAGAAACGTAAAACAATAAAAATATGATTACAATTAATAAAATGACATAGATTTGTGAAAAGAGCAGTATGAGGCTAGATCATATGAGACCATAAGTTTTCAAAGAAAATGGAGAGTAACAATCCAGGAAGAGGGCACCCCATATGTTATGTCAGGTCATCTGGCACTTTTAAAATTAATATAGACTTAGCACAGCTTTAGGCTAGGTTGTAACATCATTGGTGTTAGTCTTCATCCCTCATAGGACAAGAAACTATTTATGGTAGTTTCTTAGCTTATTTTGAAAGTCTTGTTTTAAAACTCCTGTGATTTTGGGCCTTTTGAAACCAGTTCACATCAAAGCTTTGTTTTCAGTGATTGGTATTTAGGCAGAAAGCTTTCCTTTTAAAAATAAAAAATAGAAATATCTGATTTAATAAAACACCCAGTGCCTTATGTTAGCATTTGAATCCTACTTTGGCCATTAGACAATGAGTTTTCTGATCCTCTTATACATCCTGGTATCCCCCAAGTCAAGTCAGCGGTGAACACACAGCCTTTAATAAACTCACAGTAAAATGTCAGAAAGGAAAACAAACATGATTGCTTTCTGTGGGAAGGGGGTGAGAAGCAGTATTGTGATCTTTACCCCTTTGCTATTTTCTTTACCTTTTTCAAATTCCTAATTTTGACTCAGATTATTATTAAAATGAAAAACTATCTTGCAGATTCAACTATCTGCATGGCTAAGCACCTTGAAAGTCAATGTATAGATATACTTTTTGTCATTTATTTTGTAAAACTACTGCATGTATAGATATAATATTTTTTGTCATATATTTTGTAAAACTGCTGACAGTGAATGTGGTCTGCTTATATATTTACTCAGAAAAATATAAAATATTTATTATTATTCTTTGCATTATAAAATAGGAGGTGGAGAAACTGAGGTTAAAAACTAGTTGTGGTTCTTACATATTTTATCATCTTATCAGGAGAGAAACATTAATTCCCCCTCTTCTCTTGCTTTCTCTGTCATACACACACACACAGGCACACACACACACACACAGGCACACATCTGCATAGACAAATTATGTTAAGTAATATGAGGCAAAAGAACAGTATTTTAAAATAAAAATATTAGGAAAGACATAATTTAAATGTGTGGTCATAAAAGATCTCTCCAAAGGATGAGACCTAAATGGTAACTAGAAATATCTAGCACAGAATCATGAGAAGCACCTTTCTAGGTAAAAAAGAAGCACACGAGAAGGTCTGTAGATAGGAAAGCAAATGGGAAAATGGTGTCAGAGGAGGTCAGAAACGTATCGGGGGCTAGATTATATAGAGCCTTAGAGAACATGTTCAAGAATGGAGTGTTTATTATTAAATACAATGATAAGCAATTGCAGGCAATATACTAGAAGGAAAAAAAAAAATATATATATATATATATTCAAATATTCTAATTTTTGTGAGGGAGAACAATTTGAAGAGGGATGAAAAATGGGAGGAGGAAGACCAGTTAGATGGTTACCACAAGTTAGCTGGAGTAAATATTAAGTAAGCCTACCAAATAATCTAACTTGAAGACTGGAGAAATAAATGCATTCTTTTATGAAAACCAATAGTCTAGTTTTAGACAAGATCACCTTGAGATGTCTTTGAGATTTTCAGGTGTAAATTAATTAATTTGGAGGGCAGTCATCAAAGTTGTCTTTCTTTTTACTTATATCTTATTGTTTATGCTATTAGAGCTTTCCCAAATTTTCCCCTTTGTCCTCTTCTACTCAGCTCCTATACCGCATTCCCTCAGGCAATCCCCACTGTTGTCCATCCACAGTCCCTGCATATATGCTCTTTGGCTACTCTATTTCCTATGTCAGCAGTCCCCAACATTTTTGTCACCAGGGACCAGTTTTGTGGAAGACAATTTTTCCATGGAGCAGGGTGGGGTGGAGGGATGTTTTGGGGGTGATTTAAGCACATTATATTCAAGCTCACTTCCTGTTGGGCAGCCCAGTTCCTAATGGGCCCAAATCAGTACCAGTCTGTGGCCCAGAGGTTGGGGACCCCTACCCTATGTTGTACTTTATATCCCCATGACTATTCTGTAACTACCAATTTGCACTTCTTAGTTCCTTCACCTTTTTCACCCATGCACCTGACCCCCCATTCCATCTGGCAACCATCAAAACATTCTCTGTATCTATGATTCCATTTGTGTTCTGCTTATTCATTTATTTTGCTTTTTGGATTCAATTATTGATAGATATGTACTAATTGCCATTTTATTGTTCATATTTTTTATCTTTTTCTTAAAGAATACACTTTAGCATTTCATATTACAGTGGTTTGGTAATGATGAACTACTCTAGCTTTTTTCTTATCTGGGGAAGTTCTTTATTTGCCCTTCGATTCTAAAAGATAGCTTTTCTGGGTAGAATAATCATGATTATAGGTCCTTTAATCATTTTGAATATTTCTTACAAATCCATTCTAGCCTGCAAAGTTTCTTTTGTGAAATCAGCTGACAATTTTATAGGGGCTCCCTTATGGGTAACTAACTGCTTTTCTCTTGATGCTTCTAAGATTCTTCTTTGTATTTAACCATTGGCATTTTAATTATGATGTGTCTTGGAGTGGGCCTGTTTGGGTCCATCTTGTTTGGGACTCTCTGTGCTTCCTGGATTGTATGCTTATTTCCTTCACTAAGGGAAGGATTTTTTCATTATTATTTCAAATAGATTTTCAATTTATTGCTCTTTCTCTTCTCCTATAGCACCCCTATAAAACAAATGTTGGTACGCTTGACAATTGTCCCAGAAGCTCCTTACAATATTCTCATTTTGGAAGACTCATTTTCTTTTTGCTATTCTTTTTTTCTTATCTTATTGCTGAGGCTAGGACTTCCATTACTATGCTGAATAAGAGAGGTGAAAGCAGACATGCCTGTCCTGTTCCTGATCTAAAGAGGAATGCTAGTATTTTGCCCTTTGAGTATGATGCTGGCCATACCTAACCTTTATTATGTTTAGGTATGTTCCCTCTATTCCCACTTTGCTGACAGCTTTTTTTGTTTGTTTGTTTTTGTTTTTTCATCATAACTAGGTGCTGGATTTTATCAAATGCTTTTTCTGCATCTACTAATATGATCATGAGGGATTTTTAAGATTTTATTTATTATTTTCAGAGAGAAGGGCAGGGAGGGAGGAAGAAAGGAAGAGGAGCATCAATGTATGGTTGCCTTTCACCTGCCTCCACCTAAGGACCTGGATGGAGAACTGGCTTGCAACCTAGTTATGTGCCCTGACTGGGGAATTGAACCAGCAATTTTTGGTTTTGCAGAGTGGCACCAATCCACCGAGCCACACCAGCCAGGGCTGATCATGTGGTTTTTATCCTTCATTTTCTTTATGTGACGAATCACATTTATTGATTTGTGAATGCTGTACCAAGTTTGCATTCCCAGAATAAATCCCATTTGATCGTGATGTATGATCTTTTTGATGTATTGCTGTATTCAGTTTGCAAATATTTTGTTAAGGATTTTAGCATCTGTGTTAATCAAGGATATTAGCCTATACTTTTCTTTCTTTCTAGTGTCTTTATCTGGTTTTGGAGTTAGGATAATATAGGCCTCATTAAATGAATTTGGGAACCTTCCTTCCTCTCAGAGTTTGAGAAGAAGAGATATTTGATTTTCTCAGGAAGTTTGGCAAAATTCACCTGTGAAGTCCCGGGCTTTTGTTTGTTGGAAGTGTTTTGATTACTGCTTCAATTTCATTAGGTATAATCTATCTACTCAGATCTTCTGATTCTTCCTGATTTGTTGTTGGAAGATTGTATGTTTCTAGGAATTGACCCATTTTGTCCAGGTTGTCCAGTTTGTTGGCATATAATTGTCCATAATATTTTCTTACAATCATTTGTATTTCTTTGGTGTCAGTCATTATTTCTCCTCTTTCATTCCTGATTTTATTTATTAGGGTCCTTTCTCTTTTTTCTTTGATGAGTCTGATTAAAGGTTTGTCAGTCTTGTTTATCTTTTCAAAGAACCAGCTCTTGTATTCATTGGTCTTTTGTGTCATTTTTTAGACTCTTTCATTTACTTCTGTTTTGATCTTTGTTACTTCCTCCCTTCCATTCACTTTGGGCTTTGTTCTTTATCAAGTTCCTTTAAGTGTTAAGTTGGATTGTTTATTTAGCATTTACTTTTGTTTGTTTGTTTGTTTGTTTTAGATAGGCCTGTTAAGCTATAAATTTCCCTCTTAGGATTTCTTTCCAGGTGTCCCACAGATTTTGAATTTTTGTGTTTTCATTCTCATTTGCTTCAAGGTATCCTTCCTTCTTTGCTCTCGTTGACCCATTAATTGTTTAATAACATGTTATGTAGCTTCCATGTGCTTATGTGTTTTCCAGTGTTCTTCTTGTGACTGATTTCTAGTTTCATAGCATTGTGATCAGAAAAGATTCTAAATATGATTTCAATCTTTTTAAATTTATTGAGACTTGTTTTGTGCCCTAACATGTAGTCTATCCTAGGAAACATTCCTTGTGCACTTGAAAAGTATGTATATTTGGCTGGTTTGGGATGAAATGCTCTGAAGATATCAATTAAATCTATTTGATCTAGTGTGTCATTTAAGGCTGATATTTCCTTGTTTACTTTCTGCCTACAAGATCTATCCATTGAAGTCAATAGGATGTTAAAATCCTCAACTATGACTGTACGTATTTCTGTTACCCTCTTTCTTTATGTGCATCAGGATTTGCTTTAAATATTTAGGTGCTCCTATGTTGGGTACATAAATGCTTACTAGGATTATATCCTCTTGTTGGATTGTTCCCTTTATCATTATGTAGTGACCTTCTTTATCTCTTACTATAGTTTTGGTTTTAAAGTCTATTTTGTTAGACATAAGTACGGCTACCCCAGCTTTTTTTTTCTTTTCCATTTGCATGAAATATCTTTTTCCTCCCCTTTATTTTTAGTCTGTGTGTATCTTTCAACATGAAATGGGTCTCTTGGAGACAGAATATATGTCTTGTTTCATTATCCACTCAACTACCCTATGGCTTTTTAAAAAATATTTTATTTATTTAGTTTTCTTAAAGAAGGGAAGGGAGAGTGGCAGAGAGGGAGACACATCAATGTATGGTTGCCTTTCACCTGCCACCAGCTACAGACCTGGCTGGAGACCTGGCTTGCAACCTGGTTATGTGCCCTGGCTAGGGAATCGAACCAGCAACATTTGGGTTCACAGGCCGTCACCTTACACACTGTGCCATCAGCCAGGGCCTGCCCCATGGCTTTTGGTTGGAGCATTTAAGCCATTTACATTTATGTTGATTATTGTTAGATACACATGCAATACCATTTTATTTTTAGGCTGTTTCCTCTGTTTTTCTTTTTCCTTCTCCTTTTCCTCTTCTTCTTAAAGCAAGTCCTTTAACCTTTTTTGCAATATTGGTTTGGTGTTTAAAACTCCTTTAGCTTTTTCTTCTCTGGGGAACTCCTTATTTCCCCTTCAATTTTAATATATAGCCTTGCTGGACAAAGTAGCCTTAATTGTAGGTCCTTGCTTTTCATCACCTTGAATATTTCATGCCACTCCTCTCCCTTCTGGCCTGAAATGGTTCTGTGAGTATTCAGGTACCAGTCTAATTGGTGCTCCCTTTTAGGTAACTACATGCTTTTCTCTTATGGCTTTTAGAATTCTCTCCTTATCTTTAAGCCTTGTCACTTTAATTATGATGTGTCTCTGTGTACACCTTTTTGGGTCTAATTTGTTTGAGACGCTCAGCTTCCTAGGCTTTTGTGCCTTTTGTTAGGGAAGTTTTCAGTCATCATTTCTTCAAATAGATTCTCAAACCCTTGCTTACTCTCTTCTCTTTCTGGTATTCTCATCATGTGAATGTTTTTAATGCTTCATGTTGTCCAAAATGTTTCTTAAGCTCTTCTCCTTTTTTAAAATTATTTTTTTGTCTTGCTGCTCTGCCTGGGTGTTATTTTCCACCTTGTCTTCCAAATCACTGATGCAGTCAACCCTCCACCTCAACTAATCTACTGTCTTTTTCTTTCAGTGTAGTATTTATTTCAGATATGGCATTCTATTTTTCTGACTGGTCCTTTCTTATGGTTTCTATGTCTTTTTTCATACTGTTGAATATCCTTATAAGCATTACTCTAATCTCTATATCCGATAAATTGCTTGCCTCCATTTCATCTAGTTCGGGACTCTTACTCTTTCATATGGGGTCTTCCTAATTTGGGTACTGCTTTGTATTTTATGCCTTGATTGCTAAACTAATCAGCAGTTAAACTGATCAGTTGTTAATATACTCAAGCTATAACCAGCAGCTCAGCTTAAATACCAGTGGATAGGGCAGGATATTTCCTGCAGGCAGGGCTATGGCTTCACCTCAGGTTGATGCCACGTGGCAAGTTGTGATCTACTTGAGAAAGATGGCTCTGCAGTATGAGGATCTGCACAGGGATCCTCATAGCTGTTTCTTTAGTTCTCTCCCCAAAGCCACCAACCCCAGGCTCTCCTCAAGCATCTCTAGCCCATTCTGTCCTCCTTCTGCAGGAGCCCAGGGTACGTGGTTGCAAACAAAATTTTGTGTATTGGATCTTAAAGAGGCTCTCTGTGTCTCCAGCTAACTCTCCCTGGCAGACAGAAACCCTGCAGTTTTCATATCTGTGTTCCTTTCTAGCTCTGGTATTTTAACCTCAGCAGTCCAGCCTGGGGTCACCATACCATACCTCTCAGGGGTAACCACTCAGCCACCGAAATATCCCTTTACAACTTCAGCTGCTGCTGGTGGGAGCCCAGCCAACCCACTTATGACATCTATGCACTCCCTACAATTTTTGTAGTGTTTGAAATTGTTTCTTCTATCTGTCCTTGATTATAAGGTTTCTCTGCAGCTAGTGTTCAGTTGGTTATTCTGGATGATTTCTGGGAGGAGATTAGTGTAGCTTCCACTTACTCTCCTGCCATCTTGGATCTCTGTCAATTAATTAATTTAACAAATTAAGGCCATCTAGTTTATGGCATAAAATGTAACAGGAACTGGAAATATAAAACATAGTCTAAGTTTCCAAGAAACTTATAACTTAGAGCAGCAATCTTCAACCATTTTTATCTCATGACACACAAAGTAATTACTAACCTTTTGTAGCATACTGAAAATTATATTTGCCAATCTGACAAAAAATAGTTATAATTTTGATTCATTCATATTGGATGGCTGTTGTATGGCTGTCATCATTTTTTTAATTTGATAATATAAGGGAAAAGAGGTCAGTGCCCCTGACTAAATAGTCAGGTATTGCATGTTTTAAAAATTCTTGTGGCGCACACACACACTGGTTTAAAATCACTGATATAGTGGAAGAAAAGCATGTAAATAGGTAATAACATAGTGTACTAAATGCTGTAGGTGAAGCACGAACAAAATATTATGGATAAGTAGAAGATGGCCTACCTAACCCTGGAGAATCTGGGACAGTTTACTCTGTAGATCACATTAGAAAGTGATCTACAGCATCAAATGACACCATCACTCTCCTACTGCCCCAGCCCCCCAAAAGTGACTCTTCTCTATTCCTTACTACCTATATTTAGTCATTTATCATGGCTGGCTGTTTGAATTGCTAAATATTTTTACCCCCTCATTTCCTCTCCATCTATACAACTCTTCCCTTGAATATATTCCCATCATCTCACATTTGACTATTTCAATACTTTCCCAGTTTACTTCCCTACTCCCAAATTTATACCACATTCCTCTAAGTCTTCTATTCATCTTGCTACTGGATAATGATCTAAAATACAAGTTTATCCCTTTATCTCATGGTTCAACACTTACCAGCATTTTCATATCTCTGTAGGATATATTTCAAATTTTTCAACATGACACAAAGAATTTCATCTCCCTCACCCTTTCCTATGATCTTTCCAGTTTCAATCACCAACATTTTATAACTCTTATCTTACATTCCAGTATAATTCTCATCTATACACAGTGCTATTTGATTCTTCTATGCCCGTACGTGTATTTTCTTTTCTGCCTGGAATGCACTTACTCCCTGACACAGAGGAGGATTTAGTCAATGTGTGTGAACCTACAACAAATGATGGGGAGAATTACCAATGAAGATGAAAGTAGGAGGTATTAGGGCCATCCCATTGAAGCGAGCCTTTAACTAAAATATTTGGACTTCATCCTATAGATAGTGTGGGGCTAGTGGAAATTTATAATCCAAAGAATGAAATTATTTTTCTAGTTATGTTGATTTTATGTGAAGTTTAACCTTTAATTGAGTTCTACAGCACTTTCTCTAAGAGCCTTTAGCTGTTTGCAACCCTATCTTACTGACTCTGATGCAAACAGATCGCTTGGAGCTACTAGCCAGAGGACTGCTCTGATGGCTTCAGTTATTCCGAAACCTGCCACAGAGATGCTTGAGGCTAGCTAGCTTCAGGGAACATTGTAAGCCTTTCCTCTACCCACTTGGTTTATAGTTACCCTACTTCACTCTGCAACATAACAGTTCAGGCCCCTTTGGTAAGTGCCCTCACTGTGGTAATTGCAGCTAACTCATAGATAATGCTTTCTGTGTGTCAGGAACTACTGAAGGCATCTCACAAATGTTAATTCAATTAATCCCAACAGAATTCTGTAATATTGTCAGCACAGTTAAAAGATCTGAGCCCACTTAAAATTGAATATTTAGAAAAGCAATTAGGAATGACAATTAACTGGCATTAATATCTATATATTTATCTATAGACTTGTATATATGCATATTCAGAGAAAGATGTCTAAAATGAAGGTTACCTACTGATAAGAAAACATGTTTATGAGTAGTGGTGGATTGTGGTTTACTTTTTCATACACATACACACAAATATATGTAAACATATGCATGTTATATTGAATTATGTTATGAAAATGTGTTTTTATAAATAAAACCTTTAAAATAAATTTTAAGCTAGCCATGGCCTTAATAGCCATCATAAACTAGCAGGAGCCAGGGACCAGAAATTAGGAAGACAAATAAAGAGAATTGGGCATGAAAACTAGAAAGAAAAGAAGAGAAGAGAAGAGAAAACAGAAAGAAAGAAAGATTATAAATAGAGGAAAATAGAGGGTAAGGGCAGAACATAGACAACATCCCTAATTCAACTTACTTTTATTGAAGACAGAAAGTAGTAATTCTTTATCTAACAATCATCAGGTATTTATATTACCAGTTCATGGGAAACAGAGTCTTTGCCCTTAAAGAGTTCATCATCCCAAATATTGATAAATGATAATAAGATACTGTTAACATCAAAGAAAAGCAGAATGGTGCAGGAGACTTTATCAGTGGAGGCACTTAAATACAGTTTAAAGTTGCCTCTTCAATGAACTGCATACATGCGAGCATTAAAGTAAAGATGGGAGTTGAGCAACTACAATGAAACAGTGTTTTGGGCGTGAATAAAGAACCGAGAGTGACATAGGCAAGCTAGGCAAAGGCCAGCTCTTAGAGGGCATTGTAAACCACGATAAATATTTTGAAGTTTATCCTAAGGGCAATTGAAGCCCCTTGTTACTTATTCAGCCATCTAGTCATTCATTCAACAAATATCTAAATATTGAAAACATTTCTCTGATCAAGACATAAAATTACCTGCCCCATGATATTTATATTCTAAGTGGAGAGAATATTTTATATGTCCATTATAGTCTCCAGAATATCCCAAAGTTGAATAAGAAAGGAAGTGTAATCAAAATGGACTACTGTATAAATATTATTTACATAGTCACAAACTAAAGGGTGAATATTGTTTAAAAAAACGAACAGGGAGGATACTGACTTCAGAATAGTGGTTTCGTCTAGAAAGAGAGGAGGGAGTTAGATGTAAGTTACACAAATGAATTCAATTAAATCTGTAAACTGTGGGTGTGTAATGGGAAACAAAGGACAAAATATCAACATTTGTTAAATCTGAATACTTTTTGTTCTAAACCTTCTTGCATGTTTAAATTTTTGTATTTAAGATATTTATACTAGTTGAGCAAACTATTGAATGTTAAAAGATAAAATTTAAATATAAAGGCTAAATTGGGGACTTTAAAAGGAGGATAAGAGGAAATGGCAGTAAAGGGAGTTTTGCAAATCACAACGTGAATCTGTTGATGATGCAGTGGGGATAAGCAGCAATGAAAAGATCTCATTAGGAAATAAAATCAATAGGAGCATATAATTGTTTCCCTGAGAGAAAAACAATAACTAAAATGTGGAGAGAGGAAGGAGGAAAAATAGTGGGAAGCAACAATTCAAGCTAGGCACTCAGAGAATTCCCTAAACGCTGCTGCCAGGGTACCTTTTTTATTGCACACCATTTCTCACCAGATGCAGGCAAAAATTATCCTAGAAAGCATCTTTAATTCATTTTTTTCTCAAGTAATTTAGGATAAGATGGAAGGAGCAGAGCTGTAGCTCCCCGGCCCAAAGCCAAAGGCATGGAAACACTTCCAGGCGAGTTTGCCAGCTCTGGCCCCTGCCAGCAAACCCAAATAAGAAGGAAAAAGCAAAAACAAAGTGGCTTTCAAAAAGTGACTTTTTTGAGGAACTTAGGATGATTTTTTGCATTTTCACTCATAATGTACCTCATTTTACAGGCACCACTGTAAAATGGAAGGGAAGCACTGCATATCGGTATTTTAATGTCAATAGGAGCATTCTCTAAAAAGTTTCTTTGGTTCCTTAAGTTACCTAATTGATTTGGAGGTAGGAGCCTTTGTATCTTCTACTAAGGAGGAAAAAGAGATCAGAGTCAGACAAAAGGGAGTTGGTGGGAATCTGGAGGGAGGGGAAGGTGAGGTCCTAGGAGGTATAACCATTGACACATTTTATAACTCCAGCTTTTGAGTTACTCTCCTCTTGCAAATGGTTACTTCATTTGTGTTCCTGGGTTGTCTCATTTATCCTGGGATTATGATTTTTTTTAACTTTTAATAAGTACATTAAACAAAAACATGGAGGTTGCTTATCATTACTAATACTTAAAACTATCTTAAGCATTATCCTTTTGAATCTTATAAAATAAATATTACTATTTTACAGTTAATTAATTAAGACCCTGGAAGATTCTATCTATTGCTCAAGACCACAAAACTAAAGAAAAATCAAGCCCTGGTGCCATGATTTCACTACTTCATGCTACTTGTCTTTCTTCACAATCATATTTTGAAGCCCCATGGTGTCAGGAAATTATAGAAAGAGAAACACATCAGCTTTCAATGTTCAGCAGTCATATGTTACTTATTGTCAGGCCGATATTTTTCATTGCTTAGTGCTTAAAATGAGCTGCTGATTTATTACAATGCAATTTGGACAAGAAAGGGGGTGAAATAAATCCTTGCCTTTTATTAACTATCATGTGTCTCTGATTCTTTAGGAGAGTTTAGATAAGAAATGTATTTATTTCTGTTAAAATAATTGTAACAAATAGTTCCTGTTAATACTAAAAATAGAACAGCCTTTCACAATGATAACCTGTTCTTGCCTTCTAGGTTAGGTAAATCTGAATAGGAACATGCTACATAGTTGGTTATCCTATCACTCATTCAGCAAAAGTTCTTTCATCAAGTTTCTGCACTGTTTTCAACACTGTACTAGGTTTTAGTGATAGAAATATAAAAGGAAGGTATCTGACCTTCCATTTCTATGGAATCATATGTCTTTAGTGGAAGAGGCTAATTTAAGTAAGTTATTGCATTAAGAGTATAACATATGATGCATACAATAGTTTAATCATACACTAAGTGCAACGGTGGCACAAAAAACAGAAGTACTCTCTAGCAAACAGTTCCAACTCAGCACAAACACAGCCCTGGAAACTGACCACAGGATGTTCATTAAGCCACAGTTCCAAATATCCCAGAACCCAGGCAGACACACACACACACACACACATACACACACACACACACAAAAGTTTCAATTATATTAACCGTTATCTCTCCAGTATTAAATATAAATATATATATATAGTGATGAGACATAAACATAGATAAATGGAATGATTTAAGAATGAAGGAATAATATAATCCAGAAAACGTTCCAACATCTATTGAATGTCTTCCACATTTGAAAGTAACTACATTAAGTATGCCTGGCATGTAGTAAAAACTGATTTAATGTTTGTTTAATGAAAGAATAAAAGAGTGGAAGGTAAGGGAAAGAATGAAAAAACAAATAAACAAAAGAAAGGAATGAAGGAGGAAGGAAAAAAAAAAAGGAGGAGGAGAGTAAGAATTGATTACTATAGGAACATTGAGGTGAGAATATTAACCAGACCTTGAGTGTTTAGTAGTCCATTCTGGAAGGAAGTAGAATCCATGCATGTGATGAAAATGAGAAGTTAATCAGGTAAAAAGAAGAGAAATTTTTAAGTAGGAAGGAAAGACCCTAAAGTTGATGTAACAAGTCCTATCTAAGAAAATGTGTACTTTTTCCCAATATCATAAAGCTATTCAGAGGCAAGTGAGTAACTATTTCACATTCACCTTTCTATGTAAGTCTATACTGTGGGAACCACCCTTTTCTAAAGAATAAACATCAGAATGGTAACAAGCTGTAAAAAAACAAAGAAGGTGACCATTTTGTCTAATGACATAACTTCCAGGTGCCTAAGCACTTCTCAGATGTTCCTTGTTAATTTTGCTACATAAACATTCACCAATACAATCTAAGGAAGGTGGATTTATGACAAATAAATTATCACTAATAATTCATCTTTATTACCTTCCAATAGCATAGTGATTTAAATCAAAAGGCTTTGGAATCAGACATGTCCCTATTGAAATCCACATTCCATCAATGACACATTGGTGTGACTCTATGCAAATAGAGTTCCTTCTCCGAACTTCCAGTTTCTGTTCCATTATGTTCGAAAAGGTAATAGTAGTAATGAATTTATAGATTTAGTGGGGAGCTTAAATAGCATTCATAAGTTTAGTAACCCTTAACAATCCAATTATATTAACTGTTCTCTCTCCAGTGTTAAAAAAAAAAAAAAAAAAGCTTTTAAAATATAGTAATGAGAAATGAAAATAGAGATAAATGGATTGACTTAAGAATAAATGAATGATAAAATCTGGAAAAACCCTGGCTGTTGGCTCAATGGATAAAGTGCGGCCTGCAAACTCAAAGTCACTGGTTCGATTCCCCAGTTCAATTAACCAGGTTGCAAGCCAGGTCTCCAGCCAGGTCCATAGCTGGAGGCAGGTAAAAGGCAACCATACAATGATGTCTCTTTCTCTCTCTGCCTCTCTCTCTTACCCTCTCTCAAAAAATAATAAATAAAATATTTAAAATCTGGAAAAAGTCCTAGCCTCTCTCTATTGAATATCATTTTAAAGTAGAATCCTTTAAGTCAATGACTAGCCCAGTGAATGACACAGAGTAGGTGAAAAATTTGTATTTGTTGTGCTAAACTTACTATGATAAATATTTCTATTAATTTAACTTGAATTATCTTCTAGGACTTCTGATTCTAAATGGATGGGTTATGCAAGGTTACTGGTAATCTGGAAACTGTAAAGATAGTCATAAGCCATAACAACACTAAAAGTCATCTGCTGTCTGTTTTTAATTACTCTTCCTGATTAAAAAAAAAGTTCTGTGGTTTCATTTGTGACTTCATTACCCACTTTTGATATTTTTCTTTCAACAAGGGAAAATTTTTTTTAACTTTCCCAGAAGGGATCCAGCATCTACTGCCTTCAATACTTGTACATTTACAGGCAACTATTTGTTGGGTAGTATTTGAAATAAAAGTAAGAATAGAGCTTTGCAGGGTCCCAGGGATCAGTCTTGATCTTCTTTTCTATCTATACTTGCCTCATTGGAGATCTTACCAGGTCTCATATTATTAAATATTATCCATACACTGAAATTTTCTGAATTTAAATATATAACCCATACTCTTCATCTAATCCCCAGACTTGAATATTCAACTGCTTATTTGACGTATTTGTTAAAATGTCAAATAGATATCTCAAGTCCTGCATTTCCAAAGCAGAAACCCAAAGCAGAAGTCTGTCCCTTCTTTATTCCCAAGGCTGCTCTATCTTTAGCATTCTATATTTCACCTGACAGCAAATCCATTCTTTCATTAGCTGAGGCCAATGCCTTTGGAATCATCTTTTGACTTCTCTCATATTCTTTAGTCAATTAGTAAACAAACACAAACAAACAAACAAAAAACCAAAAACACCCTCCATTGACTCTTCCTTAAAGTGCAGAATTTTACCATTACCTCCACTATATGATCCCTGATCCTAGTTAGTAATCAACATTAATCACCTATACTACAGAAATAACCACCTAACTAGTCTTTTTGACCCTACCCTTGCCCTTATCTACAGCCACTTCTCAAGACCCCAGGCAGAAATACCTTTTTAAAAAGCAACCCAGACCATGTTACTCCATTGTCTAAGAACCTACAATGATTTCCTGTTTTATTCAAAGTCAAAGTCCTTACAAATTATTATCTGGCCCCTTGTTATATCTCTGGACTACTCTCCCCTTCACTTCACCTCCCTGTTACCCCATCACGTAGGTCCTTTCATTCTTTAAAATAGCTGGCAATCTTTCACCCTGGGGTCATTGCCCCAGCTATTCTTGCCTGGAGCGCTCCACCACAGACATGGTAAGGCTTTATCCTTTCCTCCTGCTAGTTCTAGCCAAAATGTCTACCCCGACCAACTTATTTAACATTACAAATTGTCCCCCTTATCCTGTTCTACCTCCTATTTTTCTCCATTTAATATATAACCTTTTATTCTATTACACTATTTATGTATTATTTTTGTTGACTATATATTGTTAGTCTCCCCAGTTGGAACTAACTGGTAGCTAAAGTTGGAGCTAAAGGGTAGGGTTTGTTTCTTTGTCTGTTTATTTGTTTGCATGTTGTGCTCACTTGGGAAGAAGTAGGTCCTAAAACACAGTAGATACTCAATAAACATTTGCTTAAGAAATAAACCACAGAATGGAAGAAAGAAAACAAATCCCCATGAGTTGAGTGCTTATCATTCATTATAATAGAAATTTAGTCTTCTGCCAACTAGTTCTTATCTGCATTATCTGCATAAAAAAAAAAAAAAGTTGAAAATGTAAAACATCTGTGCTGTATTCACACAGTAAGTTGCAGAAGTAAGGTTCAAGCCTTACTGTAAAAGTCTTTCTGAAAATTCATGCTTTTTCCTTAATACCATGCTGCAAGTAATATGGAAATGACTATGAATCACTAGATTCTTTTTGAAAGTAGCATCTGTAAAATTCTGTGAAAATTTTGTGTGCTGATGTCTTAAAAACAATGAGTTGTTTCAGTTAGTGCTGAGAAGAACAATGATTTTTTTTTAATGTAACGCCAGGGCTCATGCATTCAAAAATTTGTAAAATGACTTCTTATTCTTCCATTTGCTCAATTCTCATTAACTTATAAATTTGTTTATCTCACCAGATGAGTCAGAAACATGGTATATTTATAAATGTAATGCAATTTGCCCCAGAAAAAAAAAAATTGCTAAAAGGCTGTCTCTCAATGGAACTTTTCAAAACAGGTCATCAAAGAGAACATAAGCCAGTTTTCCTCTTGCTGGAACCTAAGCAATGAAAAATGTACATTGTGCTCTTCTTCACTGTGATAAATGTGTGGTCTGGCTAAAAACAACGTCATCATGGTCAAAAACCACTCTGATGTATAACCGGACTGAAGAAAATAATGTGGTTTCATTGATCCCAGGTTTTGGTAATTATAGCTAACCCAAAGTAAATTGTCACATTTTTCCCCAAGACAGTAAACCATTACAGCAGCACAGTGCTTACCACTACATTCTCTAACCCATTTGGAAGAGGCTTCATAAAGCATTGGTATATTATATGAGTAATATGAAGCAGATAAACGTCTCCCATCTTGCCACCTCTTAAAAGTCACATTAAGTCAAGTGAAAAATTCAGTGAGCATTTATGCTGCCTTCTACTTACAAACGATTTAAGATAATATAATACCACTTACCTGGGGCTATGTGTACATAAACAGGCTAAAAAGAAAATAGGCCTGGCTTTTCCCCAGAAGAACACAGGACACCCTAATAAAACACACAGGCTCTTTAGCGGATGTTGAGTCACTACTGTTTTATGTACATACCTCTCCTTTTCCTCTTTTTATCACCACACAATTATTAAGCCAGTGTTCAAGCCACATGTTATTTTATATAGTCCTCAGACCAATCCTTGAGGTGTAAGCAGAAAGGTATTATTATCTTCCTTCCTACAGTTTTAACAGGTTTCCTATCCAAACTGTCAGCAATACTTCTGGAGATATTGTAATTCTCTTATGACACTAAATTACTACTATGCTGTAGAAGTATTTTTCCTCTACACATCTGATTCCTGCATTTTGGCTGTTTCTTTTATATTTCTTCTCCCTATTCCATGTCTGTACTTCTCCTTGTATGGTTCCTTTTACTTGAAATGCTGTTCAGTCCTAACACTACCTCAGTTCCCTTAACTAAAAAGGAATGAAATAGCAGTGCCTCCCTCATAGAATGCTGTGGGCATCAAAGAAGGTGGTGAGTGTATCGTGCACAGCACAGTGCCTAGCAGAGTAGTCACAGAGCCTGGGGATTTGATCCATACTCTCTTATAAAGGAATAAACTCGTGCCTTTGTCTCACCATGGGACGGGCCCAGCGACTTGAATAGTGTAGGTGCATTGAACTAATAAGTGAGTGTAATGCTCTAGTTGTACTAGGTGAACAATTTTCCATAGCTGGTCAGCACATTTTATTGTTTCGATTCATATGTTGTGTTTTTCAGCTTCATCTGCAGTAGGACCGGAAGTATTTTTCAAAGCTGATCCTTACAAATGCGCATCTGTGATCATCCTTCCCCTTAGCACTCAGCAGTATGATTAAATCATTCTTTATGCCTTAATTATGAAATGATTCTTTAAATACAATTTCAAATTCCACTATAAAATGTCACCAATAACAAAGCATAAAAATAAACACTTTAAAAATAGAGAGTTGAGTTGGCTCAACTCTCTGAGAGAATTTTGTGTAGGGAATCTACACCAAGGCTATAGCATAATCCTGCAAGGGCGAGGTCTAATGATGAATGGACGGCCTCCAGTCCCCTCCAGAGCAGTGCTGGGTATGCCAGGCTGTCAATGCTTGTCCTCTTGTGCTGTGGGTATTTGGTGCCCATTCAGAAAAAATTCCCACACTAGAAACCTTCAGAAACACAAACTCAGCTATTTATCAATCAGTCTCTAACCAGAAACACTCAAGACATACAGGCTAGGATGACAACCTTGCCAAAGAGTTTGAACTAAAGCGATTTTTCAGACAAGAGCATGGATTTATGTCAAAAAAACAAACAACCAAATACTTATATTACTACTAGCCCTGTCTTGCCCATGGCAGACATTGTTAATTACTCATGATTCTCTCTTTTTTTTTAAATGGCCTCAGGACCCGTTTCAGACAGACACTTGATCAATTTGCCTCCCTGGGTGTGGCAGAAATCAATCAGTCAATAAATCAATCAAGCAAGCAAACAATCAAAAATCCCACAGGGTTTTAATCTCAGCCCCAACGTGTTAGCACTTTAAACCTCATGTTGCCCCTCTGTAAAACAGAGTTAATGATTCCTATTTCACTTGCTTATTATAAAGATTACCTACGATATTTAGGACAGCACCTGGCATGTAGTAGGTATTCAGTAAACGTTACTCCTTTTTTAAAAGTCTACTCCTTTTTTAAAATGCTGGTGTACTTTTTGTCATATAGTTGTTCATAGTAATATAGTTGTTCTAGTACAACTAGAGCGTTACACTCACTTAGTACAAATGATATCGATTGTGATTTCTCCTCCTTTGTTTCTGATTTTATTTGGGTCCTCTCTCTTTTTTCTTAGAATGCTGGCATAAACAGGAACAAGGCAGCTTCCAGTTGAGGAAGTTTCTGATAAAACTTACTAACATTTAGATCAAGACTAAATTTTTATTTGAGGGAGAGATTAAGGTATGTTTTCACATTAAGGTAATGGTAAAAATCAAGTCTACAATATTCCTTCCCTCAGAGGACCTGGGATGCTCTTTCTCTGCCCTAAGGTAAAACAATGTTGCAATTAATAGCTTCCTTGGGAACAGTTCATTAGAACTTGAAATTAGATGGAACTTGTTAAAAATTACTACTGTTGACTGGCTGTCTTCCTCCTCCTTCTACCTATATTTCCTAGATACAATGAATTACTCAGAATTAGATTAGTCAATCAATCATAAAATACTTCACCATACATAATCAACACCAGGAACATTTCTAATATGAAACATGTTTATACTACCAAGCAATAAACCTTTAAAGTGCTTACTTAGTTTTGCTCTGTCTTGGTTACTAGAATCTTGACTAAAATTTAGACACAATAACTGAATTTAGTCCTCTGTCTATAACAGAACAAGGAGGAACTGCCCCCCCCCAATAGAATTGATTTATAAAAAGTTCTGTATTTACCCTTACATGTTTAAACTTGTCACCTTCAAAGTACTCTCCAGTTGATGCAATACACCTTTGAGACATTTTTATATTACTCAAAACAGTTTTTGAATTTGTTGATTTTTATGCCTTTTAGTGCTTCTGCCATTTTTTGTTGCACCTCTTCCACATTAGCAAAACATTTCTCTTTGAGGACTTTTTTCATCCAGGGGGACAAAAAGAAAGTCACTCTGAGCAAGACTGGGTGAATTAGGACAGTGGGGCATGGAGGTCATGCTGTTTTTGGTCAAAAACAGGTGACCACTCAATGCAGTATGGGCAGGTATACTCATAAATCATCCATCATGAAGTGGACACTTTGAAAGTCTTCAAAAAAATTCACTGAAGCCAAACACAGCCTCTCACAACAACACCAGCTGGTGCAGTGATACAGAAGGCTTCCTAGAACACTCATATACTGTGGGGAGCCTGAAGTATAAGGGGCCTATCATCCAGAAGATAATTCTAGTTTTTTGGTATTCCTCCCTCATACATAACTGTGTTGTAATTTGGAACTTTTTATAAGGAAATAAAACTTTGCTGAGAATAACTTGATCCATACACCAGATGAGAATTATATACTTTGATTATACAGTAAATATATTGATTTGTAAATTGCTATGCTAAAAGTGAGACACTGTGCTTAGTACTGAGGATTCATTGGTACACAAAAGAGACAAAGTCCTTAAAATCAGAGTGCTTATAATCAAGCAGGGAGGACAGACCCTAACAATATAATCTCTCTCTCTCTCTCTCTCTCTCTCTCTCTCTCTCTCTCTCTCTCTCTCTCACACACACACACACACACACACACACACACATTCCAATTCTTCTGAACTATGGGAGTTAATGAAAAATTTTAGCACGGGCTTAGTGAAGAGAAAGTATTAAAAGATCAGGGATAGGGCAATGCAGAAAAATCCTGAGTCTGCATTCCTCTGCTATCTCAGACAAGCACCCTAGAGATCCAAAGCTGGAGGGATAAAGGGAGGAGGAAAGGCATCGAGTGGTCTACTGATAGAACAACTTGAAAGCAAGCATAATGCTGTTGGTCACTGGCCAACACCGTGTACTCTGGGCAAAAGTATTGCTCATGTATCTGTTTTATATACCTGAAATGGCCTCACCAGCAGCTGAGAACATGCACATACATTTGATTCTCAAAGAGTCTCAACAGCAACTCCCTTTCCTCCAAAAATATATGGGGAATAATGAAGCTTGTTAAGGAGTTCCTGCCCAGCCTACTTGCAGAATGTCAGGCATCTGTCTCAGGATCTTTAGCTTCTCATTCCTTCTGCCTGAACAGACACTTGGAGCAAGGTTTGAAAATGCAATAGTCTAGGACTATTAATACAGGGATATTAACCATGTAAATCTAATGCCCAAATAGTAAGCATGGGCACCAGCCATTGCTGAGGAGTCATCATCTTTTTTTAAGATTTTATTCATTAATTTCAAAGAGAAGGGCAGGGAGGGAGGAAGAAAAGGAAGGAAACACCAATGTATGCTTGCTTATCACCTGCCTCCAGCTACGGACCTGGCTGCAGACCTGGCTTGCAATCTGGTATGTGCCCTGACTAGAAATCAAACCAGCGACCTTTGGGTATGCAGGCTGGCACCAATCCACTGAGCCACACCAGCCAGGGCAGTCATCGTTTTTAGGTGTCCAGGAAATCAGTGGACCATCTATTTTCCCATTAAATGTGTTGAACCATATCAGTGGAATCACAGGATAAGTGTGAATAATGCCATTTTGGGACCTCACTTTCCCTTTAAAAAATGTTGTATTTTCAGTTAGATTTCATTTCAGCCTATGAAAAGATGGATCATACTAGAGAGCTGTAAAATGTGGATCAAGCATGAAAGGGGAGGAAAGTGAGAAGTGGATAGCTACTTAAATAGATGTCATCAGATAATAGGCCACAGTTTTCCAACCAATGGCTTATCTGCACTTGTAGAAAGCAATGTAATAATGCACATCTTCTGAGAAACTCTAATATGCTTGCTAGGAGGGAACTTCACTGACATGATCAAAATCTTTTCATATAAAATATGATCATGTATATATGCTAAATTGATAACATGTATAATAAAACTTTAAAATATATACACTGTAGATTCTTAGTTAACCTCTATATGCCCTTCTGGCAGGTACTACTAAGCACACTAGGAGTACCTTCAGGAACTTACCATTACACTAAGAATGAAACAAGAATAAATGGAGAAATGCCCATAATTCACAGGAGAAAATAAAAAGAATTAGACATTCAGGTGTTTGTAAACCTATGCACATGACAGGGGTACTATTCAATGAAAATTTAAATTTGTATTATAATAAGGTTAGAATTATCTCAAGATTCTGAGATTTGGTAAAACATGTTCCAGGACAGGAATACAGAAATGGAAGGATACCAACTTCTTGTTCAACTATGTTTGTTCAAAATAAATAGATCTATCAGTGGGGGTGGGGGAGAAGATATAAGAGAATGATATACTACTAGGATAGGTATCTGTAAACCTGAAGCTCAAAGCTTTGTGCAAACTCCTTGCACAAAGAAGTGATATGTTTAGAGGAGGGTATGCTGGCTCATCCAACTAACCACATTTTTGGCTTCTGATATAGTTCCTTCCTTGTAGCTCATCTATCTTATGACTCCCTGATGTTCCTCTTCTCTGCCCTTAATATTGGTGTTACATCAGATTGCTAGGCCCTGATCTCACCTCCTTCTCTAAATTTCCTCATTGATTGCTTTCATTTAAATGTCTCTTACTTCCTCCTGTAAACAGGTGATTCTTAAAGCTATGAATCCCACCCTAATATCTCTTCTAAGCTTCTGTTTCCATCTCCTCAGTAGGTCATAGATACTTCAAACAACACCATGAAACGAACTAGATATTATCCCCATAAAATGTGACCTTACTTTCTAAAGTCTTTAACTTAGTTAATAGGGTTACCATCAACTTAGTTAGACGCCTCTCTCCTGATTCTTCCACCTGCCTAGCTCACAATTTCTTCAATCCTAGCTCTAAAATATCTTTACAAGCTGAGAGTTTTCTTCAGGACAGTGACTTAGCTTCTGACCTATCATCCCTTAACTTTCCTGTTGTGATAGACTTTCTGACCAGTTTCTTTGCCTCCAGACTCCACCTGCCATACTGACTTGCCTTTCCAAGTTGTCTTCCCCTACCACTAGTCATGGCCAAAGACAATGTACTTCATGGAAAACCTTAGGTAGGGTTAGGGTGATCATATCTTTGAATTATAATGTAAGACATTTGCACACTGGATGAAGAGTCAACCTGATAATCTGTAAGGCTGGGTTACCAACCAAGGACCAAGGACCAAGGACCAAGGACCAAGGACCAAGGATCAGTTATGTAGTCGTTGAGCTTAAGATTTCCTTGTCCCACCCCAAATGTACTGATTCAAAATCTTAAGTTTAGACCCTTGAATTGTACTTCTGTAAGCTCTCCAAATGATTGTGATTCACATGTTTTTTGAAACTTTAAGATTTTATCCAATTATAAGATTCAGTGATTATAACACTCTAATCAGAATCCAATTTGTTATTCCAAGAAAATAGTGCAAAGTATTTTGTGCAATGGCAGCATAACTTAACTAAACATAAAACCTTCTGAGTGGTGTGGATTTAATGACCAAAAAAAAAAACAACAACAAAAAAAAACCTTCATTTAAAAGTATAAATTCTGGTAAATTTGTGAAAATAATCACATCACATTAGAGGCAGGCTTTATGCACATTTCCTCCAACACACATATCTAATGGGGTTTTCTTTAGTTTCACACATAATGTTAATTAGTTGCACATGAATAGCTGAAGAAAATATTTAACATAAAAATAGTGGTGAATGTTATCATATGCAAAACACTTAGTAATTAGGGTGTTAATTACATTTAGATAAAAGCAATTAAGATTTAGCAGAACAGCAGAAAAAGCAGAAGAGAGTTAAGTGAAAACCCGTTTTCCTTATTGGTCATGAGCTACTAATGTCGTAGTAATTGACATAGGAAACATGTTATATGGTACCCAAAGCAGACTAGCTAGAGAGAATCAACTCAGAATTTTAAAAAGAAGGCATGTAACCCAAATGATGCCAAATTTTGTCCCTTTTTTATGTTGTACAATAAAATGACATTAAAAAAAAATCCTGTGAGCCATAAGTAGAGAATAATTTTGGGAGTGTTGGTACTTGCCATATAGACTAATTGTTTGCCTTTGGGATCAATTTCCTCTACTACCTCCTCTTTTTTTAAACATTGGAATAATATAAATCTCTGAAAATTCTTACTTTTCTATAGAGTTGATTCAAGGCCATCACAGATTGACCCAATGTTGGTTATCCTTCATGACTTTACTTCTCACATATCCCCACATCCATTTACACGACTCTGTATTGCTTCAAATTATTTTCAAGTATTTCCACACCTTTATCTCATCCAAAAATCTACACAGAAACCAAAAGAATGTTTAAAACACACACACACACAAACCTGACCGTGTCATTTCCTCTACACAGTTTCCTCCAATGACTTTCCATGGATCTAGGACCTTCTGCCCTGCAAGGGTCCCTCCCACCCAGCTCCCAGGCTTCTTTTAAGCCAGTTATCACTCTATTGTACAGCTGCCTCCTTTGTTGCTTCCAATGCCTCCTAGCCTTTTCCTTGTAATTAATCTGTTTGCCAAATCTACCAAATTCCCCAACTCAGCCAAACCAATATTTTGATTAGCTAATTCCTGTTGAAGGAAGACTTTAGTGCTCCCATAACACAGGCTCAGGATTCATACTGTACTTCTCTGTGGCCTTATTAGAGTTGTAGTTCTTTAGGAGCCCCTCCCACCTGATTATTTTTTTTATGAAGGTAGGAAACATGATCATATTCTTCATCATTTTGTTTTCAGAATGGGAACAGCTCTTATCACAGAATATGTATTAATGATATAATGATAAATATTTTATGAATGAATACATGAAGAAACGAGTAGCATGGGATCCTGAGATTAAAATGGTAGATTGGAGACAAAGTGAAAGAATCATAAACTTGTAACTTAGGCACAACTGGCCCTTGTAAACATGTCTTCCTTCTTTTCTAATATGTGTCTGTGTCTTTGCAGGTTGTGATCTGATCCCAGTGCAGTATCTTCGCTGGGGTGACCCCGAGCCCATTGCAGCTGTGGTGTTCGCCTGCCTTGGCCTGCTGGCCACCCTGTTTGTTACTGCAGTCTTCATCATTTATCGCGACACCCCAGTAGTCAAGTCCTCCAGCAGGGAACTCTGCTACATTATCCTTGCCGGCATCTGCCTGGGCTACTTATGTACCTTCTGCCTCATCGCAAAGCCCAAACAGATTTATTGCTACCTTCAGAGAATCGGCATTGGTCTATCCCCAGCCATGAGCTACTCAGCCCTTGTAACCAAGACCAACCGCATTGCGAGGATCCTGGCTGGCAGCAAGAAGAAAATCTGTACCAAAAAGCCCCGATTCATGAGTGCCTGTGCCCAGCTGGTGATTGCGTTCATTCTCATATGCATCCAGTTGGGCATCATCGTCGCCCTCTTTATAATGGAGCCTCCTGATATAATGCACGACTACCCAAGCATTCGGGAAGTCTACCTGATTTGTAACACCACCAACCTAGGAGTGGTCACTCCTCTCGGATACAATGGGTTGTTGATTTTGAGCTGTACCTTCTATGCTTTCAAGACCAGAAATGTTCCGGCTAACTTCAACGAGGCCAAATATATCGCCTTCACAATGTACACCACCTGCATTATCTGGCTGGCCTTTGTGCCAATCTACTTTGGCAGTAATTACAAAATCATCACCATGTGTTTCTCAGTCAGCCTCAGTGCCACAGTGGCGCTAGGCTGCATGTTTGTGCCAAAGGTGTACATCATCCTGGCCAAGCCGGAGAGGAATGTGCGCAGCGCCTTTACCACCTCTACCGTGGTGCGCATGCATGTGGGGGATGGCAAGTCATCCTCAGCAGCCAGCAGATCCAGCAGCCTAGTCAACCTGTGGAAGAGGAGAGGCTCCTCTGGGGAAACCTTAAGGTAAAAGCTGTGGGGACCTTGTGGGGCACTGGCTCTATGGCTGAAGCAGTAGCAGTTGTTTCCCAGATTTTTTAAGTGGAAAATATCTTAGTAAATGAAACTATAGGAGGCATGGTGCTGGGGAAGGGGCTTGGGACATTTTCAGACTGGTTTTCATGGAGTTAATTGGATGTGGACCCAGGGTCTTAGGCCACACCAGAAACATAGAAGTTGAGACCTGTGATAAAGCAAAGAGTTAACAGCAAAAGGTAAGGTGGGGGTGAGATCAAGAGGGCAGGAAGAACATAGTTAAGTCATTAAGCCAAGGCAAGGCTCTCTGGATCCTGAGGTGACAAGATACTTTGTCAACTAAATTCTAATTCACCAGAAAATAATAGAGAAAAATATTTTTAACAAAAAAAATTATACTGAGAATAGAATTCCAAGATCCTCACTTGTCCAACTGCATTTGTATATGCCTCAGTGGTTTTCAAGCTTAGAAGGGCCTTTGATTGCCCAGCCCATAGAAATATGAGAATGTGGAATTTGTATCTAGTTTTTAATTGTCAATTTGGATTCTTTGAGATATGTCTAAGTAGACAAAAGAGACAAGAGAATGAAGTAGCTTTGACTATAATCTTCCTACATAACCAGCCAGTCTCCCACTTTCTCTGATTGGAGACAAGGTGAAAGGGTCATAACCAGCTGCTTGTAGTTTAGGCACAACCAGCCCAAGTAAACATTTCTTCCTTCTTTTTCAATATGTGTCTGTGTCTCTGCAGGGTGTGATAGTTCCACAGTTCCATCCCACCCCACTAAGTTCAGTACCACAAACATGGTTACCGGGCAGTTGCCATCTGAAAAGAATCTGAAGTCAGCAGCCAATGATTTCCCCCCATGGGAGGGACTACCTTATGTGATAAATGCACCCCCTTAAGATACTTCAGAAGGCAGTGAGGATATCTCAGTGCTTGGGAACAAATCTGAAGGTGTTAAAAAGAACTACATAGGTTGTTGAATTGGAAATAAGGATCTCCTCTCTTTAAGAAGTACGTATTAAGAGAGCTAGTCATGATTCATCTGCTAACTCTATAGAAATTGATAATTTTCCTAGAATCTAGATGAATAAATATAAGATAAATATATTTCAGATGGAAGAGAAGTAGCTAAACAATATTGCTTGAACAATTCTCTTATACCATTATTTAGCCTACATAAAAAAATATAGTCCTATTTTCTACCAGCCCTAATTTTTCAAGCTAATTTCTCAAACTCTGAATTGTGGTGATGGTAAAGATACTGTGTCTACTGAGGACTGAAAATGGCTTAGAAGAATCTTAGAGTTATCTACATGGCCCAATTCATTTGTATCATTAATGTGTATCCTTGCCTCTTTCAGTTATTTTTTAATCCCTGTATGTCTCCCATCTCTTTCCATGCACCTTGCACAAGGTAGTCAACTTGTAAACCTCAGGAAAAACTGCCTCTTCTATTTCTTCAATAAATCCTGGAGATGTCATGTTCTATACACAGAAGGCCTTCCATATCTCAAACCTGCTGGCATATTTTCCATCTGCCTGCCTGACCCCTCTCTAAAACAACCTTTTGCAGAAACTTCTGCAAGATCAGCCTTTTATTTTGTCTAAGAGAATTTATTTTTTTCAAACTTACTTTATCAGACTTCCTTCAACTCTTTCTATAAATAAACTCTTCCTTGACACCCTGATAATAAAACAAACAGGTTGCCAAGGGGACAGGGCTGTGAGTCTGTGGCAAAGTAGCCCCAAAACTCCCAAGGGCAGGCTCCTTAGAGAGAGCTTGGAGCAGTGGTGAGGAGCACTGGCTTTGGAGTCAGGTGATCCTGAGCTTGAGCACTGGCACTGCCATTTCTTCTCTCTGAGCCTTAATTTCTTCATCTTCCCAATTGGGATCATCTCTCCTATTTCATAAAATTGTAAAGAGAGAAGGGCTTAATATGTGTAAAGTCCAGGCACACCATAGATACCTTACTGAAGGTAGCGGTCGCAGAGCCCTGAACTGAATAGCACTAGGATTGAATCCTGTCAGCATCACTCACTAGCTGTGTAACCTAACTGTCAGCAAATCACTTAACCCTTTCTGTGCCTCGGTGTTCCCCTGTGATAAATGGAGATGATGAAATACATACTTCATCCAGTGACTGTGAGATTAAATAAGTTAATATGTGTAAAGTGTACATGCCGTACAGTAAGCACTTTTTAAGTGTTTGCTATTAAGTTAACAATAGTCAGTCTTCTTCTGTATCTGAAAATCTCTGACAGATATGCAAACAGGATGATCTAACTAATAACGAGAGCGTAGTAAAAAGCAGTGCAGATCTATAGACACATTGATACAACCGGGGCCTTCCAGGGCATTTCCATCTTGGCAAACTGTAGAGCGTACCCTTTGCCCCAGTGTAAGCAGCATGAGCTCCTTAGGAATGAGGTACAGAGAGGGTACTTGGCATATAGAAGATACTCAACAATCGTTTGTTGAATGAATGGATTTGGGAAGGTGGTGATGTGGTGGGGATTTCTTCCGTGTTGAAGTGTACATATTACTACCCTCTAGTGGTTCTACTTTCATAAAATTAAGCCTACAGTGATCTGTGTTACAAATATCCCCTGTACTCCTGGTCATCAGTTTCTGCCGAAGAATCAGTCCATTAATCCCATCCATTGATCTCATGTTTTGCTCTAATTCTAACGTTGCACTAGTAATATTAGATAACTATTTCCAATTATCTCATTTGTACTTCAGTAAATAAAGGAGCAACAGCAACAATAAAATTTACTGAGCGTGCCAGTAGAAAACAGGAATGCTCTAGATTTGGGCAGCATTTTACATTGTTTTCCCTACAATGCCATGTATTTCTTGATGACTGAACTTTGCACATGGGTACTTCTTGGGTAGTAGCCTATCAAAGAGAGTAAGGAGGGATATTTGGCCATTATTAGGCCTTCTGAATGTGGTCTTAATAAATCCATGTCTGTCTATGTGATCATGTGGTCGTATCTAAGGCAAGCTATGGTCAGATTATATAGAGAGTTCTATTTTGCCATTAACCTGGATATTAAATTTGAACCTGCATTTTATATGGAGAAGAAGAAAGAGCATTGAAACCTATAGTATCCCTGAATCACATAATACTATAACTGCTCCACCTTTTCATCTAAATTCTTAAGAAATAAATTAGATCCAGACATGTTTTAAAATGGAGCGAGCCATAGGTAGACACGCTTTGCCTCCTCTCACAACTATAAGAAAGATCACAACTAATCTCACAACAATAAACAACCAGAACTGCCAGAAAACTGAACTGTGTGGAAGTCCAACAACCAAGAATTTAAAGAAGAACTATTCAACCAGATGGGTAAGAGGAGCAGAGACAGGGAGCTTGGACAGAGAGGGCATAGTGTGGTGGCAAAGAGCCCAAAGTGGCAAGGCAGTGGCAGCAGCCAGCAGAATGGGCAGTCCCACATTTACAAGTGGAGAAATTCCAGCCAAGGGCCAGAACACACAGCCCAGGGTTCTGGTGCTGGGAAAATGAAGATCATTGCTTCTGGCTGTGCAAACCAGTGGGGATTTGGGCAGTGGAAGAAACTGCCTGTCTCTTAGGAGAGCCTGTGTAAAGGGCCCTCATGGTCCTAGGATGTACACAAACCCACCCACTCTGACCACCCTCTATCTGGCAACAGATAGAGGGACACCAGTCACATATGGAAAGTGTGTGAAGTGACTGGAAATGGGGCCAGTGCCAAGCAAACAGCATTGTGTCCTCTCTCACCTCTCCCCCACATACAGTGCCACAAAGTCGTGAAGCCAGTTGCCGTGAATACCTAAGATTCTGCCTCTTACAATGTAACAGGTATACCAAGACAGGGAATCAAAGCAACTCAACCCAACACACAGAAACAAATACAGGGAGGCTGCCAAATTGAGAAGGCAAAGAATATGGCCCAAATGAAAGAACAGGTCAAAATTCCAGAAAAAGAACAAAGCAAAACCAAGAGATCCAATCTATCACATGCATAATTCAAACCACTGGTGATAAGAATGCTCAGAAGACTCATGGAATATGGCAAATGTCACAGGAAGAAATAAAGGCTGCACTAAGTGAAATAAAAATCCACAGGGAACCAATAATGGAGAGAAGGAAGCAGGATTCAATCAATGAATTGGAACATAAGGAAGAAATTAATAGTCAACCAGTACAGAATGAAGAAACAAGAATTGAAAAAAATGAGGAGAGGCTTGGGAACCTCTGGGACAACTTTAAACATACAACATCTGAATCATAGATGTGCCAGAGGAGAAGAGGAAGAGAAGGAATTAAAAACATGTGTGAAAAAATAATGAAGGAAAACTTACCTGATTTGGCCAAAAAAAAATTATATATACATATATATATACATATATATATAGAGAGAGAGAGAGGGGGGGGGGAGGGAGAGAGAGAAACACAAAGATTCCCAAACAAGTTGGACCCAAAGAGGACCACACTAAGATATATCATTAATAAAATCCCAAAGGCTTAAGATGAAGAGAGAATCTTAAAAGCAACAAGAGAAAAGCATAGAGTTTCAAAAGAAACTTTGAAGGCCAGAAGGGACTGGCAAGAAGTATTCCAAGTGATGAAAAGCAAGAACTTACAACCTACTCTATCCAGCAAAGCTATCATTTAGAATGCAAGGGCAAATACTTCCCAGACAAGGCAGAGCTAAGGGAGTTCATTATTACCAAGAGTTCATTTATTATATGAAATGTTAAAGGGACTTACTTAAGAAAAAGAGGATCAAAACTATGAACAGTAAAATAATAACAAAGTCACAACTATCAACAAATGAATCCAAAAAAAACAAACAAGGAAAACAACTAGAACAGGAACAGAACCATAGATATAGAGATCATATGGAGGGTTATCAGTGGGAAGGGAGAAGGGGAGAATAAAGGGAAAGGTGTAGGCATCAAGATACAGAACTAGTAGATACAAAATAGACATGGGACCTTAAGAATAATAAAGTAAATAAAGAAGCCAAAGAACTTGTATGACCCATGGGCATGTGGACATTAACTAATAAGGGAAGGAGGCAGATCACTGGAGTGAAAGGAGAAGGAGGTAAAGGGAAAACAATTTGAGGCAACTGTAACAGCATAATCAATAAAATATACTTAAAAAGAGAAAGAAAATATGATCATGATGGCTGCAAAAAATGTATTAAAAATAAATAACAATTTCCTGAAAAAAAATCACATGCTTTGCTGAAGAAAAAAAGAAATAAATTAGATCCAAACTAAATTTATCTATGTCTCCCATGAGCTCTCAAATTAATTATTTCTTCTTTGTGATTCTAAGTCACTAATACATTATTTATCACATTATAGAATATAACTGGTTATACATGGATTTACCTCCCTGTTTAGTTTATGGTTTTACAAAGGTCATTATGTTTCCCATTGCTTGTCACATTGGAGCTTAAATAATAGCAAAGAAATGAACTTGGTACTTTTAATACTTTCATATTTTATTCCAAAATACCCCTATTAGTTATGCTTCTCTGGCCTGGCTTGAATTCTGTAATATGCCAATGAACCAATCTATTGGGATCTAGGGTGCTGTATGAATATGAACAAGGTACTTCATTTCTTCCAGTGAGCTGAATGGTAGATAATTAGCCCTGTTGTGAGGAGGAAATGAAGTGATGTGTGTTAAATTCTTAGTATCAGCACATAAAAAGTACTCAAAATGATAGATAAACTGTTTAGATTTGTGTTCAGCTGCAAGGAAGATTAAGACAGATTTTCAGAGGCCTACGTGATTTGTTTGGTTTCATTTTCCTCATATAACAAACAAACAAAAAAAAAGTCAGGTGAACTGCTCCTGTTATTCCTCCAAGGTTCAGTGACTCAGAGCTCACATCTCTGCTATGCTATACACATTTTGCTCATGGTTGCATGATGACTGTCACAGCTCCATGCATTGGCAACCTTTTGTTAGGGAAAACAAAAGTCTTCTCAGAGTTTCATAAAAGTTGCCCTTATGTTTTATGGGCAAAAGCATCTCACACAGCTATCTCTAGCTGTATGTACTTAGAAAAGTGTGTGTTTAGCTTTTACACCCTCTATAATGGAAACCGAAAGGGAGAAAAGAAAGGTGTCAAGCTACTGGATAAACCAATAAACAGTGTCCACCATAGAAAGTGGCAGTACCTAGTGATAATAGTGATGGTAATAATAGAAATGTCTCATGGTCACAAAGTGTTGACAGTAGAAGCAGGATCATTCCCAATGTTCAGATAAGGAATGATAAGCATGGTTAGAAGACTTGCCCATAGACAAGTCAGTTATGAAGCACTTTTTATTATCAAACCTCAGCTTTTTGGCATTTGAGCTTACTATTTTCCAGAATGCGTCATTTGGAGCAGTCTCACACACTGCTCCATGAGAAAAAAAAGTTAGTTGGTCAAGGAAATTTGACAAAAAACTCTGACTACTCTATCCTTTTATTGGAAATAGACATTAAGAAGTCTTGCAGTGCAAAAACCAATCATTCATCTATTCATTTTTTAAAATATTTTCCCAAGCTTTGGAACACAGAGCTATTTTTTCCAGTAGCTCAGTTAACATTCTAGAGAGTTGATACTACAAGGGGATTCAATTGGGAAAAAATCATCAGCAGGCATGTTTCTGAAGAGGAAATGCTATCTTCAGTGAGAAGGGTAGCAGAAAGCCAATTTCCACCTCCATCGTAGAGATTAGTTCAGTTTTCTAACCACCTACGGGGAGAATAGAGCTAATTTGAACAGATCTAACAGTTTACTGAGAAGTTAAATAGGCTCGCCCTAGAACACAAAAAGAAAAATGCCCAGAATCAGTCATTCAAGTCACTGAAATAGGCAAAGAGAGATTTTTATTTAAAAGGAAGTGAGTCACTACATAAATAAATAAATAAATAATAAAAGGAAGTGAGTCACTATAGGATTTTTAAAAATATATAGAAATGTACTATTTATGCCATCAATGTATGAAGATCCCTGTGATTAGCATTTTAGTTCTAAACACTAATTTCTGCCACACATGGTGCCTCATCAAATCATTGTCAAACAGATAATACTATGCTTCCGTTTAAGGCCTTCACTTCGGCTGCAGATTGACAAAATCAGTTCTGACCTAAGAAAGCATTGAATTTGAGAGTCTAAAGTTCTGGCTTCACAAGTCTCAGAATTTCCAGGGTCACGGGGTGGAGGTTCTCAGGTGCAGTGGGCCGTTCGTGGCTCAATTAATGACGGAGGCCTGTTGCTCCACATCAGAAATTTTCTCAGAAAGTAAAACCATCCCCGGGAATTTTAGTGGCAGAAATATTAGCATTGTCTCCACCTTAATTTTAGAAACTACCATTTGCCACTTTTGCTTTAATTAACTAATTAAGTTTGCTTTAATTAACGTTGTCACTTAGGCTGTTTGCTAACGCAACTGATAGTCCTTTCACATCCATTGCCAAAATTATAATTTTCCTGGAAAACTGGTTCTCTTGTGTGAATTCCAAAATAACCCAACTATTATCAGAGCTTTGATGATTTCCAATTGCTTAGATTTCATTCAGGGGTTATTAGTCTCTGTGACTATTTCATGCTATTTCTCTCTCCGTAGACTCCTGTGTCTCTTCCTTCCATCTCTCCAGATCCTTTCTGTTTTCCAAGGCCCAGGTCCCTCAGTGAAGCCCCATCAAATGAAGCCATCTCATAGACTTGCCCTCCTCTGGACTCAGAACATGTATTATGTATTTCCTACATTGAGCGTGCATCTTCTTTATTTATTATTAAACTCACAAACATTCACAAAGAACTGAGCATGGCCAGGCACTGTGGCTAGGCCCTGGGGATATGGAGATTGTTTTGTGTATATGTGCAGTAATTTCACATCTATCGTTGTCATAAATATGCTCACCTCTCCCCAGGTGCCTAGTACAGTGCCTGACACGCTGCAGTGCCCAGCAGTCGATCATGAAGCTGGTGGGCAGCAGCTCTTAGGGATCACGCCGCCATCACAGCAAAGCCACGTGTAGTCCCCTTCAATGTCACTTCTCCTGGAAAGCCTGTCCTGACCTTCTCAGACTCCCTGAGGTCCCCCTCCTTGCAAAGCAAAGTCTTCCATTCAGAAGACTTATCAGCCTTTGTTACAACTACCAGCTTAATGTAAGGCTCCCTAATACACATGTGCATGCACACGCACTCGCACAGACTGTACTGTGATCTTATGAAGCACAGGGATCACATCCTATGCATTTTCTGTGCTGCCGGCATCCAGCACAGTGCCAGGCACATTGTGAGCACTTGAAAATGTTTGTAAGTGACTGAATGGATGAAATAATAATGTTGGAGCATATTCAAAGGCTGAATAGTGAATAATTATATTTATTAAACACTTGCTATAGGGCCAGGCGTTGCTCTAAGTCCCTTACATGTTTTAGCTCTTTTAATCTTCAAAACAGTCCTCATTTTATGTATGATGAAATTGAGGCAAGCAGAAGCTAATTTGCTTGCTCAAGCCCATGCAGATAAGTAGAAAAGGCAGCTGGCTTCAAAGCCCATGCAGGTAACCATTAAACAATGTTCCCCATTCCAGCTCTAATACACTGTAGCCTGAACAGAGGAAAACTAGAATTCAATGGGTGTGCAGAGAAGTTCACCCTCAAGGAGCTTCGCTGAAAACTGCTCCTGGATCTGCTTTGCACTGTGCTTTCTTGATGTGACCATTTCAACTGAACCTGGTTTGACTTTACATTTTTTACTACGTGAATAAAATACACAAAAGCCTCTGATACAAAATTTGAACTTTAAAGGACTGCCTGAAATTGTTTTCTGTTTAGTGATGATTTTTAAATATCAATATAGATTTATAGCTTTTGTGAGAAAAAGTCTAGTCTGCCTGACTCATTTTTACTACTTAGGATATTTATTATAGTTAAAGTGTCATTTTATTGTAACTAGGAATTATGAGGATTTACATTACTTTCCTAATTTTATTTCTTTTTTTAATATGCTAATATTATACAAAAGCCTACAGAATAGTCCAGGAATCCTGAGGTTTCCCTCGTTGATCCAGTCCAGTTTATTCCAACCAATGTTGTTTGAGAAATCACTATATACTGGGTGCCATGCTGAGTTCTAGGAGTGTAGAATTAAATAAGACAAATCCTACCCTTAGTAAAAGCTTAGAGTACTAGAGAGCAACCTATACATAAACCATTAAGAAAGGAAAAATGCACCAGGAGCCCTGACTGGTAGCCCAGTGGATAAGGCGCCGGCCTGCAAACCCAAACGTCACAGGTTCGATTCCCCAGCCAGGGTACATACAAGGTTGCAAACCAGGTCTCCAGCCAGGTCTGTGGCTGGAGGCAGGTGAAAAGCAACCAGACATTGATGTCTCTCTCCCTCTCTGCCTCTCTCCCTTCCTCTCTTTCTAAAAATAATGAAATAAAATCTTAAAAAAAAAAAAAAAAAAAAAGAGAGAGAGAGAGAGAAGAAAAATGCACCAGGAAGTCAGAGGTCGTTAAAGAGAGTACTTTGTCCAAACTGGAGGTCCTGGGAAGGCTTCTTGGAAGGGTAACGCCTGGGTTGAATCCTAAAAGATGATGAAGCAAGCCAGTGGAAAACCATGGGATGTAGTGTTCTGGGGTACAACATGAACAAGACCCCAATGGCATGAAACAAAATGGTGCATGCAAGGAAATACAGCCTGTAAAATGTGTCTGCAGGTGACAGGACACAGGCTGGAGAAGCTGATAGAGAAGGTCTGCCCTAGCAGCTGTCAGTCAGCCACCTTCCAGCTCCCTTGATTTCCTTTCTGTTGACCTTTAGCCACCCAGTCTCCTTATACTCATGGCCACCCCCCAACACCTGATGCCCTCCACATACCCCAACCAAAACTCTTTCTGCCCTCACCCTTCCTCTGGGCTAGAGAATAGGTAAATTAATTTGTGCTGTTATAATAATGATTACTTGTGACTTACTTCATTCTATATCCATTATATATAAACAGATACTGATTTATTGGGCATTTACTTTATTACAGGGAATGCACTAAATATACATATAAAATATGTGTATGTATATGTAGTATCATTGGACCTTCACATAATATTCTATAATAAGAAATACTACCTCCATCCACAGGTAAAAAAAAAATACCAACTGAGGCCTATAATAAAGCCCTTTATTTGTTGCATATTTAGTAAGTGATAAAACCAAAATTTGAGATTCAAATCCAAATCTATAGGTCCTCAAAGCTTTTTTATTTTAACAGTGCCTTTCTGATGGATCGAATTTCTCAAACACCAGCCCCATTTTGTTGCTTTTGTTCATAAACAAGGTCACTGTGAACATATTTCTGCCACATAAAACATTCTTATTTTAATTCTGATTTTAATTCCAGAGAAATGACCCTAAAGGTCATTTCTTTCTTTTTCTTATATCAAGGCAGATCAGTCAAGGTAACATAGGGCAAGGTAACCTATCAGTCCCTCTCATGTTAGAAGTAGTATGAGCCTTGCCAACCAGAACAGGGATTCTCTGTTATGTTCGCAGGGTCATTTTGGGCATAATACAGAGTATGCATCACAGTCCAGGTGCATGAAATGGCAGCTTGTTACTCTAATCATGGAATCAGCTCGGTTCACATCTATGCAAAATGCCGCTCTGGTGATGTAGCATGAAGAGGTTCCATGACCTCCTTCTTCAGGAAAACTACTGAAATGGAAATACTCTCCTTTGGGAATCTGGCCTGAATTATTATATGTTGGGGGCCCTCTGCCCTCCAAATCTTCGTTGAATATTTAGGTGGGAATTTAATAAGTTTTTATTAAAGTCCTTTTTTAGAGGTAAGGCTTTCCCCAGAGTTTAAAGGTAATCTGTAGGTGTTAGCCATTTTTCTCATACCCCTTGCGGTTTTGGCAGACATTTATATCCCTTCATTTAATTATTTTTTAACCTGGCCTAGAACATATGGATCCATTTTACCTAAAGTTCAAAGACTAAATAACAAATCACTGCAGTACATTTTATACGTAACATAATATGAAGCTCTCTTTGTTGAGGGAAGTACGTACTCACATTGTTCACTTATGTTTAGACACAGAGAGAGGGGGCGGGGGGTGAGAAAGGAAGGAAGGAAGAAAGAAAGAAAAAAAAGAAAAGGCAATTGAAGGAACTCGTCACTACCTTCTTCATGCCCACAAGCTTGCTGCCTGGTCCTGTTCCACCTGGTCGTGCTCCAGGATTGTGACAGCATGCTCCACGTGGTAGAAGCTGCCAGAGAGCGTGGTGCTCCCCATGCTGAATTGAAATGGCACAGCCCAAACCACAAACCACTAAGGGTATTTCCTAGAATTTGTTATTCAGGTAGCTTTCTCAGTTGGAGAAAAAGAGAGAGCATGACTTGGTAAACAGACATAGTTCCGTCACTGACCTTGTTCTTTCAAACAAGTAACAACTGAAAAGAAATGTTTGGCAAACCTCATGAAGCTCCCAGTGAAGACAACAATAATTACAATCAGTGTTTGTAAAGCAAGTCCCGATCCTGTGTGAGACCCTGTATTATACGTTTCACACACCAGCATCTTATAGAATAATGCTCTGCAACCCATCTGGAGCGCAAATAAATAAATCCTGTCCTGCCCACAACACCCCCTGAAAGGCAGGCCATTTTGACTCAGGCTGAAGGAGAGGAAGTTTTGGTCTTCTCCACATGAAACTCCTGTCAAGTTCCATGACATTCCACAAGGTTTTTACTCTGGTCGTATGTAACACATACACATGTGTGGACACACACCTCAGCAATCTCTGAGGGCAGACACATTTTCTTATTCATCTCTATGATGGCTCTGAGCAGGAATTCTATAATCGCTCTTGCAGGACTACGGGAGGTAAAAAGGAGATTGAGCCCAAGTGTGCCCTTCTCCTTATTTTCTTCTAAAGATATAAAGGCCCCGCTGTCCTACACCATCCATCTTAAGCATCCCCTGTGCTATGCCCTGACCACTTTAGTCTGGATCCTACCAATGTTTTGGTGAGAGGTGGAGAAGAGCAGGGCCCGTTGGTGAGAGTCATGTGTGCCTGACTTAGACAGACAGACTATGACATTGACATTGCAAAAGAAAAAAGGGCACAGCAAGAGCATCCGAGGGGAAAGAAGGGAACTTGAGTTCAGAGTGAACGGTGGACACTCTCTCAGGGGCTTTCCAGCCAATGGGTATAGCCAAGTGTGCCGCCTATTGCTGAAGAATGGATCCGGGCAAAAGGAGGCTTTTCTCTTCCACGCACAGAGAGCCTAGTGCCTGCCAAAATGGCCAATGCGAACCAAATGTTCTAGCCTAAATGGAGTTGCAAGCACTTTTCTCTTTCATTGGTTAATAAAAACAAGGAAAAAAACTGATTTCAACAGCCACTCACAACAGCATTCTAACTTCAAGACTCATTTTCATCCAAAGGATGTTAGAAATAGCTGATGATCGTTGCGAAAAACTGAGCAAATAGACTTGAGTGAGAACTTACAAAGACACATTAACACGATGTTAATGTGCGGAACTGGAGCTCAGCAGATGCAGACTTCTGCTGTCCCGCCTGTCTTTTTCACCTTCAAATTCCAAATCCCTGCATCAAAGCACATGTGATCTAATTTTCCCTTGGACATTTCCAGAGGCTTTCGTTTAATTGTATTCACTGGGCAGACACTGCTTTGTGACTGCCTCTCCAGGGAGAATAGTGCCAGACAGAGCAAGTTGCAGGCTGAAAGGAGCAGACAGCCTTTAAACTCTTGGGCGTTTCTCACCGTCCTGTCCTTAGTGGCGCTTGTGAACAATCAGGTTCTGTGTCACCTTTTTACAGATTCTCCCCTTTCCTTTCTCCTTTCCTTGCCGCACAACCCTCATTCATTTCCACCCCCAGCCATCAGGGAACGAGGTTCCTCTCCTGGCCACTAGGTGGCAGGCTGGGTTCTCTGGGCAGCTGCCGCGGGAGAAAGCCTTCCTGCTCAAGATTGCCCTGTTTGTGGTGCATTGAGAGAGACCACCACCCTGGGCTGCGCCTAGAGCTCATTGCAAACAGCCAGGGGCAGACCTTCCCAGAAGCAATGCTAACAGTCCACGTGCTGATTCTTCCTGCACCAACTGAAGAAGATTCGTAATACAAACTTGTTGATTTTCTCGTCATCACTGATATTATATTTCCATACCTATAAAAATAGTGTAATATATGAAAGCCAGAAAAAAAACCACAGCATTTTTCCTAGAACTTTGAGGTTATATATTTTTAAAGATACATATTAGTTTCACACACTACGTAGACACCTTGCCTAAATATCCTCCTACCACTCATTTTTGTCTTTCAAATTGGACAGGTCATGCTTCCAGTATTAATTCTTCAGGAATCAAACCAACTGTTAATGTCTCCAATGCATAATATTTGTTTAATCCAATTCATTTCTTACAAAGACCTGCAGAAGGTTTGTTATGGCCATTAAGAACACTAAAGGCTGGAGAGAGCAATGCACTTACCCAAAGTGGTAAGTGTCTAAACTGGGATTTCAACTCAACTGTAGGATTCTAAGATGTTTAGGCCTAAATTTCACTAAATTTAAGTCTTTCTCTAAAGCTTGTTCTTCTGAATGAGAGGCCAGTCTGCCCCGTTACACATTTAGTCACACCATTTACTGAGGGGAGCAAAGTTTAGTGAAGGGGCAGGGAGCCTTTTACTTTGGTGAAAATAAATGAGTCAGACTCTGCAGCATTTTACACATTTTATACTTGAGTACCTCTCCTCTGATTTCTTTAGGTCTTCCCTGAAATAATCATTTTTTTCCCCTCTCATTCATTCTTTTATTCAGCACATGCCTTTATGGAGCCGTACCAGGTTTTAGTCACTTGTGGGCTTTGAGTTACAGATGTGGTGTCTGACATGCAATTATAAGCAAGGCAGTTAGCTTTTCCCTGCTAACTAATGCAAGTAAGACAAAGTTGAGGTCTGCTAGTGGGAAGTGCGTGGGAAAAGACACTTAGGTGGGGCAGTCACTACTAGACTTAAAATCAAATTTTTAGGCACTACAGCCAAAAGTTGAAACAGGAAGAACCTATGGAAGAAAAGGTAGTATAGGATGTGGAAATAGGGTAAGTAGAATGATGATGCGGTAATGATAGCTTTGATCAGACATTTATAATGTGGTAGGCACTATTGTCCATGCCTCATGACCATTCATCGTATCCTTAAGACAACCTCTGTGGAAGGTATCCCCATTTTATAAATGAGAGCATTGACACATTGAGGTTGAGCAAACTGCCCAAGGAAAGATAGAGAGAAAGGATTGACACTTGAATTCTACTCCAAACAGTTTATCTGGAGTCAGTGACCTCAAGTGCCAGAAACTATAAACACTAAGTCTTATTTGAAAGGGTAGTAAAGAGCATGGGGGAATCGGCAAAAGGTCAGGACTGAGAAAGACATTTGAGAGAGTGTCATCATTGCTGGAATTTGATTTAGGTTAGATAGTCTCGTTTAAACCTCTTGACAAACTAAATGTTTATCCATTGCCTTATTTTCTTTTGTTAACCTCTTCCCTTACCACTCTTTCTTTCTGTGAAACTTAAAACCACTGTCTAGAGTACTTTGCTGGGTTATAAGCCAGTTAAACCATAAAGCCAATCTGGTTTGATCAACAAAGCAAGTATACACAAAACAGACATTTCAGGGTCTGTCTAATGTAGATAGCACTGACTTAACCTGAATTGGTATAAGCAATGGGATATGTCATGTAACTTTTAGAATTAAGTGTACTTCACATCCTGGATAAGTTTAACATGTAGAACAGATCATTTGAGAAAATATTATTTTGACCAAGAAGTTAAATAATTTTTCACCACCACTTCCCTGGACATTATTCTGATGGCTTGTCTTCCTCTTACATTTCCTCTCTGGATAAAAGCTATACCTTCAACCTAGTTGCCCAATAACCTCATGTCATTCTTGACTCTTCACTTTCCTTGACATTTCACATCCAACCAATCATTCCCTCTACTAATTTTATGTTAACTTTTGCATTCTCATTGATATTGACATTGATCAGGACCCCATATTGTCTGAACTACTGATATAATTTGCTTCCAAATCTCTACTATTGATGCATCACCCTGTCCCAACAGCTGATAGAGTGATCGTCCTACAACGCAAATATGACTCCATCACTCAACCTTCAAATAAGTAGATATATATATACTTTACATATAAATACTTAAAACTCTTTGACATGTCCTTAATGACCTGTCTCTTGAAGACTTGACTTTCTCCACCAATCTGTTCTACCAACCCTCTAATATGCCCACCAGAGTTACTCCTCCAAACACATTGTATATCCCAGCAGTACCGAATAACATATACTGCAGTTCCCTAAATATACCATAACTCAGCCATTTCTTTGTTTGGTATGCTCCTGCCTGTATAAATGCTACTCTTTCTGCCCCTACTACTACCTACCTTTGTCTCCCATCTTTTTACCCTTCAATTCCTAACACAAATATTACACCTCATTTATAAACTGCATGTCCACTTTTTTAAAAGATTTTATTTATTTTTAGAGAGAGGGGGAGAGAAGGGAAAGGAGGGAGAAAGAGAGGGAGAGAAACATCAATGTATGGTTGTCTTTCACCAGCCTCCAGCTACAGACCTGACTGGAGACCTGGCTTGTAGGCTGGTTATGTGCCCTGACTGGGAATCAAACCAGTGAATTTTGGGTTCACAGGCCAGTGCAATTCCACTGAGCCACCAGCCAGGGCCCTAAAATGCATTTCCATTCAAACTTCTGGATCTCCTCATGTAGAAATCCTCAAGTTGTGTGATATTATTGCTTTATGTGCTTTTCTCCCTGCTAAACTTTTCAGTTTCTTGTAGACATTGCCTTCTGTGATTCCATCACCATAACCTAGTGCCTGTTTTTTGCAAGTTCTTTAATATGTACATTTGAAGTGACTGATCAGCAACAATTTGCTTCTCTAGTCTCTGGTGATGACCTTGCTCCTCTTTTAATGGTGACTCAGCCTCAGTAGTAGTTCATTATGCAAGAGAATAAGTCAACTTTTCAAGCCTTGCCCTTCCACTCGCTGTCTGATAACATATATTTCTGTCTCTTACTGAGCATGTAGAAAGTAAGTGCTAAGAAGATTTAGATCTGGTAGGTTGTGGTGTTATGAATAATATGTTTAAGGTGTTTAATTTTGAGGAAGAGATATGCTTTGAAATGATTAAATGGTTTGGCTCTGCAATAATTGAAGTATATTTGTGGGGCTATAAAAGACTATGTCTGGATGATTTTGATGAATTGCATCTAAAACATTCCCTTTGTATAATGAATTGATATTCTTGAATACTGTGATTACAGTGAATTTTAATTTGCATGTGATGTTAGTGGTCTCATTTGTTACTACTTGCATTTGATTAAAATGTTTTTGATTAATTGATATAAATGGTTGGTGAGATAAACTAAGCTTTTTTTTTTCCTCAAAATTCTGTATTTCCAGTAATGCTTCTCTTACTTATATTAGTACTGCTTAGAAGTGGCTTATCTGTACCATATCTGGGGCATGCAAGTCATTTCTTTTTCAGAGCATAACATTTCATGCCAGGCAAAACTTTGCCGGAGGCATAATTCCTAGAGTTAACAATTCTTTTTCATTCCTCAAGCTTCATTCCCTTGTTAGAGATGGAATTATTGAGAAAGTCATAAATAATGGGAAGATCATATCCTTTTCTCTAGCTTCTTAGCTAAAATAAGTCCTCTACTTTTTCTGAGTCATTTGGTCACCCATTCCCCTGACATTGCTCCCAATTTCCAATTTCCCTCACACAAACACACACACACACACACACACATGCATGCACATGAAGAGAACTAACATTTATCAAGCTCCTTCCATGTGCTCTGTGCTATTACATATGATTTGTTATTTAATTTGTATAACCTTGCAAAGTAAATATAAACTAATTTTTATAGCTGTGAAAACGGAAAGTTGTAGAGATGAAATAACCTTTCCAAGACTACCTACCTAGCTTGTGATTGAGTTGATTTATGCCCATACCTTCCAGGCCTCCTTTCATGCTCTTGGTGCTATGCCTTACTATATCCTCCTCTCCTTCTTTGCTGGAGAAAATAGTCATGTTGGCATGAAAATTAGTTACAGAATTTCAACTCTTGGTGGTCTACTAAAGAAACTCTTAGTGGTGGTAGCATTGGTAGCATCAAAAAGAAAACTAATGGGGAGTGTTTGAGTTGCTTAGGCAGGGGAATATAAAGCAAGTTACCTAGCAAGAGATAGCTGTAGGCTCAAAGGTACCAAGTGAGCTATGTGGAGTCACCTCCTGTCTCCCAGTTCTAGGCATTCTCTAAGGTCAAGCCATGGGCCTTAGCTCTTTTCTCCTTGTCTTTTCACCTTTAAAGAACTCAACTATCATTGCGATTTCAAGTCTTAAGTGTTCTTCCTTAAGCTTTAAATGACAACTGGATAGTTTCATCTTTGTACCTGGCATCACCTCAATTGCAACTCACTCTTATATCAAATAAATTCTCCTGTAACAGTATCTTTATTTCTGTATTTCTGTTCCTATAACAAATACTACTTTCCACACCCAAAATGTTAGTCATGCTTAATTTGTCCTTGTCCTCAAATGTATTAAATCAATTATGACATGCTACTGAGATATTCAGTGCTACTTTAAATTGTTTTGTCAAACATTTTGGGTTTTCATCCTCATTTTTATTTCCATAGCTGTTATATAGATCTAATACCTTATCTCTGTACATTGAACTCTGTACTCTGAATTATTGTAATAGTGATTAAACCCAATGCATTTGACCAACTCAAAAACAGCCAGTACTCTCTCATGTATGTGTGTGTATGTATGTGTACAGCCTTTAAGTTATTATAATGTGTGTATGTATGTCTTATCTCTGTAATAAATTTAAAAATGTTTCTCATACCTTCAATGATTATGAACTCTCCATAGAACATAGAAAAATATTCTTTCTTAGTTTTGACTGCTGTAGAGTTTTTACAGGAATATCTTTTTAAAATAAAGAAATTTTTATTTAGTCAGATTATAACCAAACTGCATTAGATTAACTATACTATTGCAACAAAAACAGCAATATATAATACATAATATATTCACATAAATATATACATAGATATAGATATATGTAGATTAGATATAGATATAGAAACAGACACAGATATAGATCAACCCATTGATAATAAAGTAAAAGTCATGTACCAGAGGGCTTTTCCAGAAAGATGAGAAGAAAGTATAGATGGACACGTGAGAATCATGCAAGATGAGGTAGAGATTTTATATTCGTTCCTGAGTTTGATAGGAAGCTTTGGAAGGTTTAAGAAGTTACATAATAATATTAATATATTAAATCTATCCCTCTAGTTTTTATAGATAAAATATAGAATCTAAAGGCATGAAAGGAGAAATCAGACATCCATTATGACAGGTGAGGAAAGAGATTTTGATGATTTAAAATAGAAAGTAAGACAGTGATTATTATGTTGTATATGAAGGAAAGAGAAATATTAAAGATGAGCCCCAGGTTTCAAAATGGAAGGATTGGACCTGTGTCATTCCGCCTTAGGGAAGAGAGGTATAAAGGGTAAAATCAAGTGTTAATTTTGGACATGTGCTCCTATGTGCTTAGAGGAGAAGTCCAGAATAGAAATGAAAATAAATAAGAATTTGGGGGAGCTATCCATAGTCAATGATAACAGAACTAAATTAGCAGCAATTTGAAATGGGGGAATGGTAAGGTAAAAGAGAGAAAGTTTGAAGAAAGAGAAGTTTTATTTTGAAATTGTTAAATTCAAGATGCCTAAGAGACATGTAAGTGAACAAATCCAAGAAGCTGCTCAGAAAACCAGACTGAAGATCACAAGAGTTTGGTATTTGACGTATAGTTTAGGAGAGCCAAGGGCAGGGCCCAGGGACCAAATAAATAAAGGGAAGTCAGAGAAATAGACCATAAAGTCTTGAATGTTAGTATTAAGTGCACTTAAGCACTTAAGTGACACAAATACAGGTGATACCACAAAAGAAAAAGGAGTGATTCAAAAAGAAAAAGTGGTTAATAGCTCTGATGTTACAGAGAAGTAAAATTAGATACAGTTAAGAGTATTCATCACTGGATATGGTAATCAGAAACTGGTTTGGGCTAAAAAAAAGAAAGAAGGAGAAGAAGCTATTTCAACACTGATGCCTTTGAGGACACTTTTTATCTCCCACAGCCCCAAGCAAAGATGGAAGTCAGTGTTCATTCATCAAGTAGACCTGTCATTAGTGGCCACTGGATTCCACAGAATAAACTTTGATATAATATGCAAATCGTCAAGATGCTGGTGGACACCCATAACCAAGGGTCCTATTGGTACCAAGAGCATTGAGACCCTTGGCAGCCTCTTCAAAGCTTCCACTTGGGATGGGTTTCAATTCTTAAGATCCTCCTTGCTTGCTATGCCCAAGTTCCATATTCCTAAATCCACTACATACAGAGCGCCAAGTTTATAAACAGGGCTGCAGGACCAGGCAGGGAGCCCTGGGGGTTGGCAGCCCTGCCAGGGTCATAGGAGTGTTGGTGAAGGGCTGCCGCCAGGCAGAGCCAAGTGGTCCTCAGAAGTACGTGATGAGCAAGGCCCCCTAGAGGGCAGCAGAGCCTCACAGGACCAAGGAGAAAGTCAGCCCTGAAGGAGGGGCTAGCGGGCAGCTTCACCACAGGAGACACAAGGGGGCAATAGACACTTTTATGGAAAATGGAATTGAAATTAAATTTAGCGGATTAAAGGAATAGTTACAGAAAAAGTAGAAAGTTCTAAGTTGTATACCAGACAACAAATGGGCTAAAAGCTAATCACCTGCTGAAAACCTATTATTTATGCTGTCTCCTATGAGCTAGTCGATATTTTAGGCACCAAAGAGATGAAGATGAATATACCAGATCACTCATAGTAGAGCCAGAGATGTAAGCAAATAACTAGAGAATTGTAGTTGTTTTAGGTTTCTACAGGGGGCACTTCAAGGGCATAGAAAGGAATTACAGGAGAGGGAAGTGAAAAGGTCTCAAAGAAAGGATAACAAGATGGTCTTTAATCTGGTTGTGGTGGCCTTTTTCCTTCTCCTCTGATTTCTTTAGGTCTTCCCTGAAATAATCTTTTTTACCCCCTCACATTCATTCATTTGGTCTTTTATTCAGCACATGTCTTTATGGAGCCCTACCAGCTTTTAGTCACTGTTGTGGGCATTGAGTTACAGGTGTGGTGTCTGACATGGCAATTACAGGCAAAGCAGTTAGCAAGTCCCTGTTGATTTTCCTCCTCCTCCCCTCTCTGCACTCTGCCCTCTTTCTAGCAGCAAAGGAGAAAACTAAACCCTTCAGTTCTAATAGGTCTGTTAAGGAAGAAAGGTAGCAGAAAACAAACACAACTTTCACTTGACTGACTGCTCTTATCACTTATGCATTCAGCAAATAGCGATTATGCACATGCGCTCAGCTCCTGCCTGCCACTCCAAGTTAAGTTCAAGTTCCACTGTGACATTTCCCATTTTAATCCTAGAATCCATCCATATTAGCCACACATTGATGTTATCTTCATCAGTAATTTAGTGTTCTCTGTTTATGTCATCCCGTTAGATTCTAATACAACTCTTAGATTCTCAAGGAGCTCAGAGCTATGAAATATGTTTTCTTAATGTCAACTACAGAATCGAGCCCTATGCTAAGTACCAAGAAGATGCACAATATGTTTCTGAGTATATTATTTATAATCAGAAGGACCTAGTTTTGAATTCCAACATCAACATGCATCAGCTATGTGAACTATAGTTCCCTTTTAAAATAACATCATCACTAGCCTTCTCCAGGGCTGTAAGGATGTTTGAGAAAATGTATAAAAACCCTAACAGAGGCCATGTTTGCTCTTCCCCCTTTTTTTCCTATTCTTTGACTTCTCCTGGAATTTTGTTTTGTTTTGCTTTCTGAATTGAGTTTCTTTTCCCTTTCATTATCCCTTTCATAATTTTGGAGTTTTTTTTCCTTCTACCTCATGTTCTAGAGTACAATTTTTAGAGTTCAGCAACCCAGGTATGGGCCCTGGCTTTGTCTTAACTGTGACTTTGAGCACTTAATGACTCCTGCTCAGTTCCTTTACCTGCAATGTGGGTATGAAAATAGTACCTACTTCATAGTGTCTTTGTGAAATTTCATTGCATTAAAATCTATTTAAAACATCAGTGCTGTGAATTAAGTAGCATTGCTTCCATTATGCAAAGAGAAAATTTAAGGAAAGCTATATGCTACCCTAAATCACACAGCTAAAAGTGGTAATAGTAGGAAATCAAAACCGTATTAACTGATTCCAAAGTCAGTCCACTTAATTACTGTGATTTGTTGACTATCTCAAGTCAACTAAAATGCAATAGTTTAGAAAAATTTGAAGAACTCTTGTATACTTGCATACATGTGTGATTATGATTATATAGGGATATGTGTGTCATTCATGGATATATGTGGTTATACATAAATGTGTATATATGTAATATATATAATGCTATGTAACAGCTTACACTAATTGATTACATTCTGTCGTGATAAATACCTGTATTTCTAGATCACTATGTAAGTCCTAGTTCAGTATCTGGTACAAAATAAGTACATAAGAAGCAGTAGTGAATTTTCTTAAGAAAATATCTTACAGAATAATTCATTAGTAATGTTTCTTTGGATATCTCCCATTATGAATGAAAACAATCTCACTTTTAATATATTGTGATAGGCACTGAGTAATGTGGAATTTGCTTAAAAACAGCAAAACTATCAAATTTCTGTTAAAAATATGTGACTATAAGAAAGCACAATACTATAATACACTATCCTAAAACCAGGAGAAATGTAATTTCCTTTATTAAAATGATACTATTAAAACAATGTGATGAAGAATAGAAAGAAAGTAGAAAGGCAGTTCCTAGTCATGGACTTGTGATTTTATTATTTTGTTGGGTGTGAAGGAAGCTCGTGTAAATGCACACCTCCTCAAACCCAGGGCTTTCCTGAACTTGGTGCCGTTCCCACTCTTAGTAGCCAGGCCTGTCACAGGAAAATGTCCCCTTTCACCTCACCCCTCACGTACAGAGAGGAATCAGGGATGCTCCAACCTCCCTCTACCACCCCTATCTCACCTTGAGCTTATTAAAATCAAGTGGTTTTAAAACCTGAGAGAAAGGGAAACTAAGACTCTTTGTCAAAATTTGGAAACACCTTCGATTTGTTCATCAGTAGTCAGGAGACAAAAAAAAAATGGAAAAAAGAAGAAAAGTCTGGTGTGTGAAGGAAGAAAAGGAGGGTGGCCCACAAAACTTGGTTGAGATGAGAATTACTGAATGAACATCTGCGTACAATAGAAGGGGAAAGCAAGCTAGATGGATGGAGTCAGGTTTGGATAAATATTACTGACTTACCTTTGATAAATGTTGTTGTGTTTACCATTTTCATAATTGCATTCAGGCAAAAAAGCAACTACTGTAAACAAGGCCCTGTGCTGGGGCACAACCTTGCCCCAAGAAAGCTTAGTTTAGTGAAGGAGACAGATAATAAACTGGTGAGCAAATGATTAATTGCAAGTAATAGTAAGTGTTTTGAAGAGACTATGGCTTTACTAAAGATCAGCAGGGGAGAAAGGCTGAGTTGAAGTAAAGGGAAGAGCTTCATCTATCTCTATATCCTTTTCAAATCGCAGCCACATAAGCTAGGGTGTGGGAGCAAACAGATCATGAGAGCTCAGTCTACCTGGAAGTAAAAATTAAAAATGCATTGAGCCACAAGATTTAATGGAGATGATACAGATCCTGTCCCATATGAAGACTCATGGTTTCAAAAGTATTAGGAGACATGTGCAAAGAAAAAAAAAACAGGATGAAATATTTTATATTAGAACTGTCTGAGAAGAACCTGCCTGGTTATAGAAACTACTAGCAAGAAAAAAATGACAGATATGAAAGTAACATTATTTTTCACCCTATTAAGATCAAGAATTTTTACATAAGTTGTCTGACTTGATCCTCAACATTGCTATTTTGCCAAGGGGAAAATTGCAACTCAGAAAGCATTAGCAAGTCTGGTAATAGAACACAGCTAATTTATAATTTTCTTCCCTTTTTTTTCTTTATTTTTACTGTTGATACAATTGCAGGTGTCCCCATTTCCCCCCTTTTCCCCCATGCTTCCCCTTCCCTCTGGCCATCAGCACACTGTTGTCTGTGTCCATGGGTCATGCATATATGTTCTTTGGCTAATTCCTTCACCTTCTTTCATCCAGTCTCCCACTCCCGTCTGACAGCTGTCAGACTGTTCTATGTACCCGTGCCTCTGTTCCTATTTTGGCAATTCATTTTGTTCATTAGATTCCACATATCAGTGAGATCATATTTGTCTTTCTCCAACTGGCTTATTTCACTCAGCATACTCGGATAGAAGGGAAACTGAGATGCAGAGGGAGAGACAAGTTTTACATTTAAAGTTCATAAAATTTGGTTGGTAGTTACAAAATGGTCATGGGATGGGACGTAAAGTGCACATAGAAAATAGAGTCCATAAAACTGTAATAACAATCAATTATGTCAGATGGGGATGATCACTTCATGACGTATCTAAATGTCTATGCATGATGCATACACCTGAAACTGATAACAATATTGAACATTAACTGTAATTGAATTTTTTTCAATTAAAAAAAATAGAAATTGTAAGTTCATACTATTTGGAAGGCTCTGTTTAAGAAAAAGATTATAGCCCTGGTTGGTGGCACAGTGGATAAGGTGCCAGCCTGTGAACCCAAAGGTCGCTGGTTCGATTCCCAGCCAGGGCATATAACCAGGTTGCAAGCCAGGTCTCCAGCCAGGTCCATAGCTGGAGGCAGGTGAAAGGCAACCATACATTGATGTTTCTCTCCCTCTCTGCCTCTCCCTTCCCCTCTCTCTACAAATAATAAATTAAAATCTTTTAAAAAGAAAAAGATTATAAAATGTGGATACAAAGATAGGAACAGAGACTTACAAGAAATTGCTTTGAGGGAAGGGCTTTGATTCTCCATCAGTTTCAAAGCAAATCTGCTTCCACAGTGAAGCACTAAAGTTTGGGCTCCAGCAGACCCCAAGCTGAGAAAATCAAGTTGCTGAGGGTAGATTGTCATCAAGACCAATATCTGAGAGGGATCAGCCTTCCTCTCTACTAGGGTGGAAAGGATCAAAAATGAACCAAGGTAGGGGGTTAAAGCAGTAGATTAAAAAAAAAAAAAAAAAAAAAAAACCAGGAAGGGGTTTTAAAAATAGCACAGTTGCTTGTGTGCCTTAAGCCATTTAAGGATGAACCAGGCCCAGAGGGTGGAGGAGGAGGCAAAGAAGAGGAGCAGTTTAGTCAAGGAACTAGCATGGAAGAACCATGGACATGGACAACAAGTGGGATTGACTTTGGTGGGGAGTGGGTGGGTGGGGAAGGGGACAGAGGGGAGAAAAAGGGGATGGATGTAATAAAACAACAATAAAATTAAATTTAAAAAAAATTAATTTTTTTAAATGCTGGTTGTAGCCAGCATTTTTTAAAGAGAAAGAATACACAGATGGTCAACTGATCCAGTAACCTTGGGCCACTTATTTCATCTCCCTGTGTACTGGTTCTTCCTCATTTGTAAAATAGGGACATTTTCCCCTAATTCATAGGGAGGTTACAGTGGTCACATTAGTGAATTTGGATACCTAGAATCTATCTGGTGTATTCCAAGCGCTCAGAAATTAATGGTGCTCACTGTCATTACTACCCAGCTTGGTCTGACTCCAATGTTGCTTCAGTTGTTCATGCACAAAAATGTTAGGGAAAGTTCCTGTGGGAAAATGACTTACCTGTCTTTAGGAAGAATAATTATTTTGTCTGAAAATTCCTTAATCTTTAAAACAACCACAAAAGCAGCAGCAACTTTTAATTAATGCTTTTACTACAACATTTCTTTAGGCTGATCCTGTCCTGGTATGGAGGCCCTCCCTCTGATCATTTTGTTCCTCCTTCAGTGTTCTCTTTTGAGGATGTTGTGTAAGCCTGTGAAATACCTGATAATTTGTTTTAAATTTGTATCTTCCTGGGTTTCGGTTGATTGTGAAATGAACAGCAAAGCTGAGCAAAAGCACACAATGAAAAGGCAATGACTTAAGATGATTCATTTCTGAAAACAAGTTCTCATCATACATGGGATTAAAATACATGCCTTGGGAATTCTCTAGAAGCTAAATGGAAGGCTTTACTCAATACTAAATTTAACACATTTCCATAATATTGCTATACTGCAATTTATTAAACTATTCTCCAGTGGTTTATTTGTTCTTGTTTAGTTGTTTGTTGGTGTTTGTTTGTTTGTTTTTCCTACTTTCTATAACACTGAAGGAAAAAACCTTTGTATAGCAGCCTTTGAGTAGCTGTTGAATTATTTTCTTAGAATAAATTTGTATGAATAGAAGTCCTGGGTCTATACAGCTGAATTCTTTACAATTAAATTGTTTATTTGCACTGTTTCCCCACCTGTCAACTTTTACCTTCCTTTTATTTTATATAAAACAGAGCAGTATGTTCCCTGGCACTTCCTTAAATAGTTTCATAATTTATGTTCATTATTACATTACCTTCTGGAACCATTAATCATGTTCAATTTTTGTTTTTAATCTGAAAGCTTTGAACGAATCAACTTGACATTTCAAGTCTGGGCAAAGGCTATTTTTCTGCATATAGAGGCCACAAGATCCACTGGAACACATAGTAAACCATTCTAGTATATTTACTTAACTATAGATGCATGGAGGATGAAAGGATGAGATTGAAATAAGGAATCACTTGGCAATATTACTTCATGATATTGAACTAGATCATGTTATTCTTTCCCTCTAAACTGTGGGTCTCTAAGGACTTTCCTTTGGTCTTCTTGATTTCTCCTTTGGTCAGTTGGACTTGAGAGATTGACTTGGGCTTTCTTCTAGCTCTCTTTTGTAACACCTTAAGGTTGTTGAAGAAATACTCCACTATGTCATCCTGTCTGCCCTCTAGTATCACGGTATACCATACAAGACATGGACTGTCAGTTCTCAGCAATGCCTCTTCCGCAGCCTTCAGATGTGTGTGTGTTCCTGTAAAAGTGAGCATGGCCATCTGTTCATGTGTTAGTAGGGCACCTGGAGGGCGATTATTCCACTTCTCCATTGCGTAATCAAATTTGGCCTTTGGAAAAATAAGTTCAAAGCTAGCTCCACTAAGCACACGCAATTTCCTTCACCTATGACCTTTTCAGTCTCTGAGATGGGTTTTCAGGTTATTTAGGTAAGTTTTCTTTATCAGCATAAAATGAGTTAAAAAGTGAGGATGTTAATAAAGAGCATAATAAAGCTTGGAAATAAAGCCTCTGGTTTCTAGCCCTACTTCTGTGACTTACCATTTATGGGGCTTTGGCCAAACTATGATGCTTTCTAAGCCTTGTCTGAAGGATGAGGATAATAATCACATTACTCAGTTTGTTGAGATGATGAAATGGTAATGGGAAAGTCTTCTATAATATTTTAAATGATATTCAAATGTATATCTCAGTTCCTCTCCTCACTTTATCACTGTCAGGATCCAAAATTAGGGTAGTCAAAAAGGTAATGTGGCAATAAATCTGGGAAATAAAATACACTGTGCTGCACTCAGCTTCATACATTTTTAAATCAGACATTGTTTCTGGGTAATTGCTAAAGCTATCTTCTGTGGGTAGGTGTCTGATCTGAACTTGGCCTATCTGGAGTCCCAAAGTTGAAGTCTAGGCTAGGGTTTGAAGAACCAACATGAGAACAGGGTTGAATTGCCCAAGGCTGTGTTAAAGGCTTGCAGTGGTACAAGGAAGTGGAAGCAATGATTAAAAGCTAAAGGCAGAAACATATTGTCCAAAATCAGGAAGGTGCAGGAAAGGGAGAACTAAGAAGTAAAACCTAGCTCCAAAAGTTGCTAGAAGTGGGCTCACAGTACCTGAAAGAGAATTCTAAAACCATTATGAGAAGAGTCAGGACCACCTTGACCGGGATCTGTAACTGACTTAATAAGGGATAATAAGCACATAATGGCACAGAGATTTGTTTTCTTCATTTGCTTTTGCCCAACATTTTCTTTGCCTGATGTCATAAAAGGTAATTAAGAGAAATCTTTGGCAAATAAATATATGCAGGCCAATACCAATTCTGTAAACAGGTACGACCAGAAACTTTATCAAAGTGTTTACTTGTAAGTGCTCTGACTTGTGCTGTGGTCCCTTGTGATAAAGTAATCACTTTGAGAATGCAAAGCTAAACCCATAGTAACTGGTTATTTTGGGTTCCCGGACCCAATAACAATGTGGTGGGGGGAGACTTCCCCATACCAACATGAAATTCTCCTGACAACAGCTTGTGTCCTATAGTTCAACTCAATTATGACATTATCTACCCCAAAATAGCATCAGATCCCACGGGTTAAACCAGTGCTAAACCCAAGTTACCATCTGTGCCTGATTGACCTGCTATAGACCCTCTCCTTGGACATTAGATGCTGGCTGTAAGACCAGGTTGCTACCTGTACTTCTCACCGTGCAGCTATAAATCAGAGGTTCCCACAACCCTTACCCACTTCTCTTTCAAACCCTACCACCACCCATTTTGATTGATTTGCTAGAGAGGCCTGTTTTACCTTGTCTTATTTTATGCTTGCTTACCATAAAAATGCTAACCACTGTTTCTCTATATACACCCTGTTGCTAAGCCTCTCCATGCATTTGCTCTTGATTTTTCTTCTGTCTGCCTACTCATCTTTTCACACTGTGTTCCCACTCATCTTTCAAGGTTTATCTTAGGCATCATACCTCACTTAAATTTTCCTGCCCTTCTAATCTGTGGGAGGTAGACCCTTCTGTATGGTTCTGTAATAAAGCTTCTCACATTGTTTAAAAATATTCGATTTACATGGCATCCTTCCACCCTTGATGTGAGCTCATCAGTGGCATAGAGTCACTTACCCACATGCTCCTTACCACAATGCTTTGCAATGGAGTATTCAGGAAATGGTTTGAATGATATAAAATAAACATACATAGTGTATCATAGGAACCCAAATGAAGGAAAAATGTGAAGTCCTCCACCAGGTCCTCCACTGGCGGCCTTTGTTAACTGCCCCTTTCATTTGCAAAACGGCATCAAGGAGACAAAAGGTAAATAACAAGCCTTCACAGTTTTGTTTCTAACGTTACTGACATTATTACTTAAAGGGATGTTTGGCGAGAGAAGTTTTGCAATCAAAGAAGCCCAATTTCTAATCTTGGGCTCCCACTCATAAACAGCATGAGCTTGGGCGTATTGACTCCGATCCTAAATGCCTGTCTCTTTGGAATGAGGATAATAACACCTACTATGTGGAGTAGTATTAAGAATTAAAGATAATGTACTGAAAAGAACCTGGCACATTCAGTATACTGTTATGATTATTATTGCTCTTGTAACTTTGAATATAATTCAGTAAACTAAGCGTTGTATATGATGAGTTAATATTTTAAAAGCATGTAAAACAGTACCTCACAACTATGTGTGTGTACATTTATATACATATATTTTAGTGTTTAAAAAATATGTTTATTATATAAGGAAATAATTTTCATTGATATTTAATGAGCCATAAACTATAAAAGCTTAAACTATTTTTAAGTGAATTTTATATTTCTGAAAAAAACAAATAAAAAGAATTGTACACCTATTACTAAAAACTATTAAAAACTTTAAAAAATATTAGTTACTTTTAAATAGCATATTATTAGTGAATAGAACAATGAATATGTAAATGAATGAAAATGGGAATTATTTAAGTAGCCAGTAAACATAATTAAGCTGTTATAGACAGACAATAAGGGTCCCATCTAAAAGCAAGATGAGCTTCGCAAACTGAATGACATTTTCATCTTATTTTGACTACAAGAAATACTTGAAAGTTCCAAAAAAGTCTACTGTATGTTGCTTTATTGGAATAAGTTGGGATTTGTATTTCTTTTGTTTTTTGTTCTGTAAAAGCTTTTACCAAATGAGGTTGGGGTTTGATAGAATAGGATGTTTAGGATCTATTTCGTAATCATGGTCAACTAGCAGAGAGCATAAGAGAGGCAGACTTACAAGGATGAAGAGTGTAGGTGTCCCGACTCACCTATGAAAGATTTAAATGAAACTAATAGAAGATATTAAAAAATACTTTAAGGATCCCTTTCAGTGACCATCAGTAAGTCTAGTCTCTTAATAGTCTTTCAATTTATGCCTCAAAGCAGCATTTTGGTTGTGCAGCCCAATTAATAAATAAGAACAAAATATTTTCTATTGACATGTGGAGTGCCCTTCAATGATTGGAACTTCACAAGGGGTTCTCTTCTGTGGTATTTTCTTTTATTGAATTTACTGAGGTGACACCGGTTCATAAATTATACAAGTTTCAGGTGCACAATTCTACAACACATCTGTACACTGTATTGCTACAGCGAGGGCATTTAGTACTGTACTGAATAACAGCGGTGAAAGTAGACAGCCTATGTTGTTCCTGATCTTAAGGAAAACACTTGTAGTTTTTGCCCATTGAGTATGATGTTAGATATGTTCATTTATGGCCTTTATAATATTGAAGTATATTCCCTGTCCTCCCACTTTGCTGAGAGTTTTTTTCATAAATGAGTGCTAGATTTTATCAACTACATTTTCTGCATCTATTAATATGACCATATGTTTTTTATCCTTCATTTTGTTTATAGTGTGTGTCATGTTTATTGATTTGCAGCCTTGCATCCCCAGAATAAATACCACTTGATTGTGGTATATGATATTTTTAATGTATTGCTGGGTCCTGTTTGCTAATTTTTTAAAGGATCTTAGCATCTATGTTCACCAGGAATATTAAATTATAATTCTCTTTCTTTACAGTGCCTTTATCTAATTTTGGAATTAGGATAGTACTGTTCCTTTGTTGGGTGGATAAATGTTTACTAGGGTTATATCTCCTTGTAGGATTATTCCCTTTATCATTATGTATTGTCCTTCTTTGTCTCTTAGTAGAGCTTTGGTTTTAAAGTCTATTTTGCCTGATAAAAGTATTACTATAGCAGCTTTTATTTCCATTTGTAGTGAAATATCTTTTTCCATTTGCTTTTAATCTGTGTGCCTTTTTCATTCTAAAATAGGTTATACACACACACACACACACACACACACATATATATATATATATATATATATATATATATACAACTTGTTTTCTTATCCATTCACCTACCCTATGTCTTTTCATTGGAGCACTTAAGCCATTTACATGTAAAGTGATTATTGATAGGTACATATTTATTGCCATTTCATTCTTTTTAATACAGTCCTCTGTTTCTTCTCCTCCTCCTCCTCATTCTTCTTCTTGTTCTTTTTAAGATAGGCCCTTTAACATTTCTTATAATATTGATTTGGTGATAATAAACTCCTTTAGCTTTTTCTTGTCTGGGAAGCTCTTTATTTCTCCTTCAATTTTAAATGATAGCCTTGCTAGGTAAAGTCATGGTTGTAGGTCCTTGCTTTTCATCACTTTGAATATTTCATGTCAATCCCTTTTGATCTGAAAAGTTTCTGCTGACAGCTGACGGTCTTACAGGATCTCCATTGTAGGTAACTAACTGTCTTCTCTTATGGCTTTTAAGATGTTCTTTGTCATTTTAACTATCATGAGCCTTGGGATGGACCTCTTTGGGTCCACCTTGTTTGGGGGCATCTGTACTTCCTGGACTTGTATGCCTTTTTTTTCACCAGGTTAGGAAAGTTTTTGGTTATAAGGCTTCTCTTCAACTATAATTGGGTAGTAATTTCAGTTTGGTCCTGGGAGGAGGTGAGTGTAGATTCCACCTACTCATTCTGGTTTGGTCCAGTGCTTTACTTCATCAATCAAGCCTTTAAGTTTTTTTCCCTCTCTTCTTTATGGCCTAGACCTAAAGTTACTTGTGTACATATTGTCTGCTCCCCTTATTTCTCTCACTTGCCTGTGAGCTCTATCAGGTAGAATCTGTGGATTATTTATCTCTATTTCCCCAGGACAAAGTCCATTGCCTAGAATTTAATAGATGTTCAATTAATGTTTACTGAATAAGGTAGTCCATTCCACCCACTTGACTAAATTTAATGAGCCATTTTCCTTAAAATACTAAATACTTTTAACATCTTTGAAGAAGAAAAAACAAGAGGAATACCTCTAGTTCTACCCAGTGTGGCTCAATTTGTTGGAGCATCACCCTGTAAACCAAAAAGTGATGGGTGTGATTCCTGGTAAGGGCATATGCCTAGGTGGTGGATTCAGTCCATAATTGAAGTGCATTCAAGAAGCAACCAACTGATGTTTCTCACATCATTGTTTCTTTCTCTCTCCCTCTCTTCTCCACTCTCTAAAATCAATAAGCATGTCCTCATATGAGGATTTAAAAATAAAAGGAAGACCTCTTTCCCAAGGCTATTCATTATTTTAACTTTATGTAATATTAACTTTGAGATAATAGGAAAAGGAACTTTTGTAAAAAGTGACCATACCAGGGAAAACAAGCGTTCTGATAGTAATTTCATCACTGAAATTTTGGTATTCAACAATACCAAAAACAGAGGAAGAGGCATCATATCAGGCTCCAGTTTTACAAGGTAAATTAATTACAAGGTAATTAATAAAGGTAATAAACTTTAATAAGAGTGTTGGGCCCCTACAAGCCCTATTGGCAGTTATTTTCTATTGGCTAGGCTGGTGATGTTGGTTAAGTCAGTTAAGTCTCAATTACCTCATTCAGCTAATGAGGACAACAGGGCCTCTGTACCCCACAATCTTAAACTGATGACTGAAAAAGAGATTGTTTTGGCAAAAGTATGTTGGCTTTGAAAACTGTCATTCAAATATAAGGGCTTATCTTGATGAACCATGTGGCAGACTAATGTTGAAAATCTCATCACTTACTTTAGATGAAACATCTAGTAACTTTTAGGAGTGACAGATTGCCAGTTCTAACGCAAAAGTTGTTTGAGCCACCCTGCACAATTAAGGCAACTCAATGCTGACTCTCAAACTTCAGCTTAATGGTTACATAAACTTCTCACATAACAGGAAATGTCTTTTCTCTTTGGCATCATCTGTCTCTAACATATAAGAGTGGGCAAATGTAGGCTTACCGTTGTGAGTGTGCAAAACAGTTTATTCTTATATAATTATATATTTATTAGTTATATTATTTACTTGTGTTATTTGTCTTCTTCTTATATTATTATTACTTTGTATCCTTACTTAAGATTTCTCTTTTAGGTAATGATGGCTGGTAATTTAACCTACTTTTGTCCACCCCTGTAATGCTTGGGCATAGTATCACTTAATGAAGTTTCTTTAATGACAATAATAATTTTTTTTTAATAATAATGGAAAGCCAAAAATATGAGGCCTAAACTTAGATGCCTATGTTCAAAATCTTTGATCAATCTACTTAACCTTACAATCTTAGGCTTCTTCTTTAGATAAATGGATGTAATAATAACAGAGCCTCTGCCACAGTACTGTTGCCAGAATTAAGTTTAAGTAACATTTTACCTGTTTGGCACATGGTAAACACTAAAGAAATACTAATTTATTGATATTCACCTTTTTCTTAGATGCTAGGGATTGCATTGCTTTTCCCATGGACTATTAAATATGATGAATTCACAGATTAGTAATGTGAAAGGGTAGATCATGTATAGCTTAACCAAGAAATAACAAAATTATCTTCAGTGTTATTCATACACCATCACAGCCATCCAATAAGTATCCCAGGTCAGCTATTGCATTGAAAAGCAGGAGCCTCTGTTTTGCCATGGGCGACCCTCTGCAGCCACAATCTTCCTCAGCTCGGCCAGTTAAGCATGCAATCACATCTTTCTGTTTGCTCCTGTCCTTGTTCATGCTCACCAGGTACAAAGACAGGAGACTGGCCCAGCACAAGTCGGAAATAGAGTGTTTCACCCCCAAAGGGAGTATGGGGAATGGTGGGAGAGCAACAATGAGCAGGTAAGCAAACTGTGAGTGGCCTGAGGTGGTGTGAACTAAATGTATGCAAGCTAGAGGAACAGGTGGCTTCCTGGTCTGGGTCCTCACTCAACTGTGTACCCCATACAGTGTGTGCAGCCTGGGCCACCGCTGGTTTTCTGTGTGTGTTTGACTTGCAAAACCCATGCTATCTTCATGTGAAGTGATGGGCGCCTCCTGTCCTGGATGCTGCTGTTTCCCAGGGCTGCGTGCTTTGCATGTCTGAAGGCCTTGGCTCACAGTCAGTTCTCCCATGGATTTATTGGTAAATCGCTTCTGGAGTTTGCAAAGTGGAAGAGCTTGGAGGAAATTCACTTTTGGGGATTTTCCAGTCACTCACAAAAACAAATATAAAAGCCTAAAATGGTTTTGAGAGAAGGACTACAAATGAGGGAAGACACCAGCCCCTGATTCCAGACAAGCCTGGGAACTAATCTGACTTACTTTGAGCATAATGTCAACTCACAGCCAAGGGCAGATATCATGCCAAACTGTTGAACTGTAGAGACAGGAGAATTTTTGTGAATTGAAATCGGGAAAGCTAGTCCTCCTCTAGCTGCATTAGCTTTGCATCTCCTTTACTTCTCTGTGTTTGGTGGTGAACACCCCCTGTTGCTGCGCTGTGCATGTCCCAGGCATTCCCAACTGAGCTGTGCCCAATAAGCTGGGGTGTTTGGAGCTAGAAGCATAACTAAGCTGTGTTGCATGAAATTAACATACTTTATTGCATGGGACTGGGTTTAAAGGAAAGGGCTCTGGAGGTAAAGACTTTTAAGACTGGCATTAAATAGTTCCAGAACCCTGGAAATGTCTAGAGGATGGAGAATCACTTACCACGAACTAACTATCCACCTCTGATTTGTTGTGGCATTTCCTAATCCATCTGTGAGATGTGGAACAGAAGCCCTTGCAAATCATCCTGGATAAAAGGAAATGGGAAGTGCAGAAAGTAGTGTCTACCTATGTGTGTACATGGGCTGAGAGCCGAGGTTAAGAGCCAGTGCATAACAAGAACATAATCCTATTGAATCCTTTTGAACTTTCACCCCCAATATTGTGCTTGCTTCCTCAGTAGGGGCTCCTCCTGGTTTTCAAAATAATATCTAACTTTCTTCAAGAACCACTGCATTGCAAACTTCTGGGAGACCATTCACATTGCAGTACATGAAAATGGTGCCCTTTAGCTGTGCGGCATACGGCAACTCTGGTCAAAAGCTTGGCCAACTTGGTCCATGGCTCCCAGAGGCAAGGCAATGTGGGCTCTCGCATAGGCACATATGTACTATACACAGCGGTGCATCTGATGGCCTTACACCTATGATCCCTTTCTACAACTATTTTTCCATCTCAGTGTGTCTGGAAGATAAGCCTCAATAGATTATTTGGTGGGAGTAACTCAACAGACTGCTGCTGAGCCTGCTGGTTTCCTTCCATCCAGATATGACAACATGTCATAATTCCTGTCTTTGCAAATCAGTCAGACAGCACCTGAGTTGGCTGGACAAGGTGAAAATGACTGCATCAGATAAGCACAGGGGCCCTGTGCAGAGGGACTTAATGATTTGAGGCAACTATGCAGGACTGGAGTTCCCAAAACTAGCAAAGTTGGCTGCCTGTGAAACATATTGAGGCAAAGTCTTGGGCAATATAACCTAGAAATCTGCAGTGTTACATGTTTCCTAGGTCATTCTAATTTATGCAGTATACACTAATATTTATGAATACTCCATTCATCTAAGGGATGACAGGAAGCTCTTCGTGGCAAATCTTAGGTCTCAATTCTATCACACGGTGTTCTCAGGAGTGTTTGGTCAGTGCTTGCAACTCTCAGATCTGATCAGCCCAGCAATTAGGTTTACTCAGGCTGCCTTGATTAAGCTTGGACAAGAGAGAAACAGAGAGTAAGGAGACCCAGAGCACATAGACCAAACTTCCCTGTGTGAGGTCTAGGCCTACGAGGTAGGCACTCAAGGTGTCTGCACTGAGAAGCATCCAACTTTCTCTACCACATCAAGACACCATTTAGCTTTTGTTTTCTCACTTGTTTGGATATGGCCGAGGTAACAGCAAGGCTTATTGCCTTGGTGTGTCCTGTGGGGCAGAGGGGAATAGAACCAATGTTGGAAAGACAGTTCTGTTGGTGTAGCCACCTCAGCCCCTCAGTTAAGCATTATTAATTGGGAACAAATGACCTCCTCTTCCTACTTTTTCTTCCTTCCTGTTTATCATTAAATAAAAACTGACAACAGAGAGAAACAATGCGTGGGAGCAGGAAGGAGTCCATCCGACCATCAGTGCTCTAAGAAAACTTTCCATTACAGAAGACAAAAGGCCTGGAGACAAACAAAAGGAGGGGCGAAAATGTCTAAGCCTTTTGAGTCCCTTTTTCTAACTTTGTGTTTGTTCATATAACCACACACAATGACTGACATTTATCAAGGAGAAATACGATTAAAATGAGCATTAAGAAAAAGTGTATCTGAGAAAAGACAACTGCAATATAAACCATTTCTAATGAGAGGTTAGAGTAGTTAATGCCCATTTGCTAACTCTGGAGTTGAATGGAAGGGCTGAGAATCAGAAAACTGTACGAAACTTTTGTAGGTACTTTTAGCATCAACTAATATGGCCATCTTTCTTATCCATCTCCCCCCACCCACCTGGTGCTTCCCGGACCTGTAGTCATTAATTCATATTTACTTTGAAAATAACTGGGCTGGTTCTTACTAAACAACCAGTTCCAGGGGAGGGCTAGGGAAGCTCAAAGTGCGGAAAGCCAGGAGGGTCGCCCTGCATTTCATTTGCCTCTATGTTCTACGATGAAACTATAGAATGGACAGGACCCTATGAATTCACACCTGGGTGATCCTTCATAGCCAAGTTGCCAGGCAGCAGGGGAGGAGTTTTAAATGCATATGGTCAAAACTGGCCAGAACGTGCTTAGCTTATCTGTAACTTTGCAGGGCCTTAGAGACATCCCTCACTTCTCTCCTCCTACCTCCACCATTATAATGTGGGCACTTGAAAAAGAATGATAACGTTACATGCATCCACAACACTCTAGCTTCTTGAAATATTATGCTGCTGTTTTCCCTTTATGTAAACCGTCTTTTTTTCCTTCTGCCAGAATGTAGCACAATTTGTCATCTTTTCATATTTTCACAGTGGACAGTCTAAGTGTGTTTTAGAACACGGTCCTCCTGGAGGACAAGTGAGAGTCCTAAAAGGGGAGGTGCTCTGTGAACCAGAAATTCTCTAAACCCTATTGCCTTGGGAGTTCATTCCCTCAGGAATGGCTAAAACTTCGCCAGTGAATGTTATTACCTCCTGTCTCAGCAGGAGGCTTCTGATGGAGTTTCTGTGTGACAGGCTCATGCTGGGCCCTATCAGGAGAGACACAGACATTTTAACCCTCCCAATCTCTCTTCGAGAAAGGGCCTCCTTGGTCAAATGAAAGTGATAGATCTGTAGTCACCCACCAGTGCTGGAAGAGAGGGGGGTGGTACCAAGTTATCTTTATTGTTTGCTGGGTCATGATATCAATTTTGTAAACTATGAACCCCCAATCAGTAACTAATTTTCATCTAGTAGGACAATTTATGTGTCAGAAGATCTTCTCATCTGATACCATTTCTATAGCTTATGCCAGTGCAACTAGAATGAAGAGTAATGGAAACTAAATAATAAACCTGAACTGAGTGTTCAGAGGGGGCTACCCATACAGTTATATAAAATTCAGAATCCAGAGAAGAGAAGGATTCTGCCTTTTGGAACAAGAGAGGCCAATTTAGTTGCTTAGGGATAGAATAGGGTTCCTATTCATTCCTTCCCAAAATCAATTTCAAATTAATGTTCTAACTTATATTTAGAGGTGTTCTAAAACAGATAATAATAACTATAATTACTATATATTTGATGCTGTGGTTGTCCCTTGGGATATGCATCCTCCCAAGAACATTATAAACAAGTTATTTTTCATTCATATTAAATAACTTACACAGTAGAGTGGTTTATTGAAAATTCTGAAATCAAAGAGACCTTAAAACCTACTTCCAGCTGTAGCTAGAAATGTGACAGAAAAGCTGAGATGCTTTGACTAAGATCAAAAGGAGTCTTTTGCCTAAACAAATCCTTTTTTCAGCAAGCATTATAAAAAGCCTGTGATGTTCTCTTACTCTACAGCCCCTCAGGATTCACCTCTGTGATATTCAAGCCAATTGATGGAGAGCTTTGAAATTTATGATCAGATTATTTTATGGATTCAAACTTGGGTGTTGCGACTTCCCTGGACACTCCAAAAGTGTGTGTCTTATTTGTTAATCCCTTGCATCTTGGCACTTAGAGCAGGGACAGTATTGCATGGTGGCACTGACTTTGGATTTAGGGTCAGAGCAGAGGCACTGTTCTGCCTTTTATTTGACTTGGGTGACTTAGTTAACTTCCATAAGCCTCAGTTTTTGCATCTACAGTACAGGTAAATAATACCTGTCTATACCAAGCATTCAAGGTGATGGTCTTTATTTCCCAGCCACCCCCAGCCCACCTACCCCATACCAGGCACCATACTAAGCACCAGAGATACATGTAGTCACTGTCCTCGGAGTGTTCTAGGTTAAGTTCTAGGAACAGATTTATAAATAAGTAATTAAAAATAGCTCCCAATAAGTGCCATGCCAGACAACTGTTATGAGGTCAAATATAGTAAGACAGGTGACAACTCCTTGGAGATGTAAAGTTGTTTTCAAAAGGGAGCAATTACCTGCCCCAAACTCTCCTCTCCTTTGTCATCAATCCCAATCCCATGTTTTATTCAAGATGAAATCCAGCTGGTTTCCTCCAAGTCTTCCCAGCTATTCCGGCCCACAGACACAAAACAGCTGTGCCTTCTTTTGGTCTCTCTGTATTCAGTTTTAATCTGGACTTTATACTGATTGCTGGGGGTGGGGGTAGGGGTGGGGGGGTGGGGGGAGTCACTTCCTTTTTGGCAGGAGAAACACCCTCGAATCTTAGTTGAAGCATCTCAGCCTAGAATTTAAGTCGCAGTATGAGAAGTTTACTTTTGAGATCTGAGTCCAGGTTACTGAATTATGGAACATAAAAAATAGCTTAATTTGAGAAAGAAAACTCTGCAATGATCAAAAAAAAAAAAAAAAAAAATGCCTCTGCTTGGCACATGCCTCCACATTACATCCTTTGTTAGACACTTTCTCTTGATGAGGACTAAGGGGAAGTAGCAACTGTACGGGAACCAGCGGGTACTTTAATAACCCACCCTGATTATGTACCATTCTGAAAAGGCCTCCTGTTGCTGTTAAACCAAAGAGAAATTAAAACAGGGCCCAGTTGCTTTCTTTGAACAAGGATTTTGGAAATTTCAGAGCAGGATGCAGCCACTGCTACCTCCTCCCCCAGCTACTCAGAAGAGAGAAAGTCTGCCTCACAGAGTTGTTGGAAAATTTCATGAGATTAAGCACATGGAATTAGCTTATTTGCCATACATGCCATACACGTTAATTGGATTTTGTTTATCCGTGTTATTTTAAGATTCCCCAGGCTTTATGCCTCATTAAGTTCCACTTTACTTGCAAATCCTGCCTTGAAAGTCCTTCCACAGTGAGGAACCTTTTCTCTGAATTCTTTCAATAACAAGAAAATTCTAACAGGCAAGAACATGTCTTTCCTTTTCCAATAGTTCTTGTATCAGTATATTCGTTTCCATCCTCATTTTATTTTTCACAGCTTTTAGCATCTTAAAACTGTATCCCTACACTATGAAAATAAACTCTTAAATCTTAAATCTACTCTGGACACTGCTATTTGGCTTGTGTCAACTATCTTGGTTCCTCACTGCTTTAAAGCCTAATTAACTTAACAAATGTTAATTAAGCCTTAACATTTTCCTGAAGTAGGACCAAGACTGGGGCCAGATGATGAGTAAGGTCAATGGAGGAAGCTGGGGTGAGGGTTTAAAAGAAGATCAGGCATGGTTCCTACATTCAGTATGTTTTTGTTAACCTCAAGGAAGAAGACCAAACATATAAAATATTACATAACAATGCAGCATCCTTACCATTGAAGAGTAACAGAAAAGAGGCCATGAGTATTTCTTCATTTAATATTCATTCATTTATCAATCAAGCACATAGATTGCATATGTACTTAATACTTAGACCATCTCTCTGATTACTATATTAGACCGCCTATATATTCCAGATACAAGTAAGAAGCCCAAGGTGAAAAAGGTGCAGAGATCAAGAAAAAAAGAAAAAGAGAAAAAATACCTCATGCACACGGACAACAGTATTGTGATTACCAGAGGGAAAAGGAGGTGATGGAAGGAAACTTGACTTGGGGTGGTGAACACGCAATATAACATACAGGATGATTATTATAGAAACCTATATAATTTTATTAACCACTGTTACTCCAATAAATTTAATTATTAAAAATCAGAAATTAACATTTAAATGCAAAAGCCTACTAGCCAATCAGAGACAAGAACTTGAATACACTGAACAAGGTTTGTTTCTATTTGTAATCTGAAGTGACCTGGCTGGGTTGTTGGGACTTGGGCCAGGACCCTTTCTTTCTTTAATATATGTTTGCCACACACACACACAAAAAAAGTCCAACGTTAATTACTGGGTTATTCAAAAAACAGAAGAAAGAAGACCCGTTTAGATCACGGGTGGCCAGGAAGAATTTTCATCATGGTCAAAACAATCCAAGCTCTATCTTCTGACGCCTTAACTTACTTCATCCCATGCAATCAAATGGTACTCCTACTTATCTTTGGAAAATTTCTTGTAGATTCCTGACCTTCAGTCATTGCAATTCGTCCTGGAGGTCAATGCCTAGCACTCTTTTTGTAATAGCCACAATCTTCTAATTATTCAAGGCCAGATGCAATCTATCTGCTATGGCAGCAGCATTCGCTGGCCACTCTCCTGCTGCCAGAAATGGTTTCTTCCTCTTGTGTGAAGTGTTGAATTCCTTGTGGGCTTCCCCCTATAGAAACTCAGTGAAACCACTGCCTGTTCTCATGCTCCACCATCCCTCATTTTCCTCACACTTAGCACCCTATCACCCACTCATCTACTTCATATCAAAGTCCTAGGGGAAAAAAAACACAGCTGCTTTCTATCAAAGTACTCTGAGTAACTCCTATTGTTAGTCTTCTTCTGTATGTATCTTCTTTTGTGAATTCAACTTTACCCTCTTTGGCAATGGTCTCATATCATCAATAAGTCTCAGTCACAATATCAATAAGCACTGCTGAATAAAATCATTTGTGAAGGTATGACAGATCGGCTGCTACCAACATTAGCTGAAGGAATGCTTGCAACTATGCTATTTTCATTTACTGGCTTTCCAAATAAGTCAGAGGAAATGAGAGAACTATCAGGAATTAAGGGTGCTACATATAGGACAATTGCTTTTTTATTGGATAACAGCATGAAAAAAAAGCTGAAAATTGCCACATGATAGTGATTTATGTGGTTGTCAGCTTCATGTGCTTTCATCATTAAGGCATCCATTCAGTATCCTTGACAAATGTAGGTGCTTAGTCAACCTGTGCTTTTGAGTTAACAACCAAAGGTGACATATAAGATGCTTTCTTGAGAGTGTGAAGTAGATGATTAAGAAGTACAATGACATAGGGTAATAGCGAACATAAATCAAATGACTAACATCTACTTAAACACACGTATCATCATCAGGTAGCACCTGAGACTTCTCTTCCATGGAATAAGGAGAATTCAAAGAGCAAATATACAGTGTTTTGTCATGGAAAGTGGAATTGGAAGTTATGATGTGATATTAGTCCCACTTTGCCATTTTCTAACTGTACCTTTGGGCAAATTACCTAATCTCACGGAGTTTCAGTATTCTCATATTTGAAAGGGGGATCAAGATGTTGATTCTATCTACCTTCAACAAGCAGAATAATCCTAAAAGTGCTTTGTAAAGCACTATGCAAATATAAGGCTGTATTGTTTTGTTATTGTATCTAGACTACGTAATTTAGTCCTTGACTTCATTTTCATTTACTCCAGTGTTTTTTCTCTATACATACATCTCTAATGCATTCATCATTATGGCCATTTAAGTTGTTTTTGTCAGGGAGGTAGCTATTTACATCCATTTATGCTGTTAACTGGGGAAATTTATATAAATGTTCTGTCACATTCTTATATATTATGGTGTATTTCTCAGTATACTTGTTGAAATCAAGACCAGAGTTTAAACAAGACTCAGGAAGAAATTTTCTACCTTATTTAGAATGTCTAACTATCAACAACCTCAAATCCCTCTGTATCCTTTAAAAACTGTATTTCCATATTTTGTAATTCAACGCAAAATATATGGGTATAAAGTTTTTTTAAATGAGCTGAAAATGGAACTGCAATTGCAAATTTTCTGCTTATAACAGTCCTAATTCATGAAATTATCTTACTGACCTAGTATTTGCTGATGTCATTCCAAAGGCATTATTTGCTAATAATATTACAAGTCTTCTTTAAAACAATACTTTTTGTATTAGAAAGCATTAAAATTATACTATGTCTCTCTCCTACCTACCCTTAGCCCAAAATCACAAATAAGAGAGGGTTAGTAACTAAGATAGCTTTTACATTAAAAAAAAAAAACCTGTCCATTTTCAGAGGACATATTTGATTATTCTGATGCCCTAAAACTGCAACTTTTGATGGCTTTAATAAGCTAGGTAACAAAAGAGAGTGAGGGCTTAGGGTTTTGGGGTTTTGTTTGTTTGTTTGTTTTGTTTTTTCCTATTCAATGAAATACTCCGAGAATGTTAATCGTTTATATGCTATTAATAAACCCCAGAACAAGTTCTGAGGGGATAACTAAACCACACAGATAATTCAAAAGCCATTTAAGACAACTGCAAAAATTCTAAATTCCATAGATTTTTTGATGGTCAGACTCTGTGTATTAGCATTTGCTTCCCAGTGATGGTATGTGTGCCCTGGCAGAATGCTGTCATTTCTACAGGTTTTGGCAGATGAATAGAGCAGTGGGAAAGGTCATTGAGCTGACATTCAGAGATGGCTTGAAATGAATAAATTACTTCTGTCCCACATAGAAAAGAAAACGGAATACACTTGTGAGAATAAATATAGAAGGCGTAATTCTGGCAGACCCCAAATGTAAGCAAAAAACAAGGAAACAAATAAAAAACCTGGTCCTCACATGATGTTATTGAAACACTTTTTTTTTTTTTTTTTTTTTTAGAAGTAAAGAACAGACTCTCCTGTACTGTGAAACAATAGATTTATTACATAGCATTACATTTGGCAAAACAGTTCATTGGTGCCTGGAAAGAGCAAGAAGGTTTTTCACTGTTTGTTTTTGTTGTTGCTTTGGCTACTGTGTCTGCCTTCCCAGGTATTGCAAACTATTTGTTCCATCTCTTCTTCATTCTTCTTTTGTCCTCCTTCTTTTCTAATGCCCAGAATAGGGGGTATGTTGAAGTGCTCTAGATGGATAAGAAAAAGTTCCCTTCTCCTTTTCTTACCTCAGGCCTCTAGGACAAATGTATAATCCTAGGTAATAATAAATAACATTGTATCTCTATTGAATGGAAGGGTTGAGGGTGATGAATACCACCTTGCAGAAGTGCTTTGCTTAATAAAGTACTCTCATGTGTATTACCCCTAGGTTCCTCCCAGGAATCATGTGAAGTGAGCAGGAGAGGTTTAGTGCTTTTTTTTTTTTTTTTTAACCAGCAAAGAGGCTTAAGTGGCCCAATGTCATTGTCACTCAGGGCCAGATCTTGGGCCCACATTCTGGGTTCACTGTCCAGACTGCCTCAGTAAGCTTTCACCCCTGAGAAGTTTCACTAAAATGGATATAAATAAATTACAAAAGAGAAATACTTCCTTTGTGATCTTCTTGGTAGATATCAAGATCTGTGCTTTCATATTTAGTTAATGAAACCTTTTATCTGTATACACTGAGTACTACTCAGTACAGTGAGTTATATTGAAAAATTGACCCATAAGACAAAAAAGAGAATTTAATTAATACTGAATTACTTTTAAAGCTTAATTCTAACTGGAAAACAGCTCAGTATGAATTTATTTTAAATGAAATGCATTTATCCACTCAATTAACCTACTGCATTATTGGCAATGCATTAGGTACTATAGCTATAACAGACAACAAAGAACCCTCCAGCGGTGCCTTCATAGCACTCCGCTCAGCAATGAGATGTGCATACAGTAGTTATTAAGTACCGCCTAATGCACGGATCATCAGAACCTAACTTAGTCAGGGGAGGGGTCAGGAAGGCATCCCTCAAGACAAGGCCATTATAGCAAAGATAAAATTTAAAAAAGAAGAACCTAAGCAAAAAGGAAGGAAAAAGGCCCTGGCTGGTAGCACAGTGGATAAGGCGCTGGCCTGTGAACCCAAAAGTCGCAGGTTCGATTCCCCAGCTAGGGTACATAACCAGGTTGCAAAACAGGTCTCCAGTCAGGTCTGTGGCTGGAGGCAGGTGAAAAGCAACCATACATTGATATCTCTCTCCCTCTCTACCTCTCTCTCTTCCCCTCTTTCTAAAAATAATTAAAATAAAATCTTTTTTAAAAAAAGGTAAGAAAAAAGAGAAGATAGAGAACAATGAAAAAGCATTTCAGGGAGAAGTACAATGTATAACCTAGTGGAGTAGGTGCCATCACCCAAGGGTGAAAAAAGAGACCACAGATCACATAGAACTCCGGTTTTTGTTACAGTTGGTCAGGGTAAGGAGAAAAAGCGAAAAGATTTAATGGCTTTACCATATATTTTATCTTGTACTGAATTCTCTGGTTTTCAAACCAAAGCTCATAAATGGAACTGAGTATACTGTATTTATTTTCTGAAGTGCAATATTTAATTCCTGAAGTGTAGTATTCAGGAATGCACAAATCAGTCCATAGATAACTTTCTCCTTACCAATCCCTTTTTTTACCTACATCCTTACAGCAATCTTCATCAAATGATATACTGTCTATTTACTTTTTTACCAAGGTTTAAAAAGATTATTATTTTCCAAGCATACAGAATAGCTGATCCAAATTTAGAACCCAGATTTTAGGATCTTTGTGCATTATACTTTCTAGGACAACACAAACTTCCCTGTTAGCTTAAGAATCTTAATCATCCACCCAGATACTTATTAAAACCCACCTGTGTGCCAGTGAATAAGATACATAAGATCCCTGTCTTTAGCCCTGGTTGGTGGCTCAACAGATGGGCACCAGCCTGGGAACCCAAAGGTCACTGGTTGGATTCCCAGCCAGGGCACATAACCAGGTTGCAAGCCAGGTCTCCAGCCAGGTCCGTAGATGGAAACAGATGAAAGGCAACCATTACATTGATGTTTCTCTCCCTTTATGACTCTCCCCCTTCCCCTCTTTCTGAAAATAATAAATAAAGTCTTAAAAAAAAAACCTGTCTTCATAGAAATTCTATTCTACTATAAACAGATTAATGTCATAAGTTTTTTTTTTCTTACAGTTTCCATTTACTTTGTAGGAAAAAAATATTTTATTACCCAAAAAATAAAATGAAATGCTCAGATTTAGATTCCATTTCTCTGCTGTCTCCTGTGTCCATTTTCCTGGTTATTCTGATTCTCTGGTGCTCTCTCTCCCACATTACCATGGGCACTGTGAGCACAGGTATGGCAGGCAAGCTATTGGGATTTTGTGCAAATTGGTTGGTTAAGATAGTTTTCTTCTCATACATCCAATGGTTTTCCAATCTGGTATCATGTTTTTGGACATGGCTACATGTGAGCCCAAAGACTGTCACTGTTAACACCCAAAATTCTGTTCCATCAAAATCTTTCTGGGCTGGGAACAAGAACTTCCCTAGGGTAAAACTTGGAGAATAAGTCTAGTTATGCTTCTAGTTTCTAGCCCATGCTTTGTATTAAAGTAGCTTTGGAGACCGGAAGGACTAATTGTCCCTCTCGACATGCCTGTTTTTCATCCTGCTGGCAGGAGAGAAAGGGGTTTGTTGGCAACCATCCTCCCAATCAAATCCTACAAAGAACCTGGCCCACTTATGCTGTGCCCTTTTCCAGGAGTTAGTGGACACCTGGGAAGAAGAAAAGTAATGCACTAAAAACATAAAAAGTGGCAGATCAGGTTAACGCAAAATACAAAAATAAACTATGAAACTTTCCTGGAAACAAAAGTTAAGAGGTAGGCAGGTCCCTTTCTGCTACTGAGGCTGCATTGCAACCTCCAAACCTGGAAATAATCTGTTCGTCCTTTGCAGAAAGAGAGGTGTGGGTGGAGGATATCTCACACTCCAGAATGCTGAAGGACACCAAGCTGCAATGCATTGGGTAGACAGAATGGAATGAGAGTTCCAAGGAAGGAGCAGAGGAAGGAAGACCACAAAGTGCAAAGGGATAGATGAAGAATCTAGAAGCAGTGTGAGAAACAGGCAGGAGGCATGCTGTTATAGGGCTGCCGAAACACTGGTCTGTTATCAATGGGGTTAGTGTCTCAGGTAGGTGGGCTGCAAAGAGAATTCAGTCCCCCGCCTGGCAAAGGCAGGTCAGCCTTCTAGCTTGGCCTCCAGGAGGCGAAGGGAGCAATGGGAACCCAGAGAGAAAGGATAGCTTCCTGTTTGAGTTTCTCATTTTGTGAAACACCTGCTGCAGAATCACTTTAGACAGCAGAGTGAAGAGTAATTGTAAAACCCAGTCCAAATAATCAGAATCTCCTGGAATCCTGTTTAGGATATTTGACAAATGTCCTAGATGAGTCTTATGCACAACTATGTTCAATAACCGCTTGCTGAGATGACAAAATTGGGTGAGAAAGGCCTTTAGTCTACAGACTGCCCAAGGCTGTCTCTTGGTCACAGCACAGAGAACAAAGCTGTCTGGCTATAACACACCCCTAGTTACAGAGAGATCTCAGATTCCTTTGTAAGAGAAATCCCACCAGGATCTCTCCTTATACCTACCATCCCTGAAGGTCGGGCCACAACCTCCAACCATACGTAGCTTCAGAGGCAGTTGTGACATTTTATTCAATCAGGAGCATCTTCATCAGAGCAGCTTTCAACCCCAGGGTAAAACCAAAAACTGCCTGGGAAAAGAAAGATGGAGAGAGGCCCTAAGATCTTGTCAGTCAGATGACACTCAAGACCCTACATAAGCAATAAGCTAGGTGCCAAAGGCAATATATATACTACATGCTCCCTCATAGAATTTTTTCAAGTTTTAACCTTAAAAATAAATTTGTGAGGAAATTTTCGGGGACGTTAATAAGTTCCAATTAATTACATTCCTATCTGTGTTCACTGAATTTGTATTTTCCAGCAGATAAGCCAGACTAAGTGAAACCATTTTTTCAAAATCAGGAATTCATACAGAAATCCCTAAATACACCAACCATGGGCCTGCAGAATGAAAACTGATCTGGAAGCATTGTGTAACCCTTGACTCGTATCCCTTCTCTCTAACAGGGTTGGTGATTTGAGGCCCTAGTTCTCCTGTTTCTTTACAGAGGCTGCCAACTCTGGAAAAGCCTTGGCCCCTACCGGGCTCTTCTGCACACAGTCGCAATACTGCAAGCCCTCGCTTCTATGTTTGTAGTCTAACCAGCTGTTGCATTCGTGGGTGGGCTCAGAACTACTACAGGATCCCCATAAATATTTATTCATCCTTACTAACATCCCCTTTGGCCACTTTAGTGGAAATGATATAAACAGCAGGCTAGATACAAGAAAGCGGACTTCAACGCAAAACAAAAGAAGCAAATGCCACTTCCAAGGTCTATTTCTCTGGTGGCCTTCGGAGGCCTCATTTCCTGAAAGAACAAGGAAATGCCTTCCCAATCCAAGCCCCTGTAACCACCCACCACTGGGGAAGCCCACGGGGACCACGCTGAGTCACCTCTCTTCTCCCTTTTCTCCCCAGTTCCAATGGGAAATCCGTCACGTGGGCCCAGAACGAGAGGAGCGGCCGGGGACAGCACCTGTGGCAGCGGCTGTCCATCCACATCAACAAGAAGGAGAATCCCAACCAAACGGCGGTCATCAAGCCCTTCCCCAAGAGCACCGAGGGCCGCAGCCTGGGAGCGGGCGGTGCGGGAGGTGGCGGCTCCAGCGCTGGGGGCCCTGGCGGCGCGAGCTGCGCCCCCGCGGGCCCCGGCGGCCCGGAGCCCCCCGACGCCAGCGCCCAGGCGCTGTACGAGGTGGCGGAGGCCGAGGAGCAGCTCCCCGCGTCGGCGCGGCCGCGCTCTCCTTCGCCCATCAGCACGCTGAGCCACCGCGCCGGCTCGGCCAGCCGCACGGAGGACGACGTGCCCTCGCTGCACTCGGAGCCCGCGGCGCGCAGCAGCTCCTCGCAGGGCTCGCTGATGGAGCAGATCAGCAGCGTGGTGACCCGCTTCACGGCCAACATCAGCGAGCTCAACTCCATGATGTTGTCCACTGCAGCTCCCGGGTCCGGCATGGGCGCCCCACTCTGCTCGTCCTACCTGATCCCCAAAGAGATCCAGCTGCCCACCACCATGACGACATTCGCCGAAATCCAGCCTCTGCCTGCCATCGAGGTCACTGCCGGCGCTCAGCCAGCTGCTACCGCCCCGCCGCCTGGGGGCGCTGCCCTGGAGCCCCCCGCCGCCGGGCCGGAGGCTGTGGCAGGCAAGCCGGACCTGGAGGAGTTGGTGGCTCTCACCCCTCCGTCCCCCTTCAGAGACTCGGTGGATTCGGGAAGTACAACCCCCAACTCACCAGTGTCGGAATCGGCCCTCTGTATCCCATCGTCTCCGAAATATGACACACTGATCATAAGAGATTATACTCAGAGCTCCTCGTCGTTGTGAATGTCATTGGAAACCACGCTGCGTTCCCCAAATGGAGCCAAGACCGCTGGTGTTCACACAGTGACTAGCGTAGTAGTCCCTTGGTTAAGATATGAGGTGGAAGAAGCTGGATGGAAACATGAGATTAACAGTGCTATGTAACATCAACCGACGAAGACACCAACTACAAATCTTTTGGCAGATTTTCTTCTAGTGGCCTTAGAAAACATGGGCTTTTAAGAAACACTGCTATTTTTGAGGGCTAGCAGGAGTCTATTGAAACAGTTACATACCAAGTGCTTTGCTCTAGGGAAGCAATGAGTGTGAAACAGCATAATGGTGGGGGAAAAAAGCATAGTTAATAAGCAACTGTAAAAAGTTTTGTTTACTTTAGTTCTTTTCCCAGAAGATTCTTCGATTCACCAAACATGAATGTACATTTTCTAACAAACTCAAAATCTGGGACCAAAACATCAATCTATCTTTTTTTTTCTTCTTCTTCTTTCTTTTGAAGACTTTGAAAAGCAGTACCTTGGGCGTGGTATTTACGGAGGTGTAGTGAGTCTACCTGAGGCAGAACACACGACTAGATGAGCGGTGCACTGGATGTCTGTAGGGCTTTTAACCAGAGATTTTCCTCTCCAATTTGTGAAATCCTCTTCCAAAAGCCTGCGACCGGAATTCCACCTAGTTATTTCAATTCACCTCCATTAATCAAGACAACCAGTGGAAGATTTCTTGACTATTTCACCATGTTGCCAATCAATACTGGAGTAGCAAAAAATATTTTCTGGAATACTGTTTTGTAATTCCCTCATTGGGGTGCGTTGTGTAGCTGGAAATTCTCTTTATAATAATAATTCTTAAGCTCCAGCTCGGCTCGCTCTTTTCATGAAATGTGGCCACTCCTCCTTATGAATGCTGTTCCGTTAGCATTGCCAACTAAAATATTAACACGCAGTTGGGCTTCTTCATTACTTTCTTTTGAGAACCTGATGCACAAAAAGCTCCTCTGTTCTTTTCAAGTCCCACCACTGGAAGAATGGTCCACAGACCCAATGAAGACAGTGTCACGATTGGAGGGACTGTTCAAAGAAGATTAACACAGTCTCAATACACTGGAAATCTTAAACTGTGTCAAGTCGGATTAGCGGAGATTCAGCCATGACAGTGAGCAGTGATTTTAACTTTTCTTGGCTGCCAAACAGGGCAGCTATGAACTATGATAAATGTAGATTTTTCAAAGCAATACAGAATACTAAATCAGAGGAACCTTAATGAATATAAGGTATACAATCCTTCTTAGCCATTCCAAAAAGAGGCAAAGCAATTATTAATATTTTCCTTTTTAAAAGAACTACTAATATGATTTTGTGCACTTCATACTGTCATTTTTTAAATACTGCAGAAAAGAGGTTTAAAGTTACCAGAGAAATACACATGCTTTGATAGGTTCATATAGATAGACTTCACAGCTCAAGACCTGCATCCACTGTCATCCCTTTCTTCCTCCCATTACAGCTATCCTCAGGTGCCAAATGTTTTTGATTTTTAAATAAGGATAGTAACAAAAGGAGGAGATGTCCTATAAATTTGAAGTTCAGTTGACCCAGCCTTATACTAAAGATAGCCTTATGAAAAAAGATTTTCTGTGAGGCAAAAGTGTATTTTTGGCAGAAAGAAAAAATAAGTAAAACCTTTACTTTTTGCTCAATACCCTTATTTTGTATGTAGTTTTAATTTGACATCTACTTTTAAAAAAGGAATTGAGGAATGGAAATATATCCATTGACATAATTTATCATTCTTCACTTTTAAAAGCTATAATAAGTATACTGCTAGATTTTTTTCCCAATACCTGTTCTAATAATAAATTTCAAATCCTCCAATATAAAATATTAAAAACATTAATTTACTAAAATATAAATTTTAAAATTCAAACTTCCTGTGACAGATCATAAATAATATCATCAGAGTGCCCTGATCCAAAATATGATAATGAGATTCTTGAAACAGAGTGAAATAACTAAGTTGCATGGTTTCATTGAAAGCAAATGTCTGCCTCTACTTGAAAAACAAATGTAAATATTTTGAAGCATTGTTATCCCTGGATCCTCATCAAAAGGATGGCATTCACCTGAGGATTACTATCTTGATTTCTTAGGCACTGAAATCTTTCTAAATATGCTTTACTATGTAAGTTTTAGAATGTTTCATAAAACCCTTATGTTGACCTCCATTTTATTCTCAAGTACATAAGTTGCACTGTGTTGACCAATAGGACATTTTTTGAACTTTCTCTATAATCAAACTCCTTTCTTAACTTTTCAGTAACATATTTCTTTCAAAAGTACACTTTATGAGAAAACTTATTAGAAATTAAAATCTAATGCAAAAAATTACCATGTAATAATGCTACATGAAATTACAATCAATTGTAAGAAAAATAATTTATCCAATTAGAGAAAAACAAAATGTATTTTTCTCTGTATTTCTATGCCCTTTGTTACTCCATTCTATACATTGCATAATACATATTATTAGTAGTAACACATTCTTGAGATCTTTTATTTGGAATGATGCTAACTCTCTTTTTGCCAGTTCTCCTACCAGGTTCCAAGTAATAAATCTTCAATACAAAGAGAACTGAACACTCATTCTAGAGCTAGGATATGAGTTTCACAATTCATTGGGGTACCTATTTTCATTGAATATCTTTGGAAACAATCTGTTCCTGGTGCCCAGTGATAATTCAGTTGGAACTAGAAGGAAGGGGAGAGTACAGTGAAATGCTAAATTTCGGAAAAGTGATCCTAAAGGACAGTTTGGTTCCAGAATGCAAAACAAGAAGACCTGTTTTGATCAAGTAATACGTACGGACTAAGCAGTCCACCCATTCTTCGATTTGGGGAGAGAAGTGGGGTCAGCCTGAGAAGAGGGTATCTAGATTGGGAAGAACCGTCTGTCTAAATTAGGGGTGGGGGACAGAAAGAAAGGGAATATGAAAAGGAGAACAAGATGAAATTTTACTGAAGCCAAGGAAAAAAGCAAACCCCCAAATGTACTAAGCCTTGATAGTAACAGTCTTTCCCAAGCTACTGCTGTTACCAGCAACATTTAAAAGGACTAAGAGCTGTTTCTGACTGTAAATGAATTGTATAATGGCTCTGCTGCAGTTCTGTGACTTCCAAACCAGGAATTAAACACTTATTAAGAAAAACAAACAAACAAACATTTCCTATGCTAGTCTCCCAGCAAAATGTACATGTTTTGGAGACTTTAAAGGTATTATCTGAGTTCACATTTAGCCACAGCTTATTAATAACCCTCAAGCTGTCAGAATCTCTATAGTAACCATTTACAATTTTATACTGTGAAAAAAAATACAGATCAGTGAAAAGCATAAAGATGAATTAGACTTCACTTTAAAGAGGGTCTAAGGCCTGGGACATTCTCTACTCTCTGTTGAAGAATGAGGCATGTATAAATAATCAGCTGAATTTCACTGATCTTCCCAATGTGAACAAATATACTATGTATATTGTGTGTATTTTAGATTTCAATGGCAGCTGCTGGTGGTGTTGTAATTAGAAATCTATATAGAATATAGATGTTTTAGGGAGATGGTGCCAATCCTAAAAGATTTGTGTGGGCTACAAGTGCTTGTACTTACTTTTTGCACTTATAACTGATTTGGTTTTAAAATTGTGTGCGTGTATCTGTTCTTTTTCTGTTGTTGCAGCTTGTACTATTAAAATAATAGAGAATGTTAAATTATTTTGATGTGAATTGCAAATGATTTTTTTCATAAAGTTTAACATTTTTATTCGCATTGTTTTGCTTTGTACTTGTATAAACGTGTTTTATTTTAGCTTTTTAAAATACACTTGCCTGTTTCTCAGTTGTCTAAATCATGTTATAGTTGGTGTTTGTGAAGTCAGTTACTTTTTTGAAAAATATTAAAAAAGAAACTATGATATGACTTTAATATTCTTCCCCTGAAATGTTTAGAATGTTGTTTTCAGAGTGTTTTCTAAGACCCAAAGAGCCATACTCTAAATATTAAGCTCTGAATGATCTACACATTTGAATTATAGGGTTTGCAAAGTACTAGCATGAGGACAAATTAAATGAAAAATATAAAGCCAATCACAAATCAACCAGAGATGCTGTACCCAAAAATATCTACAAGCACCTTTTAAGATAGAAATGCTTTTTAAAAATTTAACAAGGAAGTACGTAGGCAATATAGCTTGTGTGCGTGTGTGTGTGTGTGTATTTGGCAACATAAGTACAAAGTATTGTATATAGTTCTACAGTCATCTGTGTTGATACAGGTAATATCACAAAAATAATATAGATTTTTGCATGTGTAGACATGTGTATTAAATATATACACATCTATATAGGTATTTCACTTTTCAGTCCATCTATACATGTTTTTCTCTGTTTGCATCTGTTTCTGTATGCATGTATGGGCATATCTATATAATATTCTCAAAAATATTTTACTTGACAAGTCACTTTTTACTTTGATAGATTCTGAAGCAAATTTACACTACCTGGACACAAATTAGCTAAGGTCAAAAATGTGGGCTAGATATTTAATGTGCGGAAGAGAAAGATATGGTAGACTTTAAATATAGCTTCTCTGCTTCCCTACATTGTATTATTTATTAACTGACAATATACACATCTATTCTTATAGTACATATGTAAAATAGATACAAAAAATGTTTGATCTTAAATTTTTTTTTGTGCTTTGTTAGAATTTCCTATTTTAGTATCTCTATTCTGAAGTAATACAAATGGGCATATATTGATATAAATGAGGTTGGACATGAGGTATCTGGACCACATACAGAAAATTATCTTCTAAAGATCAAGAATCCTGTGAAACTCCACAAAATAATTGAAGGTCAGTTAAAACCAGCTAATGCAATACAAATGGCACTGAATTAAAAGTCAGGATCTACTACCTTGTCCCATATGACCTTGGATAAATTGACCTCAATAATTCTTCTTTCTTTAAATGCAGAAGTGAGTTACAATAACCTGTGAAATTTCGTTTCTTTCCATCAGTACTGGTACATGATAAATGTTCAATAGATTGCATCTATTATTAGTGGTAACGTATACAGTTAATATCCAGCAGGCAGCTTAGATATGTTACATCCAAAATTGTGGAGCTGTAACAAACTTGTCCAACTTAAAGCATCTATCATTTTGGGGGAAGCCTATTGACATTTAAACTCATGCAACCTTGGAACTATCCATCTAGAATGACTGAGAAAACTAGCCTTAAACATCACAGAAAGAATGTTTTTCTTTTGTAATCTATGCTGGCCAGTTCTTTGGTTATACTGTGTATAAATAAATTTTAAAATGAAAACAATTCTCAAACATTTACTTTTTAAAAAGTAGGTAGCTAACTAGACAAGTAGGTAAATAGAATTATAGTAATTAAATTATCTCCTAAACAAAGGCATTAGTGTTTACAGTTTTTTCTCAAAGTATCTCAAAAATATTTCAAAATGTGGAATCAGTTACTACATTTTAGCCCATTTATTTTTATCCTTTTTTTAAGAGAGAGGGGAAGGGAGGGAGAAAGTTAGGGAGACAAACATCAACATGAGGAAAAAACCATAGATTGGCAAGTTAGGCATGTGCCTTGACTGGGAATTGAACAGCTGACCTTTAGGTTTGCAAGGCAGCACCCAATTAACTGAGCCACAGTCAGAGCTATTTACTATATTTTAAAGATTATTTTAATAGTTATACTCTTTGAAGAAAACCTTTAGAATCAGCTTCTCTGGACATTCTTAGAATCCTAAACCAAAGGTATTTACAGGAAAACTTAGCTTAACCTCCACAAGAATAAATATTTTTAATTAGCTTTTACTCCAGACTAAAGACATTTATGCCAACCAGGACATATAAGTCTTTTTGATGTATGTGGCCTATATGAATATTTATATAAACAGGCTAATTATGTGTTATGTATATCAGACACATGGGGCTTATTTATGTATAGCTCATATTTTTACTCATTGACATAAAATAAAGCTTTTCATAACCATATTTCTAAAATAGGATACATCTTATACAATAAATTATATAAATGATATATTCATGAAAATTACATGATATAGTAAATTGGCTTTTCCAAACTGTTAAATATCATTGGGTATTTCATGAAAGTTTTTAGAGTTTTAAGTTTTCAAAAACATAACTCCAAGTTAAATGGCTGCCTTCACCTCAGAACTTGCCCATCTTTAAATAGGAAAATGTGCATTAACTCTGAAAAAAAACTTTTTTAAAGATTTTAGTTAGTTTTAGAGAGAGCAGAAGTGGGAGAAGAAAGAGAGGGAGAGAAATATCAATGTGTGAGAGAAACAGATCAGTTACTGCTCTAATGCCCCCAACCTGGCTCATGCCACCCAGGCAAGTGCCCTGATCAGAATCAAACCAGTGACCTTGGTTTGTAGCACAAGGCCCAGCCCACTGAGCCTCACCAATCTGAGCTTTTTCTTTTTCTTTTTCTTTCCTTTCCTTTATTTAAATGAGATGGAACACATTTATAATTCATACATACTTTTTCTTTTAGTCTTCAACATTAATAGTTACTTCCATGAATGATCTCCAAAGGCTTTTAGAGCAGAAAATGTGAATTGATAGTTATAGCAGGACTTGCAGTCATTTCACTGAACTGTGGGAAGGCTTGCTTATTTTATTATTCACTTTCTCCCTATTTCCTGACTTCCCGGAATGCTACCAGCACATTTACTTTACTCTCAAAAATCAACTGAGGGTTTTTGTTTCTTTCATCATATTTATTGGCTGGTTCTCCTTTTTACTTAAAAAAATGAGCATTACTTGACTACCTTGTATATTAACATCTGAATAACAACCAGAGTAGTCCAGAGCAAATATTTTACTCTAAATGCATACATTTAAAAAAAGACTGAAAATCAATACTCAAATACTCATATTTAAAAATAAACAATAAAAATACAAATATTAATTCAAAATTAATAAAACAAGTATACAACAAAAAATTTTAAAGTGATTAAAACCTCTTTTAATTTGAAAAGACAAATACATTGACATTCACTGAGATTCATTAAACATAATCAAGTAAAAGAGAGAAGCCACAACTAACATTAGTAATAATTCATGAGACATAATTACAAGTAGAGGATATACCTACTGTACATGAAACACTAGGTAAACCTTTATGTTAATACATTTGAAAATACATATTAAATGGATATTATTCTAGAAAATATAAATGCTCAAATAAAAACAACAAGTAAATCATTGGTTGAGCATCAGCCTGCAAACCCAAGGGTCACTGGTTTAATTCCCAGTCAGGCCACATACCCAGCCTGCAAGCCAGGTCTCTAGCCAGGTCCTTAGCTGGAGGCAGGTGAAAGGCAACCATACATTGATGTTTCTCCCTTTCTTCCTCCCTCCCTTCCCCTCTCTCTAAAAGTAATAAAATCTTTTTTTTTTTTAAGTAGAAAACTCATACCAATAATGACAATATGATAAAAGGAGTTGTTTTTTTTTTAACCCTAGAAAACATAAACCTAAACATTTTGCAGGCGAATTTCATCATGATATATAACGGTATATAAATATCCAGTTTGTTGTATGTGACACGAATTCCTTCTCTTTCAAGTATAATTAATAATCCATTATATTTATACACCACAGAATATTTATACACCACATTTTCTTTATCCATCATCTATTAATGGACATTTAAGTTTTTTCCCACACCTTTAACTCTTATGATTAACTAAGAAAGGAGTATTTCAGTACATGCTGCCCAAGACCCTTCTAGAGAGTTCTAGACAACCTCCCCCTTCTGCTCTTTCCCTTTCCTTTTCCCCTTCCTCATCTTCTCCTTGTCCCTGAAGTCATTGCCTTTATTAGTGGAGCGTCGGGGCGTGAAGGGTGTGTGAATGGTAGAAGTGGGTGGTTCCCTTGCCAGGCAGATGCTTCCTAAGCTTATAGGTGATGGAAAACTCCCGGGCTAGAGGATGATCACCTCCGAACGATCACCACCTGGCTGAAGGTTAGCCACGTGGACGCCCACCTGCTCCCCCGAGTTGGTCCCGCCCCACAGGAGTTTCTTCTCCACCTGCGGCTTCCCCGTGGGCACGCCTCTTCCGTGGCCCCGCGCAGGCGCTTTGGTAGGGCGCCGGGCACCCCCCCTTAGACCGGGACTTCGGAGACACCCGGCTCCGAGGGTGGTAGCAGCAACTCTGCTCTTGGGACTGCATCCCCAGGAGGTCCTCACCAAGGTAGGTGAACTCGCGGAAAGTCCGCCCTTTGTCATTTTTTTCAGAAACCTTTTCTTGTTGTTTCTGTTAAATCTATTAGAAATATATATATATATATATATTTAAAACGCACAACTTAAGAGAAAAAAAAAATTCGTTCTCCGTTCTCCCACAGTTCTCATCCCTCCTTCATGCCCACACAACTCCTGACCCACTCCTGACCCATTTCCTCCGGGCCAGTTCCAACCTGAGCTTGTTTACCGCCACTTTCACAGAAAACCACCAGTGCCAGGGATGCAGGGGAAGGAGGTTGGAAGAGGGCGGCAGGTCTGCTCCACCCAAAGGTAGGCTAGGTGGAGCGTCACAGAATTCAAACGGAAAGGCTGCTGGCCTCGCAATGCATATTCTAAAAAGAGCTGGAGAAGAGGTGGGCCAGTCCGAGGCTTTACAGGACCTCGTGGGCCAGAGTCTGTCCTGGAATAATCAACACCTGCAGAACAAAGAGGAGGGCGGGGAGGCGGTCTCGTGGGAGGTTTCACAATTCTCCCATGTTGGGAGGTGGGGAAAGCCTAGACATACCAGGAGCATCATTCATTTTGTCAGAAGAAACTTAACCCAGAAAGGTTGTGGGGGATGAGCAGCTGATAAGAACGACCTGTGGGCTCCTCGTAGCTTCATTCAGATTGTTAAGCACAATTATTAAGCACTGAGTTGCTTGACTGTTTTTTTTTTTTTTTTTTAAAGATTTTTTTTTTTTATTTTTAGAAGGAGGGGAAGGGAGAGCGGCAGAGAGACATCAATGTATGGTTGCGTTTCACCTGCCTCCAGCCACAGACCTGACTGGAGACCTGGTTTGCAACCTTGTTATGTGCCCTGGCTGGGGAATCGAACCTGCAACCTTTGGGTTCGCAGGCCGGCACCTTATCCTGCTTGACTGTTTTTCAACTCAATATTGGTTTAAACATAGAGATGTCAGGTTTAATTTAGAAACAAATTGTGAACATCATAAATATAGGCAATTTTAAACTTTAAATGTACTTCCTAATAGCAGATCATGATAGATTTTTGCCCTAATATGGGGTGCTGTTTCAATCTACATTTAAATTACATTCAATTTTTAAACCAAACATGAAATAATCTCAAATCTCATTTTGTTATTAAAACACGATTTTTCTCCCAAATTTGAGTAGACTTTATGAAGCTTTTTGGTAAATGGAAATATGTGTTTATATATAATTCATTCAAACAAGACAATTATGAATGCCTGCTATGTGTCAGGGCACTTTTCTAGATTCTAGGGGTCAAGCAAGGAACAAAACAGAAATTTTTATTTGCATGGACTTATTATGCGTATCAGTATATGTGTGCTGGCAGAAGAGGCAACAAACAAAAATGTAAAAGCAAGATATAGTGTATATAGGAGAGTAAGTGCTGTGGAGAAAAATTAAGCAGGCAAGGAGACAGAAATTGAGGAAAGGGGAGTAATTTTAAATGAACTCATCAAAAAGTATTTTACTTCCAGGGATGACTTAAAAGGAGATACAGAAGCAAATCGTGAAAAGCACTTGCCAGGCAGAGTAAATAGCAAGTGTGAAGGCCTTGAGGAAGGAGGAAGCCTGGAAATGTTAAGAACTGCAACTAGTCTAGCATTGCTCAGGGAGACTGACCCTGGAGCAGGGCAAGAAGAGCTCATGCCAGTAAGCCCAGAGACAACTCATATAGAACCTTTTAAGCTATTAAACGGAAGTTGGCTTTTATTCTGAGCATTTTGAGCAGAAAAATAACATTATCTGATTCATTTTAAGAGGACCAGTCTGAAAGTCTTGGAATAAATTGTCAGAAGTAGGAAAACTAGTAAGAAGCTATTGCACTTAATGGGCAAGAGAATGACTGACTTACAGAGAGCATGATGTTGGCAATGGAGGTTGTAAGAAGTGGTCATAATTTACATATATCTTTGCAAGATAAGACTCATCAAGACTTGCTGATGGACTTCATCTGGGCTTTTAAAGAAAGAGGAGTTGAGAATTATTCCAAGGTTTTTGGGCCAGGATGAAGCTGCCCCTACTTGAGTTAGAAAGGCTATAATTGGAACAGATTTTGGAGGGAAGATCAGGAAATGTTGAATTCAGGATGTCTGTTGGGGAAGATGGTTTGGGTATTATTGCTTAGAGATCAAGAAACAAGTCTAGGCTGGAGCTATAAAACATGTCAATTACTGATGATGAAAGAAAATTCTATTATGTAATATGTAATTTTACATAACATATAAAGATCAAAAACAATATAGAATTTCTTATCGTTTACTACCTAAAAATTATGATTTTTTTTTTAATTCTAAGAAGGGTGTTGTGAAATTACATATTTGTGAAAGGGGTTTGCTATTTAAAGATTGAAAAATATTATATTTTTCTAATATACTTCCATGTTGTCTCTCTGGTTAATTTCAGTTTAAAAATTGCTGAACTTGATAATATGGATGGAAGCTTTAAATTACATCTACTTCAGCAACCTAAAAAGAGAACTTCTGTGTTATAAGTGAGACAGGCCTAATAAGTATTTCAATCTTGGTTCTGACTCAAAGACAAAATTCAGAGCCAGTTTCATTTATACCATTTCTTCAAATTGCCCCCTGTAACTTGAGGCCTCTGTGAAACTATTAAGCCGTTTATTCCTATAATGTTCTCTGGACTTCTTAAAAGCTGTGAAGCTGGTTAAGAGAAGAACAGGCATTTAAAACCTTCTCCGATTCCAAGGTCCATCAGCCATTCTAACACATCTTGTTTCATGAGACTTAGTTCTGATGCTTTTCTCCAAAATAGCCTACAATTGAATCACAGGCCTCATTTGGGCCTAGGCATTATCTTAAAAAGAGCAAGCATAAGGCTTATGGTGTTCACTTGACATAGGACATGCCAAAACTATGCTCTTTCCTCCAGCAGAACAGGCTACCTTGCCCTGGGACAAGCTGTCACCTGAAGAACAGTGGCTGCTGTGACCCTTAAGACACACCCAAACCAATTATGGGATGTTGTGGTTACCTGGGAAAGTTTCCTAGAGAAGGTGATGCTGGAGATAGGACTTGAAAGACTATGAGGCACAGGGTATTCTTGACAAAGGAAATATTATGTAAAAATGCACAAGTGTGAGGTTCAACCATCTGTGATAAACATGAGGGTTTTGGTAGTACTCCAGGGTAGTGTCCTTATGAGGAAGTGTCAAGAATATGACTAATAAGTTTACAAAATGAAAAGAAAGAAAGGCTCATTTGCTTGGCTAAGGGGTTAGATTTTTAAGGTGATAAGGAGCCATCAAATTGTTTTAAGAGTGGGTTGACATAAGCAGGTTTTTGTAAAATATTGTAGTAGATGAGATCATAGTGCAGAAGGATGGGGAGGGCAATCTAGGGGCAGATGGACCCATTAGGAGGCAATCTACTTGACAAATAATGAGAGCAGCAACTGCAGATGGTGAAGAAGTGATTTTGGAAACATTATTAAGGAGAATTGATATAAATTAGCAGTTGGCTAAATGAAGTGAGTAAGATGAAGAGGGCTAGGATGACACTCAGGTGTTTGGTGTGGTGCTTGACAGAGGGCAGTACCAATTACTGAGCTGGGTCACATGTTGTGGGGAACAGGTTTGCGATGACTTCTGTGTTGAAGTTGAGATGCCTGTGAAACTATAGTAACATGTCTAGAATGTATTGGATAATGGGGGAGGAGCTCAAGAAAGAGGAAATTTTGGAATCTCAGTAGGAAACAGGTAGGTAACCCAAAAAGATCATTCGAAAAGTGTTAATGAAGCACCTAGTACAATGGTACGAGCAGGATTAGGCAACAAGGTAGAGATTGGTTGGAACTGAGGGGCAAGAGAAAAAAGGGTTAACTGAATGGATCAAAGCTCCAGCTGTACTACAGAATGACCTGAAAGGAGCTATGGCCTATGGGAGCTGGGAAATGACACATTGCCTTTCTTCACAGCAGCCCACATCTCAGATGGGCTGCCCAGACCTATGGCCATTGACTAGAGGAAATACACTTTCTCAGGACAGGGTGGTCAGTCAATTCTAAAAGCTTGCCCCTTGCCTTGCATCAGCCTAGGAAGACTGCCCTGTTAACAACACTGACCAATGAACTTGGATTATTACAGCATCACATTTATTAGTAACACTAACAACTGTTTACATCATTCTAATTGCCTGATAACCAAGGTACTTAGATAAAGCTGTAAATCATTAAAATTAGAAAGGACTATAGAAATGACCTTCCAAAGTTTATTATATCTACATCAGTGGATGTACATGTATCTAAGAGCTAATGCTATGAGAAGAACATATGGAACTAGAGAATAAACACAACTCTAAGGCATTTATTTCATATTAAAACAATCACACATACATTATAAGAATGGCTGCACATAAATCCATGTGAAGTTTAAAGGTGAAACAAGATATAAAGTAAATTCATGTTTTCATGTTCCTCTTCCATGAGGAAAATTTTGAGAAGCAACATTTTCAGTTGTCATTGGCCTTGATATTGGAGTCCATAAATCAAATTCTGCTATATATAGTTTTCATGACCTTGCATAAATTATTAAAATTCTCAGAGCCTTGGACGCCTATTTGTCTCAGGATGATAATGTTCAACACAAGTGAGGATTAAGTGAAATAATTTGTTACACCTAGCATAGTGCCTGACAACACAGTCTCTAAGTATGCATTCTTCATTCTCAGCTCTTCTTGCACTAGAGACAAGGTTACTGAGAGTGGTACTGATTTGTCCAACAATTGGTTCATAAAAGAGAACCAAGAAAGGGAAAGACTGAGCATCTGCTATGCGTCTGTAACCAGACATAGACCATATGTAATGTCATTTAATCCATACCAATGCCCTTGTGAATTGACTGAGCCCATTTTCTGGCTCCTATCCCAGTAGCTTTCTGCTACAGCACACTGCTTCTCTTTGTTTGGATTCTCCACTTGCTCAACACGTTATTGCATTATCTTCCAAGAAACCCACTGAGCCCTGTCTGGTAACACAGTGGATAAGGTGCTGGCCTGAGAACCCAAAGGTCACTGGTTTGATTCCCCAGCCAGGGCACATAAACAGGTTGCAAGCCAGGTCTCCAGCCAGGTCCACAGCTGGAGGCAGGTAAAAGGCAACCATACATTGATGTCTCCCTCCCTCTCTGCCTCTCTCCTTTCCCCTCTCTCTGGAAATAATGAATACAGTCTTTTTAAATTTTTAAAAAATAAATAAACCTACTGAGACATTCACATAGAACTTGCCCTCTTCTGTAGCCTTTCTTTTGCATACCATGATGAAAGGTGACTCAAAAATCATAAATGGATGGGATTCTGGAAAGGCATAACTGAGCAGCTGATAGGCCAAGGTCAAGAAAACACCCAGGTTCAAATTTGAGAAGATTGGAATCAGACTTGAAAGTCTTTTCCCGTTCCATGCTCTTCCCTAGAGAAAATAATTTAGGATGAATCTAAATAACTTTTTACTTTATTTAAATAAAGAATGTCATAGGCTTATGCAGTTGCCAACTTGGAAGACATGTATATAGCAATATCTCGCTCAGCATTCTCTAGAGAAGGGTCCAACACAGTTTTGGCTCTGAAGCCTAGGCCAGGAGATTATAGCTGCCACTAACATCATCCATCTGTGGACAATATGCTAACAAACCGCTCTACCAGTACAATGACAGGGATGCATGAAATAGCATCTTGACACTAAGGGAGATGGACTTCTTTCAAGATTATTACATTATACCCCTTCATGCCCTACCAGGGGCCACTTTGATTATTTTAACTCAATTTTACAACACATCCCTCTGCTGCTCAGGAAGGACATACAAATGCAAAACATCCACAGGGACATTCAGAACTCTGAGAAACATTCAACTCAATATAAATTCACATCTGGCCTTGGCTGGAATGACAAACTATATCTGGACATACAATGTGCAGAAGTGGAGATGAGAGGAAGGATAAAGCTTAGCAAGTTTACATTTTTATTTTAGGGTTTTCAATAAATCAAGGGTCTATGAATTTGAGCCAAAATGTGTGGTAAATGAAAGACATAGAAGTTGACTCAGATTTTCCAGGGAACCAAATGTGGCAAGTTTTCTACAAAGAGCAATGGAATTAATATGTCCTCAGCTCTGTTTGCTAACATTTGCCTGTTCTACTTACTATAATTTTCAGAATTCTCACCAGTAAAATATCCTACTTTACAAGACTAATGAAGGCTAAAGCAAAAAAAAAAAAAAAAAAAAAAAAGTTTCCATTTATGAATTCTTAGTTATTTTAATAATAATAAAAAGTTCCATCCTAAATAAGAGTTACATTGGCTTTTGACAGGAACATGATCAAACAGCTAATATGCTATTACAGAAGACTAAAACTTGAGCTAGGACTTCTAACATCTGGTCCTGATGAAAGGGCTACTTCTATGATACCTTGTTGCTTTCTCCTTTTAATTAAACCGTGCTAAATCTTAGCAGTTTCCCACTTTCAGGTCAGGAGTGTGCAGGGCTGAGTATATTAGTTTCTTAGAAAGCAGTAACGCATTCCTCTCACCTTTTCCGTCTCCTTAGAATGACATTAGCTGTCAGCCACTTTGGTCACATAGACTAGAATACAAGAAACAGTGTGAAAGCAGAAGTACATTTAATCTGAAAAAATTCAAAGGCAAATAGACTGTTGACCTAGCTTTAAGTCAAACAGACCTGGGCTAAAATTTGAGGTCCTATCACCAACTAACTGTGAGATATTAGGACAAGTAATTTAATTTCCCTGAGACATAAGCTTTATTTTCTGTAAAATAGAGATGAAAATAGTGCCAAACCTTGTGTCCAAGGTTGTTTTGATGATAAAATAATGTATCAATACATACAAATGCCCTTATAATTATAAAGAATCATAAAATGATTAGATATTGACTGTTATACTAGGTATTAAAATACTAAAATGCGACAGAGGGGAGCAAAAAGGGGATGGATATAATACAACAACAATAAAAATTTAAAAAGAAAAAAGAAAAAAAAAAGAAAAAGCTTCTGGCTCAGCCTACTATCAATTTATTCTGATTACTCAGTTAAACACTTTATCCTTGACTCCTCTTTGTCTTCGTTCCTCTCATACCTTTATAACTCTCATTTGATCTACATTCAAAGTATGTACAGAATCAGAACACTTCACACCATCTGTTCTGTTCCAAAACACCATCCTCTCTTGTCTGGATTTCAACAATAATCTTCTAAAAGGTCCCTGCTCCACTTTTGCCTCCTCTCCCCCTATCCCACAGCATTTTCGTAGTAATAGACAGAGTGATACCTTTAAAATATCAGTCAGATCATGACACACTTTTGCTTAAAACCTTCCAAGACCTTATCTTATCACTAAGAATAAAAGCTGATATCCTTACACTAACCTTCAAGATCTTTTTTATTTCTTAAAGAATGTCCTGCTAAAGAATCAGAATGTGTATGCCAATGCAATTCTTGACCTCTGAAGACTTAGGAAACAATGAACCCATTCACTTCCAGATGTAACCTCCCACAAGGCTTGGTCTAATCTCCACCAGGTTCTCTGTTGTTATCATTCTCTTGCTGGTTGACAAAACATGGCGTTGGATCAGGATCCCAAAGCTCCAAAAACCTACCTTTCAACATAGGCAGCATCAGGAATCCAGATGGCATCCTCCAAAGGTCAATGGAATGAATGACCCTACAGTTAGGTCAAGGGAAGAAACTGGGTTGGCTTCGGTCTAAAGGACCAATGTCAGACCTCTGTGTTTGTGTGCAAGATGTTCCATTTGCCTACACTGTCATTTCACCTATGTCACTTGTCAAAATTCCCCTGACTAGTCAAGGCTGAACTTAGATGCCATTGCTAATGAACTCATTCAAAATTTATTGTTTCCTCTGCCCCACCAACATTTCTCCTTCCATTTTAACCTATAAATCATTTTCTTTATCTTAACACACTGACTGTCTGCTGAATACTGATAAATTGTCACTTCTTTAACAGTAGCTCATTACAACATTAATTCTCAAGGCAAAATAGGAAGATGGTCCTTTCAGATTTTAGAGTGGGAATTAAAAAGTGCTGGGAGAGAACATCACTTTCCTGCACGGTAAAATATTCTCTTAGAGGGATCTGTGCTCTCCCTTCTCTGCTCTCCTATTCCTATCTCTCACCTTAATGTTGTAACTGTATTAGGATGTTGAAAGTTGTAGACTTCTGGTCAAGATGGAGGCATGCATAAACACATCTCACCTCCTTGCAACCACTGCAAAAATTGCAACTGAACTACAACAATTACCCAGAATTATCAGAAAATTGAGCTGTATGGAAGTCTGACAACCAAGGAATTAAAAATGCCACAGTCATTCAGGCATATAGAAGGGGCAGAGATGAAGAGACAAGGAAACTCGGAACAACCAGTCCCACACCCACATGTGGTAGATTAAAGTTGGGAGGGATATTTCAAGAGCAAGGTATCTCAGCCCCGCACCAAGACCCCAGTCCAGGGTTCCAGTGCCAGAAAGAGAAGTCCCAGTAACTTCTGGCTGTAAAAACCAGCAGGGCTTGGGGTGGTGGAAGAAACTGCAGGATTCTCAGGTATCTCCATCTAAAGGGTCTGCAATGGACTTAGGACTTATACAGGCTCAGTCCCTCTGGGCTCCAGCACCAGGGCAGCAGCTGGAAGGGCACCAGTAGCATACAGGGAGGAATTGAAGTGTCTGGTATCAGGGCAAGTGCCGTGGGACAGCTTTCTCCTGGACAAAACTCCAGAGGCCAGGCAGCTGCATTATCCTATTTCTGAGGCCTCCCACACACACACAGCCACAGCGCGGTGACACTCTATCTGAGACAACATCATCCTGATTCAGATTGTCCAGCCCAGGCTATTACCTAAGGCTCCACCCATCCAATTTACAGGTGTACTTTTGTACATTAGGTCACACTACCAAGATGAAGTCAAAGCAGCTCTCCTACTACATAGAAATAAACAGAGGGACATTGCCACAATGGGGAGACAAAGAAATATGGTCCAAATGAAAGACAAGAATTTAACTCCAGAAAAAGAACTAAATGAAATGGAGACAAGCAATCTGTCAAATACAGAGTTCAAAACACTGGTCATTAGGATGCTCAAGGAACTCATTGGGTACAGCACCACCATGAAAAAGAACCAACTAGAAATAAAGCTTATACTAATTGAAATGAAGAAAAATTTACAGGGAGTCAGCAGTGGAGTGGGTGAAACCAAGAATCAAATCAATGATTTGGAACACAAGGAAGAAACAAATTCAATCAGAACAGCAAGAAGAGAAAAGAATGAAAACTTTTTAAAAAGTGATGATAAGGTAAGGAGCCTCTGGGACAACTTCAAATGCACCAATGTTTGAATCATAGAGGTGCTGGAAGAAGAAGAGAAAGAGCAGAAATTAAAAACTTATTTGAAAAAATAATCAAGGAAAGCTCCCTTAATTTGGTGAAGAAAAGAGACATACAAGTCCAAGAAGCACCGAGTCTCCCAATCTCAAAGATGGACCCAAAGAAAATCATACCAAGACATATCATAATTAAAATTCCAAAGGTTAAAGATAAAGAGAGAATCTTAAAGCTGCAAGAGGAAAACAGAGAGTTACCTACAGGGGAGTTCCCATAAGAAACTTTGTAGGCAAATGGGTCTGGCAAAAAATATTCAAAGTGATAAAAAGCAAGTAACCAAGAATACTATACCCAGCAAAGCTATCATTTAGAATAGAAGGACAGGTAAATTACTTTCCAGACAAGGTAAAGCTAAAGGAGTCCATCATCACTAAGTCATTATTGTATAAAATGTTAAGGGGACTTATTTAAAAAGAAGACCAAAACTATGAATATTAAAATGGCAATAAGTTCTCAACTATCAACAATTGAATCTAAAAAACAAACTAAGCAAACAAGCAGAGCAGAAACAGAATCATGGATATGGAAATCATTTGGATGGTTACCAGTTGGGAGGGAGAAGGAGCAGAATAGGGGAAATGGTGCCAGGATTAAAAAGTACAAATTAGCAGGTACAAAATAGACAGAGTGGTGTTAAGAACAGTATAAGAAATGGAGTAGCTAAAGAACTAATATGTGTGACCCAGGGACATGAAGTAAGGGTGGAGATTGCCAGAAGGAATGGAGGGTACTGGGTGGAGGGTGGCAAAGGGGAGAAAGTTGGGGTGACTAATAGCATAATCAATAAAATCACATTTTTAAAAATTGGCACCATAGAAAGGAAGGAAGGAAAGGACATAAAAAGAAAGAAAAAAAGAAAGTTGTAGATTAGACTGGTTATTCCCAAAATTATGTTAAGGAAAGCTGGGGGAAATTTTAAGTACAATCATACCTCTGTACTTGTTGGCTTCAGAACTCATCAAACCCTGTACTCCATCACATTTTGATGAGAAAAAAAAAGTTTCAACCCTGTGTTTGGCTCCATACTTGTCACACTTGCTAGAACTTGCATGAGTCACAGTGCTGCCTGGCAAAAGAAGGCGCTTCATCACTTATCACTTGTTCAACTCGTCAGTTTTGGCACTCCTCACAGGCTCTGGAACAAATTAACAAGTCCTGAGATACCACTGTGCATGGATTCCCATGCTTCTTCTCTGGAAAGCCTTAGAACTTAGAACTACATCTGGGCCAGGACCTAGGTTAAGATTCAGCATCAAATGGTCAGCAAAATTTAGCAATAACTGTCTTAGAAGCTTATTTTAATATAAATTTAATAGAAGGTGGTGACTATAGATGGGAGAGAAAAAGTCAATATGACCCCAACTTGGCACAACAAAGAAGGTGATCTACCTAGAGGCTGTGCTTTTCTATTTCAAGTTTGTTATTTTATTTTCTTTGTTTTGTCATTATATTCACTGATAACTTCCAAACAAAAATTTGGCTAAGGTCATTCTCAGAAAATGAATATGTGGGAGAAATATGCCTCAGTGTAAATTAATAAATTGACATCCTAGCGGCTATACATTAGTCTTATGTTACGTGGCCTTGTTTATTGTGAGTCTGTTCTAAGAGATGTAACCATTACTGTTGTATCAACAATATCAGGGTTTCTGAATCTGCAAATCATCAGGCCTGCGAAAAAAGGACCAAGCAGAGGTTCACACCATTAAAAAGTCATACATTAGTAGCTGGTGGGAATCCCTGAATGTCCCACTACCTTTTACTCATTAATACATAAGAAATGAAGAATAGGAAAGATTTGGAAACCTGGGTACAGAGCTTGACTCTGTGATTGATTTACTTTGTAATGTTGATCAATATTAATGAAACACCACTTATATGCTGTACTGCTATGCCCCTCAACATCCTCCTTGATATCTTACATCCATCATTCTGTTTAATCATCCCACCAACCCTGCCAAAGAATCATTATGTGGCAGATACTACTAGATTCTTACACATTAGTGATTCTCTCCATTGTCCTTAGAGAATTCAAATTTTATTTCAGGTTCTTGATGCATAAAATGTATGCAAAAGAGCTGGAGTTCTCACAGCTGTCTTGGAGTCTAGGGTGACTTTAAGGATGGAATCCACTTGCTCAAGATGTAAAGTAGTAAAAGCCTGGGTTCCTGGGGACACAGGAAGACAACGTCCATTCCCTGGATTATTTCCCTTTGTAATTTTTATATACAAGATAAATAAACTACTAAAATATTTTTTATGGTGCCAAATGTAATCCAAAGTGCTACAGAACTTGATTCTCACTTCAGATTGAGGAAACCATGTACAGAGAGATTAAATAATTTTCCTGAGATCACAAAGCTAGTGAGTACTGAGCAGAAATTCTTCACCTGGTGATAAGATTCTGAGGCCAATGTTCCATGCTATCTCCAAAAAATTTTTCACTTTTATGTTTGGTATAGGCATTATGATAGGTACTGTCACATATATTGTCTATTCTTAAAGTATGGGTTTCTCTATATCTAAAAATTAGATGGTTTAAATAAATTCTCTCTTCTTTTCATCTTTATGAACCAAAACCAAAGACCTTTAGCCACAGTTAGCAGGAAACACTTGCTAATTGACAGCCAAAGATTGACCAAAGTCTTTTCTCCAAATTAGGTAGCACCACAGGAGAAAATGACTTCATGTTTGATAAACACTCACACCTGAGATTCAAACAAGCCAAACTTGTTCTTATCCTGTGCTTCCCTTTCAAAATTACTCACACATTGTGGAAGTTGTACTAGAGCCATAAGAATCATTAGAAAAATGATGAAAGAAAACAAATAACTCTCTGGTCAGAAGAAAGAGACAAAAAAAAAAAAAAAAAGGAGAGAATGGCTTGTTCTCCAAAGCAGCAACTCTACATTACAAGGCTAAAGAAAGATCACACACACACACACACACACAGAGCAAGTAAATGTATATTAAATTACAATTAAAGTCTTGAGTGTGAAACACAAACAAAACACAAAGTGAAGCCTTAAAAAAAGAAGGAAAACAATTATTTAAGCTCAGAGTGAAAAAGGGTTTTTAAACAAAGATGCAAGGAAAAGATCACAAAGGGAAAAAATAATAGCTTTGATTATTAAAAAAAAAACTAAAATATAAATGACCTTAGGAAAAATGGAATTGTATGAAGAAAGAATTGCACATTACAATGATAAACCATCTCAAACACATTAACAAACATTTAAATAACAATGTTAGGCAAAAAGTAACTAAACCAGCCTCTTAATACACTGATGGTGGGGAGATAAAGTACACTGTGTATCTAAAAACAATTTTAGCAATGAGTATTTACGCAAGAATTCAAACCAAAACTTTATGAAAATATTTTCATTTTTTCAAATATTTTATTGTGTGACTGTGACCTTTGACTCCTTGAAACAAAAGCCACTTTTAAATTATGAATATTTACTTTCACTGAAAAAATTTATTTAACAAAACACACAACAGGCTCCCTAGACTTGATTTGCTAGAAATGATTTACTAATGCTAGATTTATTAGAAGCTACATGAGTTTACCATGGGGGCTACTTAGAGAATGTTCTAGTACAGTGATTTTCAGCCTTTTTTTTTTTTTTTTTTAAATCTCATAGCACCTGTAAGCTTATTACTTAAGTTCTGTGGTACACCAAAAAATATATTTTTTGCATACTGATTAAAAGGTATAACTTTTATTCATTCACACTGAATGGCAATTTTTCTGTTGGCTATTGTCATTTTTTGACAATCTAAGGGGAAAAGGGTTAATACCCCTGACTAGTCAGTCATTGCATGTTTTTAAAATTCTTGTAGCACACTGGTTGAAAATTTCTCTTCCGGGATGATGGCTGGAAGAAGACTTTCAATCATTCATTCACCCATTCATTCAACAAATGGTTGTTGATATATCTATGTAAGATGTGGTGAATGGAAAACATATACAATCACCATACTCATGGACCATCTTCTTCAATGATACAGATACATTGATCAGATAGTAACATAAACTAATGGGAAAATTGCAGCTGTGGAGACACAGGCCTTAAATGAGGTTATATGGAAAATGAGACAAAGACAGTTTTCTTCTATGGATATAATAGAAACTTTTCATTCAGAAATTTGACAATCATAATTTCTACTATTTTGTGATATATTTGAAAGTTTCTGATATTTAGCCAGTGAGTGAGCTTTTTGTTTTCAAGGCTTTAGGAATTTGTGAAAAATCAATGAGTTCATCCCTTTTTAATCACAAGGTTCTTTTTTGTAGTTAGTAATTCTCCCAGGGTTGACACTACCTGAAAATTTAAACTTTAAACAACCTACTGTCTTTAATTACAAAACCAGAATCTATTTTACTCACAGCTATATCCTTTATCCAGGGGTGTCAAACTCATTTTCACCAGGGATCATCACATTAGCCTCAGAGTTGACTTCAAAGGGCCAAATGTAATTTTGGGACTGTATAAATGTAACTACTTAACAGTAAAGCAAGCTGGGTAGAAACAAGGTGCCAGGCTGAAGGTGCAGGGCTGGATAAAACAAGGTAGAGGGCCGGTCTCGACCCGTGGACCTTGTGTTTGCCACCTGTGCTCTATACCTAGTGATGACCGTATATTATGTGCCTAATACATATTCCTTGATTGGACTAGTGGGATGGTGATTTAGAAGAGCCAAGAAAGCTCCAGAGAAGTGACCAACAACCCTCTATGCTTGTCAGAATCAGCTAGTGGGCTTAGAAAGGAAGTCAAGGAATCAGTCATTGTTATAGGACCCAGGTAATTCTGGTGCAGTCTATTGGAAATCTGCATAAAAAAATGTTTTTGGCCACTTAAAAGTCACTGCATGTTTTTCTCTTATTTTTTTAACCCACCTGGGCACTGGGAGGAAATTGATGCAATACCATTAAGTATGACATTAATGATGTAATAAGGTAGAGAAGTAGCCACATATGAATCCCCAGAAATATATTAAAAATCCGATTGTTATTAAAAGCTAGATGTAATTTAATTTTCAAAAAAATGAAAGATGGTTATTGTCAAAGACTACATGTCAATTATTTCCTCGGTAGTCAAATCATCAAGAATAGGGTCTTTCTGGGAGAAGTCTAGCCAGCCACTGGGAGAACTGTGTGAGGTCCCAAGGTGCCTACTTTGAAGGGGACTGAGGTGTCATTTTCCTGTGTGTACAATGTTTCTTGTATCTGGTATCTTCTTCAGTAAATGTCTCTTATTTTCTTCATATTATGTGGCTGGATACCTTCTGGACAGACCTCATGTATGTTGAGTGACAAAGAGGTTTTCCCTCTGTGCTGAGAATGGGAAATCTGATTTTATGATTTATACATTGCATCCTGGGGGAATTTAAATGGGGATGTGGATACTTACACAGCCATAAAATGGTGAAAATAATGTTGGGGTCCATTTGGGAAAACATCGAAACTTGGAGTCCCACACAGGCCAGGCTAAGTCTGTAAGATGCAACCAGAAAACTAGGAAGGCTGAATATATACATGTTTCCATATAGCCATGGACCCTGGTGTTGAAATTAGGCCATGGGAAAATCCTTTAACCACTCTGAAGCCTGGCCTGTTCTCTCACCTCACCTAATCCTTTGTTGTATCAACTGCAGAAATTTAAACTGTTTTAAACATTTGAATGCACATCCTGACCTGAGTGAGATCTCTGTGCCCCTTCACTTGTTTTTTCTGTTTCCCTGTAATTAACATTGATTATTATTGGTTGATAAGCTGCCTTCAAGTTCACCTGTTTCAATAAAAAATCTCTGGCCTCAAGCCACTGGTCAGTCTTCCCCCCCTAGCACAAGCTGCCTGGGAAGGTTTATTTCACTCATGACACCTAGAGGATCTCTGAGGGTCAGGGGTCCCCCACAAAATAAGACAGGAGGAAAGGAGGGACAGTATAAAAAGGGCTTATACTCCGAGTGCTGGTTAGAGTGAACTGTGATGATGTTGGGCGATCTCCAGATATCTCATTTAAGGATTAGACTATTATCACCTTGGAGATGAAGAAACTGAGCTTTTAAAAATGGATTAGATCTCAAGACTATTTCATTCCTAAGTCTATGATCTTTCTAAGTAGATGTACATCTAGGATGACACAAATTCACAGCCTTGTTTTTCTCTGGGGTGGTCCCAATTTATGCCTATTTTTCCAATGTAATATTTGATGGTACTCACTTTCACTCTCAAAAGTATTCCAATTTAGGAAATAATTAGGTGGTATCTACATGTGCCTAGGTATTAAATATAAACTGACTATAGAAGTCAAAGGTGGATGAGATTTGGTGGGCCTCCATGAGACAGATTTTGGAGTCAGGCAAACCTGCATTCAAATTCCTGCTCTCCCACTTCATAGTATTACCAAGTGCCCGATAAGTTACATTGGAATCTTGGGCCTTTTACCTCCCTAATACTCAGCTTCATCAACTGCAAAAGGTAAATAATAACGGTACCTTCCTCATAGAGTTGTGTTGAAAATTAAGAGTTCAGGGAAAATGTTTGCATGGCTCAAAATAAAGAGTAGATAAATAAAATGGTTACTCCCCAAGGCATACTCTGGGGCAGTTTTCCAACTTCCTATTTCCCTTAAATAATAGAATGAGACCCATACCCATGGAAAGGTCATGGATAATGGTTTCCTGTGCTCTATACTCAATGCCTCATGGGAAAATACTTTCACATCAAATCACTTTTTTGTTTAGCATGTCTGGGTTATGGTCTCTGTCCAGAGAACTAGCATTTGACCAGAAGAGGACACCTAACATAGATCATCTCCTTTTATTGAGTAGAAAATAACAGTTTAAATGGTCCAATATTTACCTCTTTACAGCTTTCATTTTTTATTTTGGGGAGAATTAAAAAATCCCTCAGTTGTAGCCTTTTGGTAACTTATCAGTTCACATTACCTAACAAATGTCTTCCTATGTGTATAAGTTTTGCAGCCTACCAGTGAGCAAACAAAAGCCAGAAAAAGTACAGGATGTGCTCAGGGCTCTCTTCATACCTTCCATTTAATGATTGTCATTTTAAATATTGCTGAATATGGCATATGAAGAATGTCACCTAAGGTTGCAGCCTCTCACCCTCTTTACTTATTTCCGCAAACCTTTTTGCTGATCTGATCTTGAACACCATTCTGTCCTAAATGATTGCTCTCACAGCAATAATTGAAATTACTGTAACCCCATTCCCCTGCCACTCAAAGCTTGCAGAGTGGGTGTAGGGCCCAAATCAAGCCAGTGAGGTCCTAAACATCTTTCCATATAATACTCCCATCCCCCTGCATTGTTCCCTATCCCTTTACCTATTAGGATGCTGCCAGATGCAAAGACTGGAGAGTGTCAACTGCACATGGCTTATGCTAGAAGGAAATGTATGATTTTAACTAACGAAATATGCAGTTATGGTTGGCTCTCTGTGAATTTTATCCTGCAAGATAACTTCTGCTGTGCTAGGTTTTATATCTAAACAATGCTAATTTTCATTTTATCTGGGTTAGAAGTAGCAAAGTTGACCCAGAAAAGGTCTTTTCCTCTCAAATTCAGTTAAGTCAGCAGAGAGGTAACTATGTATCAGGCCTTGAAATCTGTAGGTTTACAAAGGTGAACGTATAGTTCCTGACCTTAAAGAGCTTACAATTTAGTTAGGGAAATGAACATGGGAACATACATTGTCCAAAATGCAATAAAAAATTTCCGTGCTATAACTCTCCATAGGATACTATGAGAGGGCAGATGAGGGGAGACAGCCTAAAAGGGGGTTTGGGAAGGCTTTCTGGAGGAGAGGATGGCTTAGCTGTCTTATTAAAGCTCACAGTGAGGCTCACTGGTGGAGAGAGGTGTATGTAAGTGAGCATTGTGCCAACAGAATGAAGAGAGGGCAGAATGGGGGCTTATGACAGGGAAGTGCACATAGGAAAGACCATAAGTCTCTTGGAACATTCTGAAAATCTTGGAAGACAAAGTCCTGGATTCAGGCTTGGGAAAGAGTAGGAGTTTGATAGACAGAAAAGATTACAGAGGAAACAAGTAAGTGATCATGATACTGAAGGACTACATAGACTTAAGGAAAGTGAATAATCAATGTGGCGAAGGTAGAGGGTAAGTGAGGTCAGGTATAAACTTGAATTTGAAAACTGCATGCTATGTAGGGGCCAGATTATGAAGGACTTGGATGGCTAGGTTCATGACGTTGGACACTGCTTTCTAAGTGGTTACTATGGGGAATAAGAGAGCATATTACCTACCTACAATAAGCACTAGTAATGCAGATAAGGCAGATTAGCCCCATTCTGCAATGTCATTCTGTGCATACAATCATGTAAAAGACAGATAAACATATCAGAATTCCAGCAAGCTACCAGGTGGGATCTGATGATGCTGGAGAAACATCGCTACCCATCATTTCCAAGTTTTCAGCCTGGAGAGCTAGCCACAGTGGGTCTCTCACTCTTTCTCAATTGTATTTTATTTTTATTTTTACTCTTCTGGATTCCAAATTCCTTGCAAAGGAATTTTGACTGACCTGGGGTTATAGGCCCCAAATGGGGGCTGGAGTGTCATTAAACATTTTGGATTAGAAATTTTAAATGTCTGAATTTAGATCTGTAGTTTACAACTAGTATAAACAAGGTATCGTCTCTAAGTCTTAATTCGCTCAAAAACAAAGTATCTATAGTTAACTTTGCCTAGCCTTACCAGGTAATTGTGAAAACCAAATAGAATAATTCCTCCTCCTCCTCCTCCTCCTCCTCCTCCTCCTCCTCCTCCTCGTATTGCTAAGACTAATAAAGTGCTTGTTATGCATATGCACTATTTCAACTACTTTGCACATTATTGACATGACTTCTCTCATTGATCCCATGAGATAGGAGCTAATTTATACCCATTTCACAAATGGAGAAACTGAAAACCAGAAAATAAAATCTTGCCCAAGCTCACACAAATACAGCCATGGATCAGGGAGCATAGCTTTGGCATTCATGTTCTCAATCACTCCTCATATGGTTGTGAAAACACCTAGTAATCTGCAAAATAATATCCAAAGATTGTTATTACTGTCAAGCAGTGCATTTTAAAACCAGAAACTAAGAAGAAAAAACAGTGTTAATGTCAGAGGATCAAACAAAGGAAATATTGACCGTTCGGATCTTTGTTTATATAAGATTCTGGTACCCTGGTTTCGTCCTATTTCAGTAGTTGTAGAAAAAATATATACTCAATTCCGGCTCAAAATTTTCCATGTGAGATTTTTGTAAGACATTATATTTGCCCTTTGTGGCAAATATTTTGATGCATCTGGCACAAATTAATACTTTGGGTCCATTCAGTTTTATGGCTTACAAAATGTGCATAATTTATGGCTGCTTGGGGACCTCAGTTTCACTCGGTTCTAATTCCAGAATAACATCCCATGCAAAAAAGAAAGAATTTTTTTTAAAAAAGGAAGAAAAAGCATGAGAAAAATGGTGAGAGTGACTGAGTCAAGGAACAGCATCAACAGACCTGGCAGAGAGCCAGGAAAGGGCACACTGTCTTGATCACTTTCTAAAGGAGCATGTTTTCCCAGAAAAGACTAATCAAGGCCTTTATTTTTAGGAGCGTTACCAAACTAACTTAGAGGGGAGAGGGTATTATATGAACGTGGCGAAGCTTGAACAATAAAGTATAGAACCTGCTGTACTATGGCTGGGCCCCCTGGAGGCTGAGGCTGGACAGCCCAGGACAGGACAGGCCCTTTACCAGAAGGGCCACCATTCATACGAGTCAGTGGTTGTGTGTGCAACAAATGTGCCTTTCTTTTATGCTTTCAGCTAATTCAGTTTATCAGTATACTGTGGGAACCAAACTTAAAATAAAACTTATGTTTTTGCAGCAATTTGAATGGCCAAACTTTGATTCAGGTGTTTACCCTGGTCAAACAAGCTGTGTCCCAGGAGAATATTCAAGGGACGAACAGCCAAAACTGGGGACAACGAATATTCTATTAAAGAGGTTGTGCCTGGGTAGACACATTGAACTATCCAATAGTATTCACTAGCCATGATTGTGAGTTTATGTAAGAGACGCCAAAAAACACAAGGCAGGTCATTTTTTTCTATGAAACTTGAGCTCTGTTTTGAAATATTGAGCTATGTAAGCAAATAATAAAACAATTAAAAGAGAAACTGATGTCTCTCTTTGTGGTGCAATAAAGACATTATATGCAATAAAGAACACAGAGAAAGGCCCTGGCTGGTGTGGCTCAGTGGATTGACCACTGGCCTGCTAACCCAAGGGTTGCTGGTTCAATTCCCAGTCAGGGCACATACCCATGATGCAAGCCAGGTCTCCTGCCAGGTCCCTAGTTGAAGGCAGGTGAAAGGCAACCATGCATTGATGTTTCTCTTTCTTTCTTCCTCCTTCTCCTCTCCTCTCTCTAAAAAGAATAGCCCTGGCTGGTGTGGCTCAGTGGATTGAGCACTGGCCTGCAAATCCAAGGGTCACTGGTTCAATTCTTAGCCAGGGCACATATCCAGGTTGCAAGCCAGGTCTCCAGCCAGGTCCATAGCTGGAGGTAGGTGAAAGGCAACCATGCATTGATGTTTCTCTCCCTTTCTTCCTCCTTCCCTGCCCTTTTCTCTAAAATTAATGAATAAATTTTTAAAATAAAAATAATGAGTAAAATATTTTTAAAAATCTCAGAGAAAATGAGGCCAAATGACCAGACTGGTAGGGGAGGGCGTCCTAGGAGAGTGTGAGCCTGACCTGAACCTGGAAGGATCCCTGTGGTTGGACAGGGTGAGTAAGGGCTATTTCATGTAGGAAGAAATGAAAAAGGGAAAATTTCTTTGATTTGTACTCATTTACACAACAAGTAAATTGAACTTCTTTCATCTGTGACAGATCCTGTGTTGGGATGTGCAGATATCATTGGGTCCTCCACAGGTTCTTGATGACTGGAACGACAGTTTACATAGATAGGAGAGATATATTTGAGAACAGTATAAGATGCAAAATTGAAATGAGGTCATAATGCAGAGAGGATTAAAAGCCAGGCAATGGACTTTTAGGGAATAGGAAGCTATTAAAGGTGCTCAAATTAAGAAATATCAGTATGCAACTGGCATTCAAAGAGAACGAATGGAGCTGAGGCATACAGTCAGGAAGCAGAGAACCCAGCCAGAAGAAAATGACCACAGACTTGATGTGAATTATTGAGGACCCGGTCCAGGTTGTTGGCAGGGTACATAGAAAAAAAAAAAAAGACTGATGTGAATGATATCCTAAAAGAAGAAGAAGGAGAGCATACCTTCAATGATACCTCTGAGGTCTTCATGCCATATATAACTAGAGGTGATAACAGGTTGGAAACAGGGACTGGGAAGAAGAATGCATTTTGGTATCTTCCTAAATGTGATGTAATGATGACAGAAACTCAACACCCAGTTATAACTCTTAATAACATTGTTAGGGCATTAATTTTCTTGTTTATAGTTTTTTCCTTATTAACCCATTTCTGGCATCATATTTTCAATGAATACAGAGAAAAATAGGCCTTGCATCAAGCTTCTTCACATCTCAGTGAATGACAAGACTGCACTTAGATGTCATTGTTAAGAAGATGCTTGTCCCAAAATTGACAAGCACTCCTGCATGTCATGAAACAGCAGGCTGTTTCCCCTAGAATACACGATTCTTTTATTGGCACATTGATTTACTAACTGGGGCTTATTTCAACAGAGGCTGGCATACTGAGTTAATGGCCCTGGCTGAGCAGGTGAGAGTGACAGGGAACAAGGCCCAATTACCTGGGAGAAATGCCAGCCTCATTTCACCCCACTCCAAGGGAAACATTTGTTATTCACTCACAGAAAAATGTGTGCTCACTCAGCACAGCACCAGGACACGTGTCCAAATTAGGGCAGAAAAGTTCATTTCAGCTGGCTTTTTAAAAAAATATATATGTATTACTTGCTGCTAAAATACTACCTTTCTCTCCCAAGAAATGTTTCCAACTCTAAATGTCTTTCTTTGGCCAAAGTAGAAGACCGCATGCGATGCCCTGTTCCTTCTCATTACTCTTGTTTTCCACCAGAAAATTTCTACCAGTTTAGTGTCTTCAGAGGTCCTACCCCAGAAAGCTCCCCAAGAGGCAGTGTCTGTGGACAACAGGTCTTTGTGTCAGGATTTTCCCTGTAGTTTATTCTTAGTAGAATTTTACTTTTGAACAAAATAATTTTAATTCAAACAGAATTGGGAAATCATGACAGCTAGGCTGTGTCTGGCACTCAGTAAATCGAGTTGAGAGGTGGAAAATTCAGTCCTGCTGATGTGAAATTTCTGGATGATTTCCTCACAAGTGGAATTTTGGGTCCATAAAGTCAAAGCATGAAGAATGATTATATTTTTCACTTTACACTAAATCCTCACCCAGATTCATTAATTTACCATAGTCCCAATTGAGTTTTCTACTCTGAGGAGTTATGAAAATTCTTTACTTCCAAAAGTTAGAAGTTTTGGGTGGTGGCACACAATACAATATATGAATCCTATATCATGGAAATATATACTTGAAATTCAAACCATGATCTTATTAATCATTGTCACCCCAATAAATTTAATTAAAATACAATATTTAATATATGATTAGATTGAGTTATTTTGTTTAATTTTTCCAGATCAATTGAGGCACACATGACAGATACAAATTGTGTATATTTAAGTTATACTGTGTGATGTTCTGATATATATATAACATTGTGAAATACTTATTACAATTAAGCTAATTAACCTATCCATCACCTCACAATCATGGGGTTGTGTGTATGTGTGTGTGTGTGTGTGTGTGTGTACGTGGTAAGAACAAGATCAATTTGCTTAACAAATTACAAGTATATAATTCAATATTATTTTTTTTAATGATAGTTCATATGTAATATTTTATTAGGTCCAGCTATGCAACATAGGTCTTTTACATTTATATACCATATGAAGTGATCCCCCTGATAAGTCTAGCACCCATCTGATATCATATGTTGCTTTTATTGACCCTTTTCCCTGTTCAGTACTTTACATCCCATAACTGTTTTTATAATGACCAATTTGTACTTCTTACTCCATTTCACCACTTTTTTTCATCCACCTCCATCTAGCAAGCATCATTTTGTTCTGATCTAGTGACTTCGTTTCTGTTTTGTTACTTCATTTATTTTTTCTTTTAGATTATACATATGTTAAATCATAGATTTTTGTTTTTCTCTGACATAGTTCACTTTCACATTATACCCTCTAGCTCTATCCATTTGTCATAAATGATATTTCATTCTTTTTGAAAAATATACTTTATTGATTATGCTATTACAGTTCCAATTTTTTCCCTTTGCCCCCCTCCACATAGTACCCCTATTACCTCCAGCAATACCCCCCTTAGAGCACCATGGGTCATACATATGTCTTTTAGCTACTCTATTTCCTATACTGTTTTTAACATCCCCATATATATTTTGCACCTATCAATTTGTACTACTTAATCCCTGCACCATTTCCTCCATTCTCTCTCTTCCCCCTCCCAACTGATAACCCTCCAAATTATCTTCATTTCTATGATTCTGTTCCTGTTGTGCTTGTTTGCTCACTTTGTTTTTTAGATTCAATTGTTCATAGCTGTGAATTTGCCAATTTTATGTTTGTAGTTTTGATCTTCATTTTTAAAAATAAGTCCCTTTAACATTTCATATAATAATGGCTTGGGAATGATGAACTTCTTTAGTTTTATCTTGTCTAGGAAACACTCTTTATGTCCTTCAATTCTAAAAGATAGCTTTGCTAGATAGAGTAACTAAGATTGGTAGTCCTTGCTTTGCATCATTTTGAATACTTCTTGCCCAGTCCCTTCTTCCCAGCAAAGTTACTTTTGAGAACTCAGCTGACAGTCTTATGGGAACTCCCCTATAGGTAATTCTCTGCATTTTTTCTTGCTGCTTTTAAGATTCTCTTTTATCTTTAACCTTTGGCATTTTAATTTGATGTGTCTTACTGTGGTACTTTTGGGGACCAACTTAATTGGAACTCTCTGTCCTTCTTGGACTTATATGTCTATTTCCTTCACCAAATTAGAGAGATTTTCTTTCATTATTTTTTCAAGTAAGTTTTCACTTTCTTGTTTTTCTCCTTTTGGCACCCCTATTTTTTGAAGTTGGTATGTTTGAAGATGTCCCAGAGGCTCCTTAGCCTATCCTCATTTTCTTCAGTTCTTTTTTCTTCTTGCTGTTCTAATTGAGTATTTTTTTCTCCCTTATGTTACAAATCATTGATTTGGTTTGGCTTCATCCCCTCCAATGTTGGTTCCCTATAGGTTTGTAGCTGAGTAATAATTGATTGTATATATGTGCCACATCTTTATCCAGTCATTTATTGATGGGCACTTCAGTTGCTTCCATATCTTGGCTATTATAAATAATGCTGTGATGAACTTACATATATTTTCCAATTAGTGTTTTAGATTTTTTCAGATAAATACTCAGTAGTAGAGTTGCTATGAAATGTGGTGTTTTGATATATATATATATATATATATATAATGTTGTGATTATGTGACTATAAGCAAGTCAATTGACCTCATCTGTAAAGTGGAGATTACTCCTACCCCAGAAAGTTGCTATCCAGATTACATGGTATGCTGCTTCTTTAAATTCTAAGTGGTATGCTTGACATGTTTATATATATTTTAAGTATAAGAAAATGGTTGTGCTTATATTGTCAACTTCAAGCAGGACTTGTGGCAATCATTGTAAATGATCAGTTAAAAGCAGGGAGGCAGCATGGATATGCTTCAAAATTGTTTTCTTCACTTCAAAGTAACTGGATCCTACTGCTAACCTCCCCTCTTCCTACCTAAGGAAATTCAAAACTTGCATTTCAAGCTTCAATGTCCTTATCTGTTAAATAGATATTTTATGTATATCCCTCATAGAATTGTTGCAATAACATTGTGAAGACAGAGGTACTTTGTAAAATAAGCTGCTTTTAAAATATAAATGACTAATTTTATTATAGATAAGACCTGTGGAGAGCACTATGGCATCACTTACAAGAAAAGTCAGAGTGCTCTTAGGTAGATTCTGTATAGTTGCACATTGCAGAGAAGTTACAATATGCCAGCCACTTGCTGAAGCACTTTACAGACACTCACTGACTCACTAAATCCTCACCATGATCAGGATTTAGATTTGTTCCCAGTTTCCACAAGGAAATTGAGGTTGAAAGAAGTGAAGCTAAGCATCTTATCTAAGGCCATTTAGCAATGAGTAGGAGGACCAAGGCATAAGCTCAGGTCTGTCTGTCCAAGGCCCATGCGTTTTGCACCTTGTGGCACTGCCACAGTCATGTGAACTGATAGACGCTGCCCAAGACACTGCCCAAATTAAAATTGCATGGGATTGTGGTAAGCGCACTGGCATTCGCTGTGTGAAGTGGGTGGGACAGATGCTGAAACTAGTCAGAAGTATGTGTACTGTCTGACAGGAACTAGGACAAACAACTTGATTTTGCGGGGAGAAAAGAAACAAAACTGTTGCTGTTTAAATAGAATCCTTTTTTCCCTGGAATGAAGAGCAGTTCAGAGAGTTACTGGAATATGATTGGTGGGGCAATCAGGAATGCACTAAATGTTACTGTGTGCCTGGTCCTAGGAAGACCCCCTAAGTATAGACGCAACCTTTAGATGGGTTGCATTGAAAGTGTAACCCTGCAGTCCATTAATGTCTCTTTTAGCAATATTTTTAAATTGCTTATAAAAATGTCACACAAGTTGTTAAAAGAAATGCATAGGATATTTTCAGTAGATAGGAACTTTTTGAGGGTCCTCATAGAGCACCCCAAAAAAAGATGTTCTATTAGGAAATAGTATCCTTTCTTTTTTAATTGTGATAACAACTACAGGTACTTGTTAATTTAGTGAAAATTAAATTTCAGAGGAGCAGAGGAACTAATTGGTTTTGTCTATTCTATCTGGTTATAAAGTCCTTTTTAAAAACATCAACAAAATGGAAACTTTACAAAGTAAATAAAATAATGGGGATCTTTTTGTAAACTCTGTTGGATTTCCTAAGCAAATATTTGGAGTAAGTTGTTTTCTAAATATTAGTTCAGCCCTTTTGTGTTTTTACTAATCATAAATAATAATGCATTTTTATTCCAAATATTTCAAGAATACCAAAATTACATAGAATAAATGTCATTTAAACCTAAACATTGTTAGCACCTTGATGAACATTCTTCTGCACACATTATCTTTCATGACTCTCTCTCTTTCTCATGCACACACATATTCACACAAGTACATACACATAATCCTATATAAATGGAATCAAACACATCTAACATTTTATTAAGGTTCTTCCTTGTAAGTTTCCATGGAACTTTCTAGGTTTTCTATGCTTTATGACTGCATAGCATTTTCATTGTAGGGAAATACTTATTAGTAGTACTGATTAAATAACCTGGAATCAGAATCAGCAGTTTCTGTCCACTCAAAAGTGCCTTTCTTTCATAAGTTTTTAAGGCCTTCACCTATAAAATAAGGTGGTTGAAGTAGCTGACTTACCTAACACTGGTATGCTATATACCTTCCATATTCTATCTTGAATTGTTCTTTCCAGTTTGATGTGCCCCTGTCTTCCCTCACCTTCCAAACTGAAATAAATACAGTAAAATAGGGATCGTGAGAACACACAAAAGAGAGAGAGAAGAGGAGGGAACGATTTCTTCATTTGGGAATCAAGAGATGTTTTTTTGGTGGAGTGTTTCAGAAGCCGAACTAAAGAACTGGTAGTAGGGACCATGAGGCATAATGTGGAAAAAGGCATTCAGAACGCAGGAACAGCAGAGTGGGCACTGAGTCCGGACAGAACATGCAATCAGGTGATGCCTATGTAAAGGCGACTTAAAAGAAAGTGACAGTACAATGGTTGGGATCGTACCTTGGAGAAAAATGTGTAAATTGTGAGAGTTACAAGAATGGGATGAAAAGGGGATAGAAAACGAGAGTTCTTTAAGGTCTTAAGTCAGAGGAAGATGAAAAAGAACAAGGGTAAAAGGATTTTTCATTTCCAGCCCCCAGCATATTTTTCTTTTCTTTTCTTTTTCTTTTTTTTTTTTTCTTTTGAGCAGCTCAGAAGAGGAGAGTTTCTAGGTGTAAAAGGGCTAGTTGGGAGAGTGCAGGATCTGAGCCTTGTCAGCAGTACTGGGATGGGCAGGCAGCAGTGGGTGCGGCTGGGTGCAGTCAGCTTAAAGGCTGGGTGTGAGTCTTTTCTCCAGGGTTCAGTTAATGTGTAAGTCTAGGGAGTTACTTAAACTCTGCTTAGTTTATTCATCTGAATAGTGAGGATAATGTTATTAACCACCTTCATCATGTGTATTTTGAGGATTAAATGTGTTGATGTTTGCATATAACAAGCGCTGTGTACATTTGACAGAAATAGTAGTACAGGAATGAGATGAATGAGAGACATTGCAGAGATGGAGATGGTAGTTCCTTTAGGGGGAAAAATTTGACGCCAGAGGATAAAGAAGTGAGGATGGCTACAACATCTATAGCTCAGGTTACTGAGGAGATGCTAGCAAGTTGGAGGGAGACCATGAATGGTGTTAGATTCATGCTAGGCAGATTTTAAGCTCTATAAAGTATATTTACATGCAATATGCAGCTAGAGATTTTGAACAGCATGGGACTGGAAAATTCAAGAAGAGTAGATTTTAGAATTGTGAGTTTCATAAATCGTTAGGAGTGATTTAGAGCTTGGAATATGATAAGGTAAAAAATCTAAGCTTACAGAGATAAAGTGCTCACATCCACCGAATAAATATATATTGGAGGTATGGCAGAACTTAATTTTCACATTGGTCCTGGATAACAAGAATCCATTTGACACAAAACTTAAAATGGTCTGTTACTACCTCCAGGAAAACATTGATGACACAGTACTGTGCTTCTGATGCTCAACTACCCTGTAGTGTAATTTCCAAGTGATGATTTTCCATCTGGGCTGTGTAAAACAATAAATGCTCCATTTTCATGGGTGGCAAGCACAAGGCCTGTGGGCCAAGCCTGCCCTCCACCTTGTTTTATGCGGCCAGGCACCTTGTTTCTACCTGGCTTGCTTTACTGTTAATGAGTAGTTACATTCATACAGTCCTAACATTACAACAACCTCGAGGCTGATGTGGCCTCAGGTGGAAATGATCTGATGCCCCTGCTCTACTTAACCTCAAAGCAATTAAGACACACACATCAGAGAATTCTATTGCATTTAATCATCAGAGAAATGATAAACAAAAATGTAGTGATGATGAAATGAACTTGATAAATCAATTACAAGTTAATTTCCAAAACAGATTCCCAAGGCTACAGAACTCTTATAACATGGTCGTAAGTTACTTGTTAAATTCTGAAAGAGTGAGAGGGAAATCATGGAAAATTACTTAGCTAGAGTTTAGAAAACGTAGTTTGAAATCTCCAACTAATTTCAGGACTTTGTCAAATCATGATACTTTTCCTGAACCTCAATGTTTTATTTGTTATATTACACTAAAAATGTCTTTTGCGATACTGTGATGAAATAATACTGCAGGTAGAAACTATAGCTCAATCTGCTGATCAGTTTTGCTAACACATGGAGGGACAAAGTTGGTGGGTCATTGGTGTCTGGGGCAAAGAAAATAAACCTAGGTGCCAAGAAACCACATCACAGTTTTACCATAACTTTGGTGTGTTTAGCTTACTACGTGTCAAGGTCTGGGCCTTAGCCTTCCTTGAAGGCTCAGCACAGCTGAGAACAGATCTCTTTCTAAGTAGCAGGCTCCTTTATGCAAGCAAAGAAAACAGGAAAGAAAACAGAACCCCAATGTTCTAATGTATAACAAAATAATGATTAGTGAGAATTGAATACTTAAAGTAGAAATTCCATCATATTCTCTTGCTTCTCTCATACTTTCTTGAGAAGGCAGGTGTCAGCAATGCTGTTTTTTGGTTTGTTTGTTTTTCGTTTTTTTTCTTCAGTTTTGAAACATTAACAAATAAAATTTTAATACATCTAAAGTGTGTAATGCATCAATTTGATAAATGTATATATTGAGAAAGGATTCTCACCATCAAGTTACTCATATATCCATCATCTCACATATGTACTTTTGTGTGAGAATACATCAGCTCTACTCCCTTATTAAATTTTAAGTGTACTGTACAATACAGTTTTATCAATGATAGTCACCATGTTATAGAGTAGAGCCTCAGACCTAATTTATCTTTTTTTAATTTAATTTTATTGTTGTTGTATTACATCCATCTGATTTTTCCTCCCCTTTGTCCCCTTCCCCACCCACCCACTGCCACCAAAGTCAATCCTGCTTGTTGTCCATGTCCATGGTTCTTCCATGCTAGTACCATGCTCCCCTTCTTTGCCTCCTCCTCCCCCCACGCCTCACCCCCCCATCCTTTCTGCCCACTGAAGGCCTATTCATTGTATCCATGTATCTGGTTCGATATTTCTTGCTGTTGGTTTGTTCATTATTGTCCTGTAATGGGTGAGATAATATGGTATTTGTTTTTCACTGACTGGCTTATTTCACTAAGCATAATACTTTCCAGTTGAATCCATGTTGTTGCAAAAGGTAGGAGTTCCTTCTTTCTTTCTGCTGTGTAGTATTCCATTGTGTAAATGTACCGAAGGTTTTTTTATCCAATCATCCACTGATGGGCATTTAGGCTGTTTCCAGCACTTGGCTATGGTAAGTAGAGCTGCTATGAACATAGGGGTACATAGGTTCTGATGAAACGGTGTTTCAGAGTTTTTTGGGTATAATCCTAGTAGTGGAATTGCTGGATCAAAAGGCAGTTCCATTTTTATTTTTAAAGGAAACTGCATACTGTTTTCCATAGTGGCTGCACCATCCTGCATTCCCACCAACAGTGCACCATGGTTCGTTCCCCCACATCCTCACCAACACTTGTTGTTTTTTGATTTGTTAATGATTGCCATCTGACAGGTGTGAGGTGGTATTTTATTGTGGTTTTAGTTTGCATCTCTCTGATGGCTAGTGATGTTGAGTATTCTTCCATATGCCTTTGGGCCCTTTGTATGTCTTCCTCAGAGAGTTGTCTGTTCAGGTCCTTTGCCCATTTTTTTAAATGGGCTGTCTGTCTCCCTGATGTTGAGTCACATAAGTTCTTTATATATTTTGGAGATTGAACCTTTATCTGAGGTACCATTGGCAAATATGTTTTCCCATACAGTTGGTTCCTTTTTATTTTTGCTGGTGTTTTCCTTAGCTGAACAGAAACTTTTCAATTTGATATAGTCCCATTTGTTTATGTGTTCTTTTATTTCCTTTGCCCTTGGAGAAGTATTAGTAAACATATTTATGTGTAAGATATCTAAAATGTACTGCCTGTATTTTTCTCCAGGACCTTTATGGTGGCACCGCTTATGTTGAAGTCCTTTATCCATCTTGAGTTTATTTTGGTGTATGGTGTAAGTTGGTGTCCTAGTTTTATTTTTTTTGCATGATGATGTCCAGTTCTCCCAACACCACTTGTTGAAGAGACTGTTTTCACCCGATTTTATGTTCCTTTCCCCTTTGTCAAATATTAATTGACCATAGAGTCCTGGTTTATTTCTGGGCACCCTACTCTGTTCCATTAATCTATATGTCTATTCTTATGCCAGTACCAGACTATTTTGATTACAGTAGCCTTGTAGTATAGTTTGATGTCCAGTATTGTGATTCTTCTTACCTTGTTCTTCTTTCTCAAGATTGCTGTGGCTGTTCATGGGCATTTTTGGCTCCATATAAATTTTTGAAGTATTTTGTTCTATATATGTGAAGTATGTCATTGGTGTTTTAATTGGAATTGCATTGAATCTATAGATTGCTTTGGGTAGTATGAACATTTTAATGATGTTAATTCTTCCCATCCATGAACATGGTATATGCTTCCATTTATTTGTGTCTTCCTTAATTTCTTTCTTCAATGTTCTGTAGTTTTCTGAGGACAGGTTTTTTCCCTCCTTGGTTAAGTTTATTCCTAAGTACTTTATTTTTCTTGAGGCTATGGTAAATGGGATTTGTTTTCTAGCTTCTATTTCTGATATTTCATTATTGGTATACAAAAATGCTTTTGATTTCTGCATATTGACTTTATATCCAGCTATTTTGTTAAATTTGCTTATTAGGTTGAGTAAGTTTTTGGAGTAGTCTATCAGGTTTTGTATGTACTCTATCATGTCATCTGCAAATAATGACAGTTAGACTTCCTCCTCTCCAATTTGGATACCTTTGATTCCTTTTTCTTCTCTGATGGCTATGGCTCAAAACAATGTTGAACAGAAGTAGAGAAAGTAGACAGCCTTGTCTCATTCCTGATCGTAGTGGGAAAGCTTTTAGGTTTTGCCTGTTGAGTATGATGTTGGCTTTAGGTTTCTCCTATTTGGCCTTTAATATTTTATTCTCATTTTGCTGAGTGTTTTTATCATAAATGGTTGCTCTACTTTATCAAATGCTTTTTCAGCTTCTATTGATATGATCATATAGTTTTTGTCTTTTATTTTGTTGATGTGGTGTATTACATTTATCAACTTGCAAAAGTTGGACCATCCTTGCATCCCTGGGATGAAACCCACTTGATCATGGTGTATGATCTTTTTAATGTATTGCTGGATCCGGTTGGCTAATATTTTGTTGAGAATCTTAGCATCTATGTTCATCAGATATATTGGCCTGAAGTTTTCTTTCTTAGTTGTGTCTTGACCTGGCTTAAGGATTGAAATAATATTGGCCTCATAGAAAGAGTTTTGGAGTATTCCCTCTTGTTGGATTTTTTGGAATAGGTTGAGAAGGATAGGAGTTAGTTCTTCTCTAAATGTTTGGTAAAATTCACCTGGGTAGCCATCTGGTCTGGGGCTCTTGTGCTTTGGGAGATTTTTGATTAATTCTTCAATTTCACTAGTTGTTATTGGTCCAGTCAGGATTTCTGCTTCTTCTGGATTAAGTTTTGATAGATTATACATTTCTAGAAATTTGTCCATTTCACCCCAGTTGTCATATTTCTTGTCATATAGTTGTTGGTGGTAATTTCTTACAATCCTTTGTATTTCTAAGGTATCAGTTGTGATTTCTCCTCTGTCATTTCTGATTTTGTTTATTTGAGTCCTTTCTCTCACTTTCTTGATGAGTCTGATTAAAGGCTTATCAATTTTGTTTATTTTTTCTAAGAACCAGCTCCTGGATTTATTGATTCTTCAAATTGTAGTTTAAGTCTCTAAGTTATTTAATTCTGCTCTGACCTTGATTATTTCCTTCCTCCTACTTGCTCTGGGTTTTATTTGTTGTTGCTTCTCTAGTTCTTGGAACTTTATGGTTAGGTTGTTTGTATAAGCTGCCTCTATCCTTTTTAGGAAGGCCTGTATTGCTATGAATTTCCCTCTGAGGACTGCCTTTGCTGTGTCCCATAGGTCTTGGATTATTGTGTATCCATTGTTTTTTTTTTCCAGAAACTTTTTGATTTCATGTTTGATCTCATTGCTTACTCATTCCTTACTTACAGGCATGTTATTCAGTCTCCATGAGTTAGAGTGTGTTTGGTTTTTTCCCTTGAGGTTCGTTTCTAGTTTCAAGCCATTGTGATCTAAGAAGATACTTGATATGATTTCAGTTTTCCTGTATTTGCAGAGGCTTGTCTTGTGACATACCATGTGGTCTGTATTCGAGAATGTTCCATGTGCACATTTAAAGAATGTGTATTTTGCTTCTTTGGGATGAAGGGTTCTATATATACCAGTTAGGTCCCTTTCCTCTAGAGTGTTGTTCAATGCCATAATATCCTTGTCGTTTTTTTGTTTGGAAGATCTGTCCATTGTCAATAATGGGGTATTAATATCTCCTCCTATGAGTGTGTTGCTGTCTATATACTTCTTAAAGTCCTCCAAGATTTTCCTTATATATTTGGGAGCTCCTATGTTGGGTGCATATATGTTTACCAGAGTTATATCTTCTTGATGAATTGTTCCCTTAAGTATTATGAAATGTCTTTCTTTGTCTCTTTTTATGTATGGTCTTCATTGTAAAATCTATTTTGTCTGAAATAAGTATTACCAATCCAGCCTTTTTTCATGTCCATTTGCTTGATATATATTTTTGCATCCCTTCACTTTCAATCTGTGTTGATCTTTTGTTCTGAGGTGGTTCTCTTGAAGACAGCATATATGTGGGTCATGTTTTCTTATCCATTCAGCTACCCTATGCCTTTTGATTGGTGCATTTAATTCATTTACATTTAAGGTTATTATTGATTGTTACTTGTTTATTGCCATTTCCCTTCTTTGTACGTGTGTTCCTCTCTGTCTCTCTCTGTTTCTTCATTTTTTTTTTTTTTTTTTTTTTTTAACACATACCCTTTAGCATTTCTTGCAATGCTGGTTTGGTAGAGATGTATTCTGTTAGTCGTCCTTTGTCTGTGAAACTCCTTATTTCTTCTTCCATTTTGAATGAGATCCTTGATGACTGGAGTATTCTTGGTTGCAGGCCTTTGTTTTCCATGACTTGGAAGATTTTTACCATTCCTTTCTGGCTTGTATTGTTTCTGTTGAACAATCATTTGATAACCTTATCGAAGCCCCCTTATATGTAATTTGCTGTTTCTCTCTTGATGCTTTTGGGATTCTCTCTTTGTCTTTGAAATTTGCCATTTTCATGATGATGTGTCTTATAGTGGACCTGTTTGGGTTCATCTTCTTTGGGACCCTCTGTGCTTCCTGAGTTTGCATGACATTTTCTGTCCTCAAATTAAGGAAGTTTTCTGTCATTACTTTTTTAAACAGGGTTTTCATTCTTTGTTTCTCTTCTCCTTCTGGTATCCCTATGATAGGGATATTATCACATTTCATGTTGTCCTGCAGCTCACTTAAATCCTCTTCATTCTTGTTCAGCCTTTTTTCATTCTGTTGCACTGTTTTGGAATATTTTTCTACATTGTCCTCAAGCTTGCTGAGCCGGTCCTCTGCTTCCTCTAGCCTGCTATTGATCCCTTCTACTGTATTCTTCATTTCCTCCTGGCTCTTACTGATAGTTTCTATATCCTTGTTAAAGCTGGTGTAGTTCTCAGTAAGTTCCTTGTAGCATTCCTGGAGTTCTTCATAGTTCCCCTGGAGTTGCTTATAGTTTTCTTTGAACTGGCTGAGCTCATTGAGCTTCTCTATCATCATCATTTTGAATTCCATATCTGATAGTTTGCCTGCCTCTGTTTCATTTAGCGATCTTTCTGGGGATTCCTCCTTTCCTTTTGGTGATGGACTGTTTCTTTTTCTCCCCGTTTTTAGGTTTTGTTGTAACCCAATCAAACTGTGATCAGCTGCCAGGCTAAGGAACTGCTAGGCTTGAAGAATTGATTTAGTTGTAATCCTATAGGTCTGTGATCTACCACCAGGCTCAGATGCAGCTTGTGGTGACAGACCAGTTCAGTTGTAATTCAGTGAATCAGCTACTAAACTCAGTCCCTGCTGGGCTAGACAGGAGAGGTTCAGTTGTAATCCATTGGATCAGCCACCAGCTCAGGTGCAGCTTGGTGGGATAGATTCAGATGTAAATTAATGAATCTGTGATTAGCTGCCAGGCTCAGGCATCACTAGGCTAGGCAGCAAGATCCAACTGTAATCCAATGAATCTTTGTTGGACCACCAGTCTCAGGAACTGCTGTGCTAACCAGCAAGGTTCAATTGTAATTCAATGAATTTTTGATTAGCCACCAGGCTCAGGTGACTCTGGGCTTGACTGAAATATTCTATTGTAATCCAATGAATCTGTGATCAGCTGTTAGGCTAAGCAGTCACTCGTCTAGACTGAATGATTCAGTGGTAATCCAGTGAGTTTTTGATCAGCTGCCAGGCCCAGGGGCCACTGGGTGGGCAAACCAACTCAGTTGTGAATCCACAATCAGCCACCAGGCTCACTTCCACTGTGTGGGGCTGACTGTCCGACCCAGCTGTAAGTCAGAGAGTTTGTAATCAACTGTCAGGACCAGGCTCTACTGGGTGAGCACAACCAACTTAGTTGCCATGCAATGAATCCACAATCAACCATCAGCCTCACATGCCACTGTGAGGTAGAGTCCCTGATTCCGTTTTTTTGGTTGCTGCCTGTGGTGGGGGCCCAGCCAGCCCTCTTACATGTCCGCAATTCTTACCAGTCACGTTGTGATAAAGCGGCCTCTTCTATTTTGTGGTTATAGGGCTTCTTTCTAACTGGTGTTCTGTTGGTAATCCCAGCTGACTTTTTTCTCCAAAAAAGTTAATTCCAGATGTGACCTGGGAGGAGGTTGGTGTAGCTCCACTTACTCCTCCACCATCTTGCCAGAATTGCAGCAATGCCATTTTAATATGTGGAATTTAAAATAGGAAGAATTACCTAGCATCAGAAGTGTAACTGTTGATATTATACACTAACCTACTGCAGACATATCATAATAGAGGTCCTGTCTTGGTGAATACTCCCTACTCTTTGGATGGTATTTGCTCATGGTCCAAAACTTACCTCTGTGATTCTCCTTTCTAATCTTTAGTGACTGTTCAAACACCATACTCGAAGTACATCTTTTATATGTTACTATAATCAAGCAAGTTATGGCTCAGTCCATTGACTGGTGAGCCACTTCCACTAAGTCTTTCATTTCTGTGATATGATCAAACTATTGTTGACAGGTTTCTTCTCAACCAAACATCTTATTTTAATTCATTGTGCTTCCCCACCCTGCTTTCTCCCCTGTTTAAGGTATGGTAGCAAAAGTTTCCTTTACACTCATTTAGCTTACTGTGAGATCCTAAGAAGCAGAATGAGATAGATCATCAGTGCTGGCCAGTAGAACTTTCTGCAATGATGATACTGTTCTATAATCTGTGTGGTGTAATGCAGTACCACTGGTTATATATAGCTGTTGAGCATTCATCTATAATTAGTGTGACTGATAAACTAAATTTAAATTTTATTTTTTATTTAAATATAAATAGCCACATGTCTCTAGTGACTACCATGCTAAACAGCAAAGGTGGAGTAATAATTCCCATACTTCCTGAATCAAAAAATTGTGAGTGGGACCCAGGCATCTGTGCTTTTAAAAATAGTTCCTCAGGAATTCTGATGCAAAGACATCTTTGGAAACTTGTCAAGAACAAGTAGTGGACTTAGAATAGAGAAATCTAATCCTACCCTGCATCTGTTACATAATTGTTTCGGACAAATAACAGATCTGATGATCAGCTTCTTTTCTGTGTATACAGGAAAATTACCTTGGGGTTATTGTATACATTAGCTAAATTAATACTTTGATAAATTATTAGGTCATAGTCTTGGTGAGTTCCAATGTTTTTAACATAGTAGATGATGCTATATGACTGAATAAATTATTAAAACTATGGCAGGGTGGCCTGTGAACCCAGAAGCTGCTGGTTTGATTCCCCAGTCAGGGCACATAACCAAATTGCAAGCCAGGTCCATAGCTGGAGGCAGGTGAAAGGCAACCATACATTGATGTCTCTCTCCCTCTCTGCCTCTCTCCCTCCCCTCTCTCTAAAAATAATAAATAAAATATTTATTTATTTTAAGACTTTATTATTTTTAAAGAGAGGGTTAAGGAGAGAGGCAGAGGGAGAGAGAGAGAGAGAGAGAGAGAGAGAGAGAGAGATCAATATATGGTTGCCTTTCACCTGCCTCCAGCTACAGACCTGGCTGGAGACCTGGATTGCAACCTGGTTATGTGCCCTGGCTGGGGAACTGAACCAGCAACCTTTGGGTTCGCAGGCTGGCACCTTATCCAATGTGCTACCAGCCAGGGCTATAAATAAAATATTTTAAAAAAGAACTATGGCAGGGGAAAATCCCTAAAAAGACCCTGCTTAGTTGTTCAGAAATATCATTTAATAATAATACTTATAGATGAAATTTGTTAACTAATTACTGTATGCCAGCCAAAGTTCTAAATTCTTAATTTGTATTGCTCTGTATGGTACATACAAGGTCTGTCCAGAAAAAGTCCAGCCAGTGTTAATACAAGGTCTGTCCTGAAAGTGTTGAGTGTAAACTGTTTTAATCATATTGACACATGGGCTCAATACTTTTGGGACAGACTCCGTATAATAACAGTTTATGTGGCATGATGTAACTTGGCAGTTGAGGAAAATGGATTGGATTGTGCATGCAGGCACAATGATGACTTCACTGTACTAGTCAGTGGGGGCAATAGCTGCCCTTGAGTGAACATGTGTACTGTGTGGCTGTCACATTCAAAATGGCTGAATGAGTAGAGCAGCAAATCTGCATCAAATTTTGCATGCAGCTTGAACTTTTCTCTACAGAAACTATTTGGATAACTTAGAAGGCCACAGCTATGGGCGACTGGTAATTGGTAGCTTCAACACATCCACTCATACATCACATCTCGTGCAGTGTTTTGACAGAACATCAAATGACCCAGCTAATCACCCAGGTAATTCAGCCCCTCTACAACCCAGATTTGGTGGCCTGTGACTTCTGACTTTTCCAAACTAAAATCACCTTGAAAGAGAAGTGACTTCAGACCATCAATGAGATTCAGGAAAATACACAAGGGTAGCTGATGGCAATTGGGAGAACTGCATGTGGTCCCAAGGTGCCTACTTTGAAGAGGACTGAGATATCATTGTCCTATGTACATTATTTCTTGTATCCTCTTCAGTAAATGTCTCTACTTTTCATATTACATAGTTGGATACCTCCTGGAAAGATTTCATATTTTACAAGTATGGTATCTAAGATTCAAGGAAGTTATTTTTTTTTTTTTTTTTACCCCAAACCACATAGCTAACAAGTGGTTGGAAAGGGTAATAAATCCATATCCATTTGAATCTACTATTCATGTACTTAATTAGCAAATTCTAATTTCATAATTTCTTCTTCCATTGGGTTAGGTAAAGGAGAGTTATGGAAGAAACAGGATATATAAGCTTTAACTGCTCATACCCTCACTGATTTGAGGTTGAGGTTGCCATCAAAGTGAAGAGATTGGATGAATTCAAGAGCATAGGGGCTGAACAGGAACCACCTGTGAGTTGAGAGTAGACTTAGGAGTGGGTACTGGCAAACTTTGGAGTCAAGCACTTGTACACATCAGCCCAAGGTAACTCCCCTGCTCAATTCTTACTTTGAGTTCACATATCTAAAATCAAATGCTGTGGCAAATTTTGTTGAAAGCATTGTCAGGTACCAAATATCCTCAAAGCTCAAATTCTCATTTTGACATTTAATATTTTACATAATTTTGTTTTGTCCCTTCTCAAAATGTCAGTTCCTCACCTGGAATCCCTCTTCTACCAAATACCACTTGAACATACGTGAGATACATACATACATTATAAAACCTTGAGCAACTTTCTCTATTTACTCTTCTGTAACAGGTATATAGGACCAACTCATCTAATCCTAACGTTTTTCCTGTCTCTACAAGTGGAATCTATGTAACTAGTCATTCAATTTTCCACTCCTTTAGTGAAGAGTAACCATATCTCAGTGATCCAGATACATAATTGGAAGTTCATTTTAGGTGCTTCCTTGCCCCTTTTATGTTCGTGGTACTTTTACTCTTGGTGGCTGGAGGGGTAGTTAAGTAGCCATCTTGAAGGAAAAGCCATGGGGAAAAAAAACTGTTGGATAGAATTTTTTAACTTATGGGACTGAGGGCAGCACCCCCTGCCAAAGACATGCTTGTTTGAGGCTAAAATAAGACTTGACCTTTTTTTTGTTGACTGAAGAAAAGTTTCTAATATGTATATACAGTTAAAAGGATCCCGACTTGAATAACTGGTTTTGTAAAATAAATTGGATATTATTCTTTTTGAAGATCTGTAATTGTTGACCATTAGAATTATGTATATTTTAAATTTAGATCTTAGTTACTAAATTATCTTGTCCTATTATCCTTTTAAATAATATATTTTCACTCTCTTCTTGAAAATTGGAGGGGGGGTGTATTTTTAAAAACATTTTGTTAGAAAATTACCTATTTCTTCCAGATTTTTTTTTTGCTGAAGTTCCACATAGTATGCCTATATTTTCTCATTTACATTTTTATATATCTATACTTTTTCCTTATTACTAACTTCAACTGTTTTTTTAAATTTTATTGTTGTTGTATTGCATCCATCCCCTTTTGCTCCCCTCTGTCCTCCCCACCCACCCATTCCTCCCAAAGTCAATCCTACCTGTTGTCCATGTCCATGGTTCCTTTATACTAGGTTCTTGTTTAAACTGCTCCCCTTCCTTGCCTCTGCCTCCCCCCTTCCCCCTCCCCCCAACCTCCTTCCCCCTTTCCCTTGAACACTGAAAGCCTATTCACTGTATTCATGTGTTTGGTTCTGTTTTGCTTATTGTTAGTTTTGTTCATTATTTTCCTGTAATGGGTGAGATCATATGGTATTTGTCCTTCACTGACTGGCTTATTTCACTAAGCATAATACTCTCCAGTTCCATCAACTGGAACTGGAGAGTATTGTCTCACAATTTTTGCTTAGTCAAAATTAAACTGTTTCTTTCAAATGACAACTTTAGAAAGTATTTTTCTACTTATTTTCTATTTCAATAATTTTTAAGGTTCTTAATTCTTTTACCCTACTTAAATTTGCTTGCTTTTTAATTGTTGTATCTTCTAAAATAGTGATATAGATACTAAATTCCTTGATGTTAGTCTTTTATTAATAATGAAGACATTTAAGGTATAGATTTTTTCTGTTAATTGTTATAGCTGTTCCTCATAGCTTGGGCTTGAAGTGTTTACATTTTGTATTTTTATAGGAGTTAAGCAATTTTAGGTTATATTTTTGTTGTGATCTAAATGTGTGTCTATTAATTATAAGGACTTAATGTAATTTTATTTATTTCTAATATGGTAACTTTATCAGAGTACATACTAAATTTTCACTTTTGAAAATAATTTTAAAGATATACTTTGTAACCATGTGTCAGTTCCTGCCAATTCAAAATCCTGTTTGTGATGCTAGCTGTCAGGTCCTGTGGCGTCAGGGGTGAGACCACCAAGTGATGATAGCAGGGCGGGCTCTTATCTGGTGGCGAAGAAAACTTGCGTGGAGCCTTAGGAGGTTTGGCATAATTTATTGTAGCAGCAGGCTGACAACTGCATGGCTGGGTGGCGAGGTGTGTCAGTGAGCACACGAACAATTGCTCCACCCCATACAGCAGCACTTAGGTTAACGACCGCAGAGAGTCCAGGAGTCTCTACACCCACTCTCCTGCTTCCACATAGCTGGGCACTGGAGAGTGTAGGCGTTGCCACATACGGTTTCTCTGCTCTCCCACAACAGTAGTGCTCACTCCAAGCTTACAGCAAAAAGGGCAGTCTTACATACACATTGGGACAAAGGAGGCTCTATGTCCAAGAACTACATATGGGGGTGACATCACCTTGCTCACAGTTGTTAAGTTGGTTACTTCCAGGGCCACAGTGTTCCAGAGGCCCTGGGGACAAGATTAACTCTAAGGCAGTCTCCCCCGCTTACCCAGAGGAAGGTCCAGCCACCCATGCACAGAGAAATTCCTCTGCGCTGACACCAAGTATATGACTCCTTATGTTAGTTATATGAATATGTAGCAATGTGTATTTTCTATTGGAAGGAGTGAATAAAGTATCTATTATGTTTCAGTTACTTATTTAAGTACTATAGATAAGACAATAACCAAAAAATAGGCTTAAGTAAAGCTCACATTTTGACTTTAAGGAAAAACACAGTGATCACAACAAATAAGTACAATATATATTACATTGAAGATGATAAGGTGGTGATACTAACAATATTTACTAATTAGTATAGATAAAGAACACTCAAGTTTTAAAAATCAGTTATTCTCTAAACCAAGGGCTTACCAAGTAATAGAAATTGTAGCATTATTCATTATATCATTCTAATAATTTCAAAATCATTCATTGATTTTAGAAATTGGTAATGATCTCTTGGGACATCTGTTATTAGCTAAATAATGCCTTTTTGTGGTTCCACATTTTGAGATTTTGACAGAATTGCATTAATATTTTCATGAGCAATCTTCATTTAAATTGATAGCCATTAGGTGATTTGTGGCCTTGACAAGTAAAAAAATGCTTCTTAACAAAGATGGTATTATTTGTGCTTTGGGGGAAGCATCAGTTAATCATTATTCTTCAGTAATGTGTGACCAATAATTCTTAATTTAGATGACTCTTTAGAGTCTAAAAGAGAGAAAAAATAACAATAGTTATGAATTACAGTCTAGAAAATTTTCTGATTCTGTGCAAAAGTCAGAAAAGCCTGTAACTGGAATGTCATTTGATGATATGGAAAAGTTAGTACAAAATAAAAACCAGTAACTTGTATTTGAGGTAAGAAAACTGATTGTTTATTTAACCAACAACAGGAGTGACTTATTATTGCTAGTAACATACAGGTGGGTTCCAAATGATACTCAAAAGTTTTATCATTAAAAATGGAAAGTGCTGAGTAAGCATTTACTATTTCTATTACTCAGGTTTTGTTTAAAATTGATGGTGATGGTAAAGATGATATTTATCAAAGAAAAAAATGTCTTTTAAAAAACATGAAACAATTTCACACAATGAAGCCATCAAAACAAACAAAACAAAGCAAAAAAATGCCCTAGCTAGTGGCTCAGTGGATAAGGTGCTGGCCTGAGAACCCAGAGATGGCTGGTTTGATTCCCCAGCCAGGGCACATAACCAGGTTGCAAGCTAGGTCTCCAGCCAGGTCCCTAGCTGGAGGCAGGTGAAAAGCAACCATATATTGATGTTTGTCTCCCTCTCTGCCTCTCTCCCTTCCCCTCTCTCTGAAAGTAATAAATTAAATCTTTGAAAGAAAAAAGAAATATTGGGAGATATTCTTAATTACAGGGTGTCTACTCACCCTACTAAAGAGGATGTTTAGAGCACTCCCTTAAAGATGAACTTTTTATCTGTCTGAAAGTTTCAGTAACACATTGCCTTACATGTTTTTGATGCCTCAATAAAGGATCTCACAGCACTATCCTAATTTTGATCTTTGTAGCCCATTTTTTAAATTCAGAATTATTTGTCATCTGGAGAAGGTGGGAGTGAGATACAATTATATTTTTGAACCCAGCAAGTCCTGGCTCCTTCAGATTTGATTGATTTTTTTAAAAAAATCTCATCACTGTCCTCTCATATTTCTTAAGGCAGTGAGAGGAAACCAGTTGCACTATTGCTGGAAATCTCAGTTAAGTCAGCCAATTCATTAGATAAATATCTTACTTTCCACATTGCTGCAGGTGACAGTGTTGCTAAACTTTCTGCTGCTTAGCAAAAACAGTCCCCTTTCTTCCAACTACCAGTGTTACTTTATTTCCTCTTCAATACTTCATTGGCTTCACTAAAGCTCTTTTTGTGACCTTCTGGCTTTCACTCCTGGCAGAGTCCCAAAGTCAGTGTTTTGAGTTTCTGTTATAGTAGCATGCAACGTCTGGCACCAAAATCACTACCAGTTACTCTTTTGCTACATAACATCCACACACTTAGTGACATAAAGCAAGCGCCATTTATACTCATGGATTCTGCAGGAGTTCAGAGATGTTACTGCATGAATAGGTCATTTCAGCTCTGATGTCTACCTAGCTTGGAAGACTTGATGACTAGAGCTGACTCAGTAACTGGGAGCTGGAGTCATCCAAATGTTTACTCACTGACATGCCTGGTAGATTTTGCTGCCTATCAGCTGGTACTTTATACCTACATATGAATAGGTAAAAATGACTACTCTGTGGCTGATTAGGCTTTCTCATGCATAGTAACTGAGTACCAGAAGTGATGGTTCCAAGAGAAGAAGGAGGAAGCTTTATCACCTTTTGTGGCCTAGCTGCAAAGGTCATACAGCAGTTCTTAGCTGTCACAAGCCCAGCCAGTTTCAAGAGGAGAGACAACCTAAATCTCCCCCATCTGTGGGAGGAATTTCACATTGTAGGAAGAGAATGCATGATGGGAAATAGCTCTGTGTCTGACATTGGAAAATACTGTACAATCAGCAACAATAATATTTCTAAGCTAAATTTACCATAATTTTGAAAACTAAGTCAAATATGAATCCAATAGAAAGAGGTGGAATATATGAATTACATATTTTAAGAAGAGTTTATAAGAGACTGCAAATGTGAGAGCAGGGCTTAGTAAAATTGTGAAGAATAGTGTACCATCCAAGATAGGACACTGTTACCACCCTTAAATTTGAAATAGTATACCTGGTTTTGAATCATACTGTAACATTTCATATCTTGCTTTTATTTTCAGCAATATGTTTATAAGTTTCATCTGTTCTTGCATGTAGGTCACACATTAATTTTCATATTATGATTCTTTTTATGAACATACCACAGCTTATTTATCTTGTTGATGGACTTTTTCCCTAGTTTTGGCTGTTGAAAACAATGTTGCTATAAACATTCCTGAGTATGTATCCTGGTGCACACATGTGTGGATTTTCTAAGGTATACATCATGAGTAGAATACACCATGCATCATGTACATATATCTTCAGCTTTACTAGATAATGCCAAACCACTTTACCACATAATTGTATCAATTTATGGCAAGACCAACAGGGAATAAAAGTATCTTTTAATTTATATCTTTGATAACATTTAGTATTGTCAGACATTTTATTTTTGTCTGTTTACTTTTCTGGTGTAGTGAGTGGTACATTTTGACATTTTTTTCATGAATACTAATGACATTGTACATTTTAGATATTTTATTTATAAAAGTAGTGGTACGCCTTCTTAATTTTTTATTATTTTCTTCTTTATCTTGTTTGGTTTTACTTTTTCAGATGTCTTTATATATTCCGGGACAAACCTTTTGCCAAAAATAAATGTTGCAATATCTTATTCTTTTTTCACTTTCCCTAAAATGTCAATATTCAATTACATGGTTAATTTTTTCTTTATTTCTTAAGCAGTTTTATCTTAACACTATGAGTTATTTTCTCATGTGATCTTCTGAAAGCATTATATGTAGTTTTCCATCTTTAGTTAGATCTATAAATTATCAAAATTAATGCATTTGTTTCACATGTAGGGTATATCCAATTTTATTTATTTCCCTTTGAATACTCAATTATTTAAAGCATTTATTGAAAGAGAAATCTTTGCCACATTGCTTCATATTTTTATGAGACACCAACTCCATTTGCTGTAATAACTGATATACTTGGTTTTATTTCACTACATAATGTTTTTTCTTACTCAGTTTCTTCTATTTTGGTTTTAGTCAAAATTTCCCCCTTTTTATTATGGAAGATTTGTATTCTTCCACTCTCCTCTGTTTAGCCTCCATTACCTGAAATTCAAATATCTATATCTATACTTATAAATCTCTGTATTCAATATTATATGAAAATAAGACATCAACTATTTCCATATTTGTATTTTTTGTTCATTTCACACTTGCTTAATGTATTTACTTCCCTAATCCATAGCTTAATATAGAAAAAAGGAGTTTAGAATCTACAGCCAACATTATACTCAATGAACAAAAACTAAAAGCATTTTCCTTAAGATCAGGAACAAGACAGGAATAAGAGAGCTTTCACCTCTCCTATTCAACATAGTATTAGAAGCCCTAGCCACAGTGATCAGAAAAGAAGAAATAAAAGGCATCAAAATTGTAAAGGAGGAAATAAAACTGACATTCACAGATGACATGATATTTTACATAGAAAACTCCAAAATCACAAAAAATTACTAAATCAAATGAATTCAAACTAGGGTACAAAATTAATATCCAGAAATTAGTGGCATTTTAATATAGCAATAATGAACTATCAGAAAGAGAAACTAAGAAAAAATCTTGTTTACTATTGCAAAAATAAAAGTTCATTACCTAAGAATAAAGTTAACCAAAGAGGTAAAAGACCTATACTTGGAAAACTATAGAACATAAAAGAAAGAGGAAGATATGAAGCTGCAAATAAGTAGAAGCACATGTTGTGTTATAGATTAGAAGAATTAACATCATTAAAATGCCCACACTACCCAAAGACATCTATAGATTCAATGCAATTCCTATTAAAATACCAATGGCATATTTCACAGATCTAGAACAAATATTCTAAAAATTTGTGAGGAACCAAAAATGACCCCAAATAATATAAGCAAGTTTGAGAAAGAAGAATAAAGTTGGAGGAATCACAATACTGGACATCAAACTGTGCTACAAAGCCACTGTTATCAAAGCAGCCTGGTAGTGGCACAAGAACAGTCATAGAGATCAGTGAAACAGAACAGAGAGCCCAAAACTCAACCATACCATTATGGTCAATTACTACTTGACAAAGGAGGCAAGAGCATATGATAGAGTAAAAACAGTCTCTCCAATAAATAGTGTTAGGAAAGTTGGGCAGGTACATGCAAGACAATGAAACCTGATCACCAACTTACATAATACATAAGAATAAACTCAAAATGGATAAGAGAATTAAATGTAAGTTGTGAAACCATAAAAATCCTAGAAGAAAACATAGGCAGTAAAATCTCAGACATATCATGCAGCAATATTCTTGCTGTTATATCTTCTAGGGCCAGGAAAATGAAGGAAAAAACAAACAAATGAGACTACATCATAAAAAGCTTCTACATGGCAAAAAAAAAAAAAAACTGACAAAATAAAAATAGAACCTGCTGAATGGTAGAACATATTTGCCAGTAATACATCTGATAAGGAGTTAGTTTCTAAAATACATAAAGTATTTATATAACACAAGGGAGACAAATAATCCAATTAGAAAATGGGCAAAAGACCTAAGTTGACACTTCTCCAAAGAGGACATACAGATGGCCAATAGACATGAAAAAGTTCTCAATGTCACTAATCATCAGAGAGATGCAAATTAAAACTATAATAACACCCTGGCTGGTAGCACAGTGGATAAGGCACCAGCCTGTGAACCCGAAGGTCGCAAGTTCGATTCCCCAGCCAGGGCACATAAGGTTGCAAACCAGGTCTCCAGTCAGGTCTGTGGCTGGAGGCAGGTGAAAAGCAACCATACATTGATGTCTCTCTCCCTCTCTGCCTCTCTCCCTTCCCCTCTTTCTAAAAATAATGAAATAAAATCTTTGAAAACAAAACTATAATAAGGTATCACCTCATCCCTGCCAGGATCACTGCTGAATTTTAAGTAGAGAATGATGGGTTTATTATTATATTTGGGGTAGACCGCTCTGGTACCAGTGTGAAGGGCTGACTTCCAAGAAGAGTCTGCGGGGGTTAAGGGAAAAATGTACAGTGACTGAGAAAACAGTGGCGTTGAAGGAAAGGCGCTCAAAGGATAATCAGTAAGGCTTGGATCTGGATGAGTTAAAAATGATGGATACATCACTAAAAATACATCTAACAAGCATTTGAAAGATGTTCATGTTTAAGACAGAAATGTGATTTCAAGGACAATTGATTATATTATTATAAAACAGTGTAGGCATTTGGCAATGTTTTGTTAGAGTGAAGATATTTTATTATATTCTAGGAAAATGTCATGGTCTATTGACAGGAAATGATGGGGGATCCTCATTACTGAAGACTTTCAAGGGAATTTCAAAGCCTATAGTTAAGATGTCTTGTTTTGACCCCTGGCTGGTAGCACAGTGGATAAAGCACTGGCCTGCGAACCCAAAGGTTGCTGGTTTGATTCCCCAGCCAGGGCACGTAACCAGGTTGCAAGCCAGGTCTCCATCCAGGTCTGTAGCTGGAGGCAGGTGAAAGGCAACCATACTTTGATGTTTCTCTCCCTGTCTGCCTCTCTCCCTTTCTCTGGAAATAATAAATAATTTTTTTTTAATTTCTTTTTTTGGCCCCAGTGTAAGGATAGAAAAGGAGGCTTTTATTAAGCATGGTATCAGGCTTTAACAAAAAAGCTTACATGCAATTATCATTTAATCATCATGTATGCTGTGTGTGTGTGTGTGTGTGTGTGTATACACTGTTAATATTGCCATATTAAAGTTGAAATAATTGAAGGTTAGGAAGCTAAAGCATCCTACCCCAAGTTACGTAGTAGAGAACTAAGAATTCAAACTTAGATATCTCAGACTCTAACAACCATTCTTTAAAGGAAAGAAAGGCAGGTTCCACTTCTCCTTACTGACAAGGTCTCACTTAGTATAAATCATGGCCCAAATAACAGCTATGATAATGCACAAAGAAGACAACCAATGACTTGATGTGGGATCTTGATCAAGTCTTGACTCTCTCTGTGTTTCATTTTCCTCATATGCAAATTAGATCAATATTTTCCATCCACTGACTCATTGACCAGTACAAAAAAATGCTCACTCTTTGTGATTATTTCTTTCACTATTCCCCTCCAGGAATGCGAAGTCAGATTTGCCTTTTTCTATCTCACATTCTAGATTTCTCCTGGTGAGTGGTGATCACTGACCAAGTCTGCAGCATGTTTGGTTTGCAAAATATCAGACAATAAGCCCTTTAAAATCCCTTCCAGATCATGACGTAAACTAACATGCTGCAAGTAACAATGCTTTTTTGTCAAATTATAAATGTATTCAGCTGTGAAAAAAAAAAACTGCTCTTTAACTGAGATTCTTTTGAAAAAGCATTTCATTTTGTACAAAGAAGAAATCCCCATAAAAGTAAAAATAAATAAGTCTACGTATAATTTCTTCTCAGTGGGAGAGATAAAAAGAAATGCTAACATCCATTAAGGACAATGAAATGTAGACAATATATTCCAACGTAGACTCATTTCAGAACTTTGAAACATCTTCGTACTCTGGAATTAGTTATAGAAAGTGGATAAAAAGAAAGAAAGGCTTCCTGGAGTGAACCAAGAAAAAGTAATTTGATGTTCGCAAAACTCTTTAGTCCTGTGTTCCCAAAAAACACATTGTTTATTATGCTTAGAAATTCAATTTAATTTAACAACATGGAAGTAGCAGGTGGGCTTTTAAAGGTAAACACTGAAGTATGGAAAGCTATTATACAAGGGACTCATACTCGATGACAAGCCATAAACTATTATCTTTCTTTAGTAGAAGTGTATGACAGGGTCTGGGGCTGTTAAAACGATTGAAGTTCCTTCTAATTGGAAAATTGCCACTTTCACACAGTCCATCAGACACTCACTTGGCGGGTACTTAATGGAAGATGTTGATGGAAAGCCACAAAGGTGTCACTGCAGTGACATTCCATTTAAAGTCACCCCGAAATAAACAGTGTGAGCTTTCTCAAGGGAGACATAACCATTGGATTGGAAGCAGGCAGGATCACAGAGCAGAACCTAACAACACAGGAGAGAGTCGTATAGCCCAGTGGCTGAGGAATTGGGCTCCATGGGATGCATTACCACCAATGTTTGCAGATGGATTTTGCACCCCTCTTCCAACACCTCTGTAAGCCCTGCCTACTCCCTGGAGAGGGAACGTGGGAGCAAATGTGTACTTCGATATCATTGAGAATATATGCAAGTGAAAATAAGAACTGGAAAGAAAAATGTCCCCAGATAATGTCATGAAAATAGATCAGGAAGCAGAAGAACAACTCTGCTGCGTGGCCTTTCCCAATGTGACCTCCATTTTGTTACCCATGAGGGAAACTGCCTCAGAAAATGTCAAAGTCAGCTCCAAACGTTTATTTCTGCTAATTAATTGTCGTTAGTTTATTTCAGTTGGAGAGAGATGGATTTAAGGTATAAAACAAGAGCAAATATGTAGGCATTGACAGGTCCTTTTAAGAAGTAAAAGAACATTGACTTAAGTTAATTATGGTGGCAGGTGATAATATGACATTGTTTCTACTGACCGACTCTTGAATCTGCTTCCCTCTCTTCTTCTATTAACTGGCTCATCTATTCATTGTCTATCATTACAGACCACCCTGGGGATTTCCCTGCCTCTATTTTTACCATCTTCCAATGCATTTCTATACCACAACCAGAGTGACATTTCCCCAGATGGCAAAATCCCTTTGCTCACAAATAACGCGTTGTTCATTATTGCTTCAAAATGAAATCCAAACTCCTTAGCATGGTGCACAATGCCTCTTATGACATGGCCTCAAGGGGGCATTGGTGGGGGGGACACCAACAGCAGGATGAAGGAGGAAACCTGCAAGGGCTGGGGGTTGTTTATCCAAGGGACTCTCAGAAATGTTCTTGGGAGGGAGAACAGGAATCATGTACAAAAGGAGGTGCCTAGAAGCTAATGAAAACATTTGACATCAAATTTGAAGGGTTGAGGGAAAAAGCATGAGGCCCGGAAACAGTTAGAAATGTCTGAAGAAAAATAGAAGTGGTGCAAAGAATAGATACCATGGAAGCCTCGAGGAAATTGTAGCAATTGAGGGTGGAGCTCTATCATTTACATGCTACCTCCCGTGTGTTGCGGGACAGTGAGAAGGTGACTGGGGCAGGAGTGACTCAGCATGGCATCTCTTTCCAGCCTCAGCTGCTCTTTGCCTTCACACATGCTATCCTCTTCCCATGAAAGAGGCTGAAAAATACGTTGTGTTCTTTCACATGACTTTGCTCACGCTGTCCTCACCCTGGAATAGACTGTTATTTTCCTCTGCCTGATAAACATTTTCAACCTTCAAGACATGGCATAGGTTTCAAAAACTGAATGGACCCTCCCTGGCTGGTACAGCTCAGTTGGTTGTGCATCATCCCACAAGGCAGAAGGTATATGGATTCACCCAGTCAGGACACTTACCTGGGTTGTGTGCCCAGGTGGGATGTGTGTATGAGAGGCAACCAATTGATGTTTCTCTCTCTCACTGATGTTTCTCGCCCTCTGTTTCTCTCTCCCTTCCCTTCCCTCTAAAAAGAAGTAAGTAAAAAAAACAATTTTTTATTAAACTGCCTTTCTAACCAGTTCACAGAAGCTACTCTGAAGTAGGGTCTATCTATCTGTCTATCATTTATTTAAATTCTCACTTGAGGACATGCCCATTGATTTCAGACCAAGAGGGAGAGAGGGAGGAAGGGAGAGTGTGAGAGAGAGAAGAAAGGGAAGGGAAGAGAAGGGAAGAAGGGAGGGAGGGAGGAAGGAAGAAAAGAAAAAATGAAAAAGAAAGAGAAAGAATGAAAAGAAGAGAGGAAGGAAAGGGAAAAGGGAAAGGAAAGGAAGTTCCTCACCAGCTTTCTGGCCCTGAGAAGACTTATCTTCTGGTCCCATGAGTTAGGAGTGAGTCTGACACCCGTGCTCTGCATTGCAAGGGTGGCTGACAACATGAATGTCTGGAATGTTCAACCTCTCACAGCAGGCAAACCCTGATTTCAAAGAAAAAAGAATAATGGCTACCAGTTAGGGAACCAATGCCATGTGCCTTAGAATTTTAGATGAGTGACAGCTATTAAAATCTTCATTTAATTTGATTTTGGCAGTTTATGTATACTCAAGTGAAATGAAATTTTATATTATAGATCTATTTGATCATCTACTGGGTGGCAGGCACTGTGATAGAGTTCACATGTATTTCCTAATTATTTTTAACAAGCAACCTGCAAAGTCAGTACAGTTAATGTTCCCATTTAACATATGTGAAACCTGAGACAGAAAGCATAAGCTTACTCAATGTCATATAACTAGTATGTTTGGGCTAAGAATTGATCTTAGGCAGATGGATTTGAAAAAATCAATAAATATAACATCTATGCTGTGAGGTAGAAAAACATGTCCCATAATAATCAGTTTTTCTTTGGGAGAACTATGACAAAATTAAAACTTTCAGAATGCTCAACAAATACCCTTCAAAATATTTACAAGCTGCTCCAACCACATAGTTCTATAAATTCACTCCTTACATAGACAAGGTTGGGCAAAAGTAGGTTTACAGCTGTTCATATGTAAAATATAATAAGACAAGAATAAATTCTGTGTTTCCTGTACTTATAACTACTTTTGCCACACACTGTGCAAAAAGCACATAATCTTCAGGAAAAAATACTTTCCACCATATTCAAGGAAGAATGTTTAGAAACCAAATGTAATGTATTCTTACCAGAGACGTAGTATGGTTTAATGAGAATATCACTAATTTTAGAGTCATTGAATCCCATCTTAGTCTCTTAGAAAACATGTAAACTGTGGCCATTACTGAGTATCTCCAAACTTCATTTTCCTCATGTTAAAATAGCTAGAGTAATGATCGCTTGTGTGGCTGTTTTAAGGATGAAATGAGATGATGTATGTTAAATACCCAGCCTGCTATGTGTTGCAGAGTAGTAACTTAGTAGCTCTTATTATTCCACATTAGAATTTATTGCCTCAGTTCTCATGCATGAACACTGTAATGGATATTAGCACCATCTTAAGAATTTTTGTAAAGATATACAGATTGTCTAATTTATGTATCAGTGAATCAAACTGAAAAATATATCCAGACTTTGCTTATGCATTGAAACAGCCCCAAAGAAATGCCAGGTAACCATATTTTCAAAGTAACCAAATTAATGCTTCTTAAAATTAGTGTTACAGTAATGAATGTCACATGGCAACAGCCTACGAAAAGTGGCTAGAAGTGACAAAGTTGTAGATTTAACAACATAAAAACATTGGGAATGTATTAAATAATACTGGTGCCTCTGTCAAAAGTCCCTCCATGGTTTTGGTTATTTGTTCTGAATGTGCCTTTGAAGAACAGTTACTTTTTCATTTAAAATTTATTTGTTCTAAATGGTTTTAGCATATACCCTAGTGCAAAATTAGATTTGACCCGGGGCACCAATGGTTTACTAGTGTTTAACTCAAATGATTTTTGTGATAATTAAATGAATTTTTATGTAACAGTCTTAATATAAAAATAAGAAATATAAATTTATGATAAAAAATTTCTAAAAAATAAACACATGACTATATTTAGAGCTATCTGTGTGAATTATTTTATGATTATAATTTCTAGGCTTAAGTGCATAAATTATTATCAATTATCAAAACCTTCAAACCTAAAAGGTTTGGATTATTTTGCCTAAAATCCATAAGCATGATAAAAGAAAGTGCAGGTTGAACTAATGTTTTATTCTATTTTTTAAAAATTTCTGATTGTATGTCAAATCTTCCTGATGCAAAACTATTACCTTATAGAAATATTTCCTCTTTTATGATAATATTAGAGCTTCTCGGATAATTTCAAGATAATAAGCATCTAAAGCTAGGTAGGTAAATAGATATAGTTTACTATTTTATTTAGTCATTTAGTCTCAAATAGATAATTTAATTCTTTAAATAAAAAGTTTGGCCCTGGCTGGTGGTGCAGTGGCTAAGGTGCCGGCCTGCAAACCCAAAGGACACTGGTTCAATTCCCAGCCAGGGCACATAATCAGGTTGCAAGTCAGGTCTCCAGCCAGGTCCATGGCTGGAGGCAGGTGAAAGGCAACCATACATTGATGCTTCTCTCCCTTTCTTCCTCCCTCCCTGCCCTTCTCTCTGAAAATAATGAATAAAATCTTTATAAATAAATTAATAAATAAAAAGTTTGTATAGTAGTGGAATTATAAATTTCATTGTTTTCTAATCCCTTGGAGATATTCAGTTGCTCAATAGTTAATAGTGACTCTCAGTTTTACATTAAATTCTTCTCCTAATGCTTGGCATAGGAAAAGATAGCTAGCTACCAAAGGCACAGAGCCCCTGCCTTCAAGTAACTCATAGTCTAGGATGGGATGCATATACAAATAAAACTAACCATAATTTGGTGCACCCAGTTTCTTTCCTGGCCGTCAGAGATCTCCCTGCGCAAGGCTGGCCCTCTGTACTGGCAAGTCACAGCATGGATGCTTGCTTTCTTCCATACCAGCAGAGCATGTCTTTCTGGCTATCTTCTGCTTTCCCCTTCCGTCCTTGCTCTCTGTTTTTAACAGTTCATGTAGTTATATCAGGCCCAACTGGATAATTTAGAATAAACTCCCTATTTTAAGGTCAATTGATTAGTAATTTCAATTACATCTGTGAAGTCCCTTTTGCTATGTAAGCTAATGTATTCACCAGAGTGTTATCTCATCATATTCACAGCTTCCAGGAATTAGAGTAGGACATCTTTCAAAGCCGCTATCTGCCTACTGTGTCTAATTGAAGTAGACCAAAATCTATATTCTCAGGCTGAAAAGGGTGAATGATTGCTAAAATGGAAGATTTAAGTAGAATTCAGAGTCACTTAAAATCTCAAATTTTGATGACCAAACTAAAAATGACATACCAAAAAAAAAATAAAAAATAAAAAATAAATCACCTGATGTGCCAAAAATAAAAAAGAAAGAAAGAAAAATACACAATCAAAAGACATTGAGATGAATTTGACGTTGGAATTATTTGACATGACATGGATTTAATTTTAAAGCAGCCATTAAAAAACTCGTAAGAGTTTTGTAAATACTCTTTAAGCAATAAAAAAATAGAAGTGTCACCAAAGGAAGAAAAATTACAGAACTGAAAATTGTAATAACAAAAATAAATTTTCACCACTCTTATTTAATATACTATTTAAAATTCTAGCCAATACCAGGGCTGGTGTGTCTCAGAGGATTGAGTGCTGGCCTGTGAACAAAAGGGTAGCAGTTCGATTCCCAGTGGCACATGCCTGAATTGCAGTCTAGGTCCCCAGTTGGGGGCACACGAGAAGCAACCACATACTGATGTTTCTCTCCCTTCCCCTCTCTCTAAAAATAAATAAATGTTTTTGAAAATTCTAGCCAATACAATAAGACAGAGAAAATAAATAAACATATAGATTGAAAAGGGAAGGTATTTTAAAAAGTAGTAATAGATAAAGAGGGCCAAATCTATAGTGACAAAAGATGATTTCACTTTGGGTGGTGGGCACACAGTACAACATACAGATCACATATCATAGAAATGATCATAGAAATGTAAACATGTAATCTTATTAACCAATGTCACCTCAATAACTTTAATATGTATAAATAAATAAAAATCCATTCTTAAAAATTTGCTTTTATCATCCAAAAAAAAAAAAAAAGAAAGAAAACTATCTCTGTTTGCAGATGACATGTTTGTCTACATAGAAAATATTAAGGAATCTATAGATACCCCTAAGACTAATGAGGTTCACCAAAGCTGTAGAATATAATATTAAACATACAAATCAAGTGTATTTCTATGTACATACTAACAAATGAACATACAACAACCCAAAACATATGGGACATAGCAAAGGCAGCCCTGAGAGGGAAGTTCATTGCAGTCAAGTCTCAACTAAAGATAGAAAAATATCAAAAGAAAGCAACTGAACCTTACAGTTAAAAGAACTAGGAAAACAACAAAACTCAGAGAAAATAGAAGGCAGGAAATAATCATGATCAGAAAAGAAATAACAGACTAAAAAAAATTCAAATGATCAGCAAATCCAGAAACTAGTTCTTTAGAAAGCTAAACAAAATTGACCAACCTTTTAACCAGGCTCATCAAGAAAAAAAGAGAGTACCTAAATAAGTAAAATCAGAAATGAAAGGGGAGAAGTAATACCTGATAGAATAAAAATATTAAGGTTTGTAAGAAATTGCTATGAACAACTATCTGCCAAGAAATTGGACAATCTGAGAAACATGGATAAATTTCGAGAAACTTAAAATCTTTCAAAATTGAATCAGGAAGAAGCAGAAAACCTGCATAGACTGATAACAACTAGTGAAGCTGTAATCAAAAAATTCTCAGCACACAAAAGCCCTGGACCAGATGCCTTCGCAGGCGAATTTTACCAATCATTCAAAGAACTAACAGACTATTCCAAAAAATTTCAGGAAGTGGGAAGACTTCCAAACTCTTTTTATGAGGCCAGTGTTATTCTAATTCCAAAACCAGGTAAAGACACAATAAAGAAAGAAAATTACAGGCCAATATCTCTAATGAACATAGATGCTAAAACCCTCAATAAAGTATTAGAAATACATCAAAAAGATCATACACCATGATCAAGTGGATTTATTCCAGGGATACAAGGGTGGCACCAATACTGTAAATCAATAAATGTGATACACCACATAAACAAAATGAAAGAAAAAAAATCACATAATCATATCAATAGATGCAGAAAAAAACATTTGATGAAATCCAGCACCCATTTATGTTAGAAACATTCAGCAAAGTGGAAATAAAGAGAGCATATGTTAACACAATCAAGGCCACAAATGAAAAACCTACTGCCAACCTTATACTACATGGGCAATAACCAAAGTGTTTCCCTTAAGATCCGAAATAAGAGAGGGGCGTCCGCTATCACCACTATTATTCAGCATAGCACTGGAAGCCCTATCCACAGCAATCAGAAAAGAAGAAATAAAAGGCATCCAAATTGGAAAGGAGGAAGCAAAGCTGTTATTTTCACAGACGACATGATATTATACATAGAGAGTCCTATAGAATCCACCAAAAACTACATTATACACCAATAATGAACTATCGAAAAGAGAAACTAAGAAGAAAATCCCATTTACTATTGCAAATATATATATTTGCAACTAAGAATGGGTTTAACCAAGGAAGTAAAAAGGCCTGTACTCAGAAAACTACAGGACACCGAAGAAATTGAGGAAGATGCAAATAAGTGGAAACATATACCATGTTCATGGATGGGCAGAATTAACATCATTATAATGTCCATATTACCCAAAGCAGTCTATAGATTCAATGCAATTACTATTAAGATACCAGTGGCATATTTTACAGATCTAAAACAAATGGTCCAAAAATGTATATGGAACCAAAAGTGATCCCATATAGCCTTGGCAAACTTGAGGAAGAAGAACAAAATTGGAGGGATCACAATGTTTTTATTGTTATGGTGACATAAGTATTATTTTTTCTCATACAAATTGCGAATCACACTAAAGGTAAAACTTGTTTTTCATACATGAAAATATAACTAAGCCTTCTTACCCTTTCAACAGCTCTGTACAATATTACACAGAGAAAGCCTATCAGATAACCGATTCCACTTTTTTCCCATTTCCTCCTTTGAGTTTTTTTCTGAAATTTTCTGTCCTGTACTGCTCTCTGCAGGCTGGTCTACCTCAATTCTACACAATTGAGGTCTTAGAAGTTTATTACCATTCTAGAAAATCACTTCTTCCTTCCCCTGGGCTGGATTGCCCCTCTCCCACAATTTCAAGTTCCTCTGTGCCTGGATCCACTCACCATTTTTGGTGGTGCACACGTGGCAGCTTCCTGAAAAAGGGGTGCATGCAGGCTGAGATTTAGTACAGCTGTACCTATTTTTTCTGTACCCTTACACCTGATTGGTTATTGAGTTGGACATAAAATTCAATGTTCAAAAAGAATTCCCTCAGTATTTAGAAGACATTTTTAATACACTATAAACTTTCATTTTCAGCACAAAATCATTATGCATACAGTCTTTACTGTTAGGATTAACTTTAAGATTTTAACTTTGGTGTTTGCAAATTTATGACAGCTTGTTTTGGCGCATTCTTACTGGGCATTTCAACTAGAAAATTTAGATCCTAAGAGATTTTCATACACTTTAATTTAATTTTTATTTCCTGTTCCTTTTTCCCTCAAACATTATTGTTTAAATGACATCTCCTAGACTGATTCCCTATATTTTATTTCTTCTATTTTTATCTCTTTGCTTTTTAAAAAATATATACTTTATTGATTTTGCTATTACAGTTGTACCAATTTCCCCTCCTTTGCCTCCCTCCACCCGGTATCCGTGATTCCCTCCTGCAGTCCCCTGCTTAGTTCATGTCCATGGGTCATGCATGTAAGTTCTTTGGCTTCTCCATTTCCTTTATTATCCTAACTTACCCATGTCTATTCTGTAACTACCAATTTGTACTTTTTTTTCACATACAGACAATTCACCGTTTAATTACTGCCTTCTGTCAGCATCTCAAATCATATTAATAAATTTTCATTGTTTCATAATGCTTATGTTAAGTTGTTTGTTTAAAAATTTACTTCTTTAAGTAATATCAATTGCAATATTACCAAACACATGCACAAATACACTTACACACACATATTTTTATAAATGTTACACTAGAAAAAAATATTTCTACTCCTGTGACAGTGTTCAATAACATAATTTAACCTGCAGTAATGCAGATACAATAAAAATACAAAACTAGATGGTATTTAGTAAAATCTACTTATAACAAGATTATTTTAAAGCATTCATAAGTTAAAATTGGTTCTTATTTATTCAGCTACCTCATGTCTTTTGATTGGTGCATTTAATCCATTTTCATTTAAAGTTATTATTGATAGGTACTTATTCATTGTTATTTTTTCTCTTTGTACCTGTGTTTCTTCATCTTCTTAAAGCAAACCCTTTAGCATCTCTTATAATGCTGGTTTGGTGGAGATGTAGTCTTTTAGTCTTCCTTTATCTGGGAAACTCCTTATTTCACCTTCCATTTTGAATGACAGCCATGCTGGATAGGGTAGTCTTGATTGTAGGCCTTTGTTTTTCATCGCTTGGAATATTTTTTGCCATTCCTTTCTGGCTTGTAATGTTTCTGTTAAGAAATCAGCTGATAACCATATAGGAGCCCCCTTGTATGTTATTAGCTGTTTTTCTTTTGCTGCTTTTAGGATTCTCTCCTTGTCTTTGAAATTTGCCATTTTAATTATGATGTGTATTGGAGGGGGCCTGTTTCAGTTTATCTTCCTTGGGATCCTCTGTGCTTCCTGCCTTGCGTGACTTTTTCTCTCCTCAAGTTAAGGAAGTTTTCTGTCATTAATTTTTCAAATAGGTTTTCTGTCCCTTGCTCCTCTCCCTCTCCTTCTGGTATCCCTATGATACGGATGTTATTATGTTTCATGTTGTCCTGCAGCTCTCTTAAAACCTCCTCATTCTTTTTCAGTCTTTTTTCATTTTATTGCATTTTTTTTACATTGTCCTCCAGCTTGCTGATCCAGTCCTCAGCTTCAGATAATCTGTTTTTGATTCCTTCTGCTGTGTTCTTCAATTCAGAAATTGTGTTCTTCATTTCCTCCTATCTCTTACTGATCGTTTCTATGCCCGTTTTAATGCTGGTATAGTTATCAGTAAGTTCCTATAGCTTCCCTGGAGTTCTTCATAGTTCCCCTGAAGTTCTTTGTAGTTCTCTTGAACTCGATGAACTCATTGAGCTTCTCTACAATCATTATTTTGAATTCCATGTCTGATAGCTTGCTTGCCTCTATTTCATTTATCACTCGTTCTGAGAATTCATCCTTTTTTTTCCATGGGGAGTTGTTTCTTTGTCTCCTCATTTTAGGTGGCTCTTCTTGTTTATTTCTGTTTCTTAGATCCGTCTGCTCTCACTTCCTGTCTTTGTAGGATGACCTTCTGTGGTATAGAAGTGCACATTCTTTACTTCCTGGATCCACCCCTGGTGATGTCAACTCATGTCCCAATCTGGGCCTAGTCAGCCTGTTGGAGACTACCAGAGACCCACTGTCTTTGTCTCCTTCAATTGTTAACCCAGTTAATCTGTGATCAACAATCAGGCTAGGTACTGCTAGGTGGAGCAGATTAGTTCCTCTGAGTGGGGTTGTCACTTGGAGAAGTGATTCAGGCTGCTGCCACTTGAAGAAGAGTGGTCTGCCTGCCTGAAGTATGGGGGATTAGTCAGCAGGACCTCATGGGCTGCTCCCTCATTTCTCTCCTGCCCCAAACTCTTTTTACACGTCTCTAGCCCACCCTTCCCTCCCTCTACTGGTGATCAGGGTAAGTGTGTGCAAATTTATTTTCATGCCTGGTCCCTTTAAGAACTCTTTGTCTCTGGCTATCTCTTTCAAGCCAGCAAAACCTAATGGCTTTTTGCTTTTCACAGCTGGATGCTGTTTTACTCTTGGCTTTGTTGCTGTAGACTGAGAAGCCCAGGTTGGGGTTTAGAACCCACCCTTCTTAGGTGTAATCTTGGCTGCTGAGAGGTTACCTGTCCCTTCAGCTGCCATCAATGGGAGCCCAGCTAGTCCCTTCAAGTCTCCACACTTCCTACCTGGCACATTGTGATGAAGTGGCCTCTTCTGTTCTATCCGTGCTTATAAGGCTTCTCTCCAGCTAGTTTGTTAGTTATTCTGGATGGTTTCTCCCCAGTTAAGTTATAATTTCAGATTGGTCCTGGCAGGAGATTACTGTAGCTCTACTTACTCCCCTGCCATCTTGGTTCTCTCTTCTTTGCCTTTTTTGTACTCAGTGAATGATTTTATTAACTTTATCATCCAAACATATTTTTTTCACTTTGGGTATTTTAACTTTTTGGAACTGTTTTTTACCTTCTTGAGTGCTCATTCTCTTAGAGCCATTTAGTCACTTCTCATTAATACAGATCTTCCCTTATCTCTGTGAAAATTAATTTTCATCTCTCAAAAGATTTCTTCTACTTCTGGCATTGTGTCTTTACCTTCTAAGTATCTCTTTGCTTTTTGATATTTTGCTTTGATTTCTCTCTTTCACTTTAGATCTTCCACCAATGTTCAGTAATTCTGTTTCTTTTTCACATTTGAAAGTGAGGCCCTAAAAATTTGGTTGGAAACACTATGTGCATATTCAGGGTTTCTTGACTGACTTGCACCACTCTAAACTAGCTGAGCAGTATTTCTACTTTTGTAATAGGCTTCAAACTTCCAAGTATGCTGTTCTTTTATCTATATCAACTTTATGTTTTCCTCTAGAAAAGAATTCTCCCAACTCTGCTGGGGATATATATGCCTAGCTACTAACATTTTAAAGCTACATGGACAAAGGGGCCAGGATGGGAGATCTTACCTTGGATATCTAGACTTTCACTTAATGACTTTACGTACTTATAGAGCTTTATGTCTGCTGAATGTCTGCAAATCCATTGCCTCTCTGTTTTAATTATTCAAGAAAATATACCTCCAGTGTCTTTCACTGGTGTAGGAAGGGACCTAGGTGGATTAAGTTCTCTTTTGAAAACTTTCAAATAATCTTGTTTTCAGACCAGCTGGAAATCTCAGGAATTTTAAACATGGAAAATGAAAATAATGTGATTATGAATCCAGTCCCTATTATACCTCTGATTCTGTGTTGCCGCTAATTTTACATTGTCTCATTTGATTCCTTCTACTGCCTTCTGAGATACATTATCCTTTTACAGAAGAGGAAGCTGAGGCACAAATTGGCTAATCAAGTTTCCCAATAACACACAGCTAGTACATGTTGGAAAATTCAATACAATTTCTTATTAAATTTCTTTATGCTTTTATCAAAGTTTGTGCAAAGGTTCCAATGTAGGATACCAAAGTATTAAGAATGTTGTTCTTGTCCTTGTTTATCAGTCCCTACTGGTGACTTCTTAGTTGCTCCTTGACCTGAAACACATGACCTCATTTTGCTGATTCCTTGGGGCATAGACATCTTTTCTAATCTAAGTAATGGCAGTGGTTGCTATTTATGCTTTTTAGCTGCACTACTCAGGCTTCCTGTAGTCTGGGGAACTTCCTAGAGGGTGGTCCTGTTGGACATGAGACTAAACTGTTTTCAGAACGCACTAACCTCTATGTTCTTCCCAGGCTAAGAAAATCTTTCAAAGGTGTTTATACCACTCTTATGTCTACTTTTCAGGAATACGAGTCACTTAATCTCTGTAATAAACTTAAGGAATCTTACAGAAAATAAAGAAAAGCTATACACCAAATGTTTTCCTACTCTAGAAAAATTTACAAGGAAATGAATTAGCCAAATCATTTTTTTGAAATGGGAGATGAAGAATAAAGAGTGAACAAATAAATTGTTTTATAACATTTTCTGCCACACATACTGGCCTTTTAAAAAATCTGGATACTTCAGCAAGCACTCTGTACAATGCCACTAATTTATAAAATGATGTTCTTTTGTTCTTCATTGAGGCTCCTTGCAACAGCATAATGTGAATTGCTTTTTTTTGAGACTTTTGCAATCTCTCTAGTAGGCTTCCCTCCCAGATGTTTCATGATGCTGTGTCATGACTGCTTTTATCTCTGAACTTCTTGAAATCTTCCTAAAACAAACTTCAGCCTGTTTGGTATTTTCTTCTCTGATTACAATAAGCTAACAAACATGGCAGCTTTCTATCCAAGGTCAGCCTCTTTCATTTCACTATACATATGTTTAGGCCCCAAATGTTAGTTCTCCTGGCCCCTTTATCTCCCTCTCAGCAATGAAATTATCCAAATGACAGTAAAGAATTTGTCAGAAACTCTTTGAGATGAAACTGCTTTGGCAGATGTTAGTAGTTTGGCTTCATGTCCTTTCTTGGTCAGGATATGTTTCTTTCTGTGACTAGTCTCTGTTTTTTTGTTATGTTGAGACAGGATAGTAAAAATAATAGAAAAATTCCTTGGCTGGTGGAATAGAAAAACTGAGACAGAGAGCTAAACCTGGCCCAGCAATGTACAGCCAGGTGCAGGGCAGAAGGCCAAGTGCTGGCAGAGGGTAAAATGGGGAAAACAAGGACCTCACTCCCAGGGTAACCTTCCTCCTTAGAAAGAACATCAAGGCTTCAGTTGTATTTAAGCTCCAGGCCCAGCAGGTGGACTATACCAGATCCAACTGCAATGACCAAAAGATCCGCTGCCCTGTCACTGACCAATCAGTGGAGACCCTAAGAAAGCACACTTGGAGGACTGATGAATGTTCTAGAAAAACTCTCCCCTGAGGCATCCCCTAAGATTCCCACCTGCAAGAGAGAGAAAAGCCTCAAGACAAAGGACCCAATGCCTGCTTTCTCTCTGTGCAGCAGCCCTCACCATTTCCTTTCCCTTCTTCTTCCCCAACCTTTTTCTTCACAGGCAGGAGTTTTCTAAACTCTCAGGCAATGGGCAGCATGCAGCTTATCCCAGGCCAACCCCCTGAACCTGTTCCTAATGCTCGCTTTTGACATCCCAGTGAGCTAAAGCAGCCTAGCCCAGGCTCTCCTGTTGCTACTTCTCTGCTGAACCCTCCCTTGTTTCACTGCCCCAGCTTTAATAAATGCATTCTCATAGTCCCCTGGACTCATGCTGTGAAATCTTTCCTACACCAAGTCAAGAACCCACACCTTACAGCTTGCCTTAGTCAGAGCCACTCAGGGACAGGCCCCTTATCCAATAAAAATGTGTAACCCCTATTATGCCACCTTAGTTTCTCTCTCATATTCTCATGGAAATTAACTATGAAATCTAATTTGGAGATTTCCACAGAGTATACAATCTTGATATACAGGGTGCACATAATCAATTGGTAATAACTTTGCATCTCCTTATTTCAAGTGCTTCTTATTAATTTTGAAAACTGTTTCTAAGGTTATGATTTAAATCATTGTTTCAGTTATAAAGTGTTAAGTTCTGAGAGCAACCGTCATGTCGAAGGAATATAATGTTAGAGCAACCATAATTTCTGGGCTGCCTACAGGGTAAACTGCTAAGGAAATTACGGACTTCAATAACATCCCTTTACATATAGTTGACAACATGAAGAAGGTGTATGATGCTGATTCTGATGTTGACACACCAACAAGAAAAATGCATAAGGTACGCAAGGATCGCACAAGTCCAGATATTGTACACAGAATCCAGGAGATCATCATTGAAGATCCAGGATATTTACCTTGATGTTTTGAGAGAAGTAGTTGTACTGTGGATGGTGGATAAAGTCATCACAAATAGACTTGCTTCCATTTTATCTTCCAACAAGATGGCGCACTAGCACATAATGCCAAAAAGATGCAAGAATGTCTCGGTGTCAATGTTTCTGAATTCTGGTAAAAGGAAATCTGGCCATGTAGTTCACCAGAGGCAAAGCCTTTAGACTATTATGTATGGAGCATTTGTGAGAGATAAGTTAATAAACAACCTCATTCCAATAAAGAGGCTGTTAAAGCTAAGATTAAAAATATTATGATGTCCATGGATAAAGGAAAGTTAATTAAAGAGAGCTCAAGATTCCAAAGTCAAATCAAATCTGTTATTGCAGCAAATGGAGACATTTTTGAACAATTAAAAAAATAATGACTATGCTTATGTATTTCCATATTAGAATAAGTTTATTTCAAAATATAACAGTTTTGTAGGATGTTGTTTATTTTACTTATATTTTGCCAATTGATCATGCACACCCTATACAGTAGAGCTCTGAATCCCAGCCAAGAGAATTTTTTTTAAAGAGCTCACGCTGAAGTCATTATATTCCAATCTTGAGTTTCAACCCAGCAGGTTTTAGTAATCCTTATAAGATGAATGTTTACTATCTGAGGTTAAATACCTCAATTTCACAAGTTAATATGTAAGTATGTAATGGAACCAACTAATGCTGTTTTGGGACAGCTATGGGGTTCAATTGCCCACCACCAAGGAACATGACTCCTAATGCAAGATTTTTGTGTAAAAGGAAAAGGGTTGTTTTTTTCAAGCTTATACAGATTTAGAATAATGGCACATTTCTGCCTTTAAGTCCCCACTTCCTGTAAAATATTCAAAAACATATAGACCTGCCTCCCTCTGACAAACCTAGCCAGTTTCAGAATACTATCTTTCAGAAAAGAAGTCTGGCTTGGCATTTTCTGTCACAGTTCTGCTCCAAACACCTGACATGAATCTGGGTGGCCAGGCAGTTCCCCCAAAGTTCTGTCAGCTCTGCTGCCATGTTCTCCAGGCAGACTCACCCACATGCAAACCCAGCAAACCCACAGATACACCGACAGCAGACCTCCTCTGACCTCGTGGCTCTCCCCCTATGGATCTTCAGACATCCCAGCCGACCTCTGCTGTCACCTGAGTTCTCATGTCTCCCTCTCCCCTAACCCACCCTAATTTAAATGCTCAGCTCAGAACTTCCTGTGGAGCATTAGTGTCTGCCACTTTTGTTAGTTCTCTAGTATGTTTTATCCTTGTTTGGCTGCCATCTTGAGGGTAAAAGTTCCTAGTGACACAGGGTTATCTGGGGTGAGCATCCACCCCTGCCTCTTAAGCAGGCACTGTATGAGCTCCCCCTGGCTATATCATAAGTAACTGCATATTCTCGAGTCATGTACAAAATTCTGCAGCTTCCATGCTCTTCCCTTCAGGAAGGCATGGCTATTAACTTTCCTTTGTTACGACTCTGAAAATATGTGATGATTTATGATGATTTAGCCAGGGGGATGGGGGGAGCTCATACTCTGATGACTCCTTGCTTTGTGGGCACCTCTCCTGCCCCACATCCTGCCTGAAGGTAGTATTGCGGGGGTGTCCCCCAATATCAGAGAACCCATGCTCTACCTTGTTACAGGTATACATTTTCTCTCCCTCCCCATTTTTCTTTTTTATCCTCACTTGAGGACATTTTTTCACTTCATTTACATGATCTGATGGGGGATCAAACACCCACCTGGATATATGCCCTGACCAGAAATAGAACTCTCGACTTTTCAGTCTACGGGACAATGCACCAACCAGCTGAACCACAATGGCCAGGGCTTCTTTTCCTCTTTTTTTTTTTCTTTTCCTCTTTTTTACTGTTTTCTAGTGTGATCACTTTTTTTTTTTTTCCCACAGATTTTTATTTTTTATTTTTTATTTATTATTAGAGGGGAAGAGAGAGAGGCAGAGAGGGAGAGAGACATCAATGTATGGTTGCATTTCACCTGCCTCCAGCCACAGACCTGACTGGAGACCTGGTTTGCAACCTGATTATGTGCCCTGGCTGGGGAATCGAACCTGCGATCTTTGGGTTCGCAGGCCGGCACCTTATCCACTTTGCTACCAGCCAGGAGTGTCATCACTTTTTTAGAGTTGCCACATAGTTGGTATAGTTTCCTTTTTTCACATTACAACTCAATCTTTGCCTGGTTTGGTGCTGGTTAGTTGAAAAGATAAACAACCTAGTAGACCATACATTCTCAAAGCTCACAGTGCATAAGCAGTAGTTGTAGAGCTGACTTAGAGTTGCAGATTCAGTGACTTCCAAATTCCTCTTCCCAGCGGACCCAGTAGGTTTATATTCAGGCCCAGGAATAGGTATTCTTGGAAATGATTCAATGATTCTGATGCAGAACCATTTTTCTCTTTTCACATCTTTTGAATAGGAAATAGGTTGATTTGTTCTTCCGTTATTTCCTATAACTTTCTACCCAACACTTCAGAAAGAATTCTATTTCAAATGTCTTTAATTCTAAGTCAGTAAGAGTGGGAAATGGTTAGCCATCTTGCAAAAACCTTTTCTTATGTGAGACATGTTTTGGGAAAACAAGACATCTCCTGAATGATAAGGATATTTACATTCATCTGCATCTAAATGAGTCAGTTGAAAACTAAATAACAGCAGTGTCAAGTTATCACTGCCTAGCTATTCTTTTCTAAACAGTGCTTTAAAATCATCCTCACAGGATCATATCTTTCCAAATGATCTGAAGTCTCTAAATCAGTAATTCTAAACCAGGTGCAATTTTGACCCAGGGGGCATTTCACAATGTCTGGAGACATTTGTAGTTGTCATGCGTGGAGAAGGAGGGGCACTGGAATCTAGTATGTAGAGGCCAGGGATGTTGCTAAACATTTACAATATACAGATCAGCATCCCCACCCCCAAGAGAAAGTAAATGTAAATTATGCTGATATTGAGAGCTCCTGCTCTATGTAAAACAAGCCTCATGCCTCTTAGGAAGATGCAGTGTCCTCTTTAACTATTTTTCTTGCTTATTAAATATTTACATTCCATTAATGTCATAGTTTTCCAACTTTATTCTCATGACTCAGCCTTTAACTTCCTTGTGTAATCTTTTATTCCAAACACTCTTTTTCTCATTTTTCTGCAGTAGAAGAATTTTTGTGGACAGCTATGCTTTTTCTTTTTCTTTTTTTTTTTTTTTTTTTTCTTTTCCTTTTGTCTAGCAACTCTTCCTTTAGGGAAACAGCATCTCACCTGCTCCCTCCATGTGGTTCTTATGAGTCTGCCAAGCATGAGTTCCTTGCTTTCCTAAACACATGGGTGATCACCAGGCCCAAAGCTAGGTCAGTCTGTGTTTTTCCTATTGGGATTGACACATTTACACACTTTACTGAAGACACACAAAAAGACAAGATAGTTGTAACTGAGTCATTCACTGACAGCACTCTAATGAGAAAGGTCCCACATTTCTGCTTCTGCAAGCCACACTGATTCCTCTCTGCCTGTGTACAACCTAGAATATTTCCACTAAATACCTTTTGGTATTTAGAATCATTAGAGACCTGTAGTGTTGCTAGCAGCCCAAGAACCTATGGCATACGCTTTTATCACTGATCTGCTGACCCAGAGAGAAGAAAGAAATTCCCAGCTGCTTCACCTCTTCTTTTGGGAAGAGATCAGCTTGAAATTAATTATGAATTAGATGGGGTGTATGTCTGGTCAGTAGAAAAACTTGATACGTGTTCCTCCAAGCTATGAAGTGTTTGCCCCACATCTACTCAGGAAACAGAATGCGGGTATTTTACAGAGAGATGCTACTCAAAAGCCAGGCAGCCTTCCAGCAGCATCAGCAAATGCAAATGAGGGACTTCTCCAGATTGCATTGGTTCTCAAATTTCAGCAATTCTTCAAATCGCTGGGAAAGACCCAGAGATGTTCCTAGGTCTGAGTTGGGGCCCAAGAATTGACTTTGCGAACAAGTTCCAAGGTAACGGTACTGTTGCTGCTCACCTTCAGACCACATTTAGAGCAGCTCAGTGAGAACACATCACTTTTCTGCTTTTAACTTTTATCTCATCTGACAAAGCTCGGCTACTCTCAGTTGCGAATAACAGGAGCTGCTTCAAACTGGCTTATATAACAAAGGGAATTTATTTTCCTCATACAAATTGGAGTTTAGAGGTTTGAGAGCTTCAGCTGTAGCACAATTAGGTTGCCAACCACCTGGTTTTTTCCAAGTAAATGACCTCTTTTTGAATATTACTGGAAAATGCGAAGCTGTAAGGTGTGGATGTACCTACAAACTGATCACCACTCCTCAAACCTATCTTTCGCCATATCCACATAGCATTTTAGCACATTTTAGGCCAACAATAAGCATATGATAATATCTGTCCTTCTGTAATAGGCAGTTAGGCCTGAGCTGAGGAGGAGTGATAGACCAAGTACAGAAGGTCACCAGGGTGGAAAACCTCAAGTACCTACTAATAGACAATTATAGGTGACCTTTCCTCCCCTAGCATATCACTGGTCATGTGGTTTAGACCCTCTCACCTGTCATATCTCTAGTGATATGATTGATGTCTTAGAGCAGAAACAAGGGGGTCAGAGAATAGCCTCATAGGTTCACCTTGAGGTGAACCTTGCACACCCACTCCCTTAAGCATTAAGCCCTACAGATGACATTTAGGCCTCAATTGTGTCTAAGCTTCAGGCCCAGAAAAGCAGCAAGGTCAGGCAGGGTGTCTCCATGGCTGGCATCAGGACCAGCTGCAATGACTAATGAATGACCCCATACCCCGATGCTGACCAATCAGTGGAGACCACAAGCCTGAGAGGACACCTGGGAAGCTGATGAGATCCTCCCCTGAGCCCCCAGCTATAGTCCCCACCTTTGGGAAACAGATAAAACCCCTTAATACAAAGGACTCAGCACATTCCCTTTCTCTCCCTGTCTCTCTCTGTCTCTTTCTCTCTCTCTGTCTATCTCCCCCGCCACACACACACACACACACACACACACACACACCCTACACCTTTCTGCACCCCTTCTTTCCCTAGCCTGAGCTCCCTGGAGTGTGCCTGAGGGAGTGTTTCTCACTTCCTTTATCCCAGGTACCTATAGCCTTGCTTTCTTTCCCCAGAGTATCCACCGCCCTTCTTTTGCCCAGCTGGCTTTCTTTTTCTACCTCTGTGACTTTATAACTCAACTTTCACTTGTATTGGACTCTTGGCTCTGAATTCTTTTTTAGCTGTAACAGAGGTCCAACATCTGGTGCTGTTTTACTACTGACACTTCCTCTTCCTCTGAAGATGTCTTTCTGTTATTTCTACTTGAAATAATTTCTTTTTTTCTACTCTCATATCCCTTCATTATACCACAATAACTCCCAAACGCCAGGAACTCCTCTGTGCTGGATAGACTGTGAAGGGGTCCTGCTTTAAAAAGCTTGAAAACCCAGCTTAGATGACTTTCTAAGAAGTTTTCCTCACCTTATCTCCTACCTCCTACTCCCCTAAACCAATGTAGGAATCCTTGTTCATCCTATATTTCCTCTACACAGGGTATCATGTTATAGTGTGTATGTATAATATGTAGGAAAATCTGAATAAATATGAGAAGTTGACATAAACTGAGCTATTTTTTTAAAGGAGCATATCTTGCTACTTGAACCTTTGCAGTATCTGAACTGGGCGAATAGCCTATGGGCTAAGCCAGAACAACACTGGCTTCCACTCCCCTGCAGACAAAGCTACCAGAAGAGCAGACATCCTGCGCACAGGGATGGACTATTGTGGACTCTCTTTCTGAAGACAGACTCCGTAACCAACCATGCATAGCTAAAGAGTAACTCAGCTTGTTATCTCCAACCGCAATTTCTTCTCATCATGTAATTATTTATATCCCCCCCTTTTGTTTTTCTTAAAAATCCCTGCCTTCACCTTGTAATTTGGACACTGTTTGGGTTTTTGCCTAACCCTGTGCTATACAAGTTGCAGATATTTTTTAAAAATCTCAAACAGGTGCTAATTACCTCTCATTTTGGCCATTTTATTTGTATTATAAAGTAGAGTCAATCAAGTAGAAAGAAATAACTGGAAGAACCTGACAATGTGTATGTAGAGGTCATGGTTTTTGTAACTTGGATCAGGATCTTTCAATTGATATTATTGAGACATTCTCATCTTGAGGTATATGAGGCCTGTTCACAAAAAGTCCAGCCATTAATATATTGAGAACGGTTTGCACGACATCAACGTCACCTGGCAGCTAAGAAGAGTGGACTGGAATGTGCATGTGTGGACAATGACAACTTCACTGTACTAGTCAGTGGGGGCAGTAGATGCCCTTGAGTGAGCGTGTGTATTGTGCAGCTATCATGTTTAAAATGACTAAGTGAGTAGAGTAAATGAATCTGAGTCAAATTTTGCGTTAAGCTTGAACATTCCTCCACAGAAGCCACAATTACGGGCAACTGGTGACTGGCAGCTTCATCATGACAACGTGCCTGCTTGTGCATCCCATCTCATGCAGAGAGTTTTAGAGAAACATTAAATTGCACAGGGGACTCGGCCCCTCTACAGCCCAGATTTGGCAATCTGCAACTTGGGGCTTTTCCCAAAACTAAAATCACCAATGAAAGGGAAGAGATTTCAGAATGTCAGTGAGATTCAGGAAAATACAATGGGGCAAGAAGAACTATGTGAGGTCCTAAGGTGCCTACTTTGAAGGGGACTGAAATGTCATCTCCAGTGCACAGTGTTTCTTGTTTTGTGTTCAATAAACGTCTATCTTTTTCATAGTGCATGGCTGATTACTTTCTGGACAGACTTCATAATACACACAGGGTAGTAAAGTTTGGGAGGATGTTAAAATGCCATATAAGAAGTTGTATTATTTTTGTTAAGTCCAAATATTAAAATATTTGATAATGTCTTGAGAAATAAACATTGCAAAGTACTCTTTTTTTTTTTTTTTTTTTTTTTTTAATAATATTCTTTTGCTGTGGGATAGCCAACTGTATTAACTGTTATTTTTCCACATAAGCACAACATAAAACCATGTGGTCCTGGATTAGACATGCTTTGAGTTGAAAAAATTGCCTGAAGAGTGCGGACTTGATTTATAACTCCATTTGAGCCATTTACTTTACTGATGGTCTTTCCTCTTTCCACCCAGCATGGCAAAGTGCTGTCAAAGAAAACAAATGACTCGGACTTGGTGTGTTGTGTCGGTGTCTTGTTTACCTGAACTCCTTTGTGTTCTTCCCTTGTGAGTATCTAACAATGGCCCCTCAGGGTCAGAAAATGAGTGTGCACATGCTGCTGAGAAAATTGGAAATAAAACTTGGAAAGCTTGTGGAGAAAGGGCAGCAGAGGGGAAGCTGTCTCCAGCCTCTACCTCACCTTGCCTTTAGGTTTCTCCTTGCTATTTTCCTCTCTCAACTCTTTGGCTGAGGGGTTGACATTGTTAAGATGCCTCTTAATCATTATATTTTACTCTGTTGCTATAACAATAATGATAGATTGTGATGTGATGACTTTGGCAAGGGCCAAGAAAGTGCCAGACAATATAGTGAGAAACACAGCCTGTCCTTTTATTGTTTACACCAGACAGATGGGCAAATCACAAGTAAAGGAAAGTAGGGAGACACCTGCTGTTCTGTTTACACAGGGAAGATCAATATTTTGTGGGTCCAAAAGCTATTACAATGTTGAGTCCTTAAGAAATAAAGCATGAAACAACAACAACAAGAAAAAAATGTGTAAGAAAGTGTATAGAAAATGATAAAGGAAATGGGAAATTTGCAAATATGAAAGTGCTGACAGACACTACAGATGTCACAAAGTCTAGAAAAATAACATATATATTAATAAATTAACTCTCCCACTGTTATGATGCCCTTTTTCCTCCATAGACATGTCCCATTCCAGATGCCATAGAGTGCTTTCATATAGCAAATAACTCTTCAGGTTCTGGAGTGGAAAGAGGCAATAGACCTGACTGATGTGGTAAAAGCATCTATTATGATTGTGAGCTTTACAAAGGCATCTCAGCAAATTGATAATGCTCCTGGAAGGTGACCTGGAATGGGCCTGCCATAGATTGAATTTTTCTGTCTCCCCAACATTCATATGTTAAATCCTAACTCCCAGTGTGATGGTATTAGGAGGTAGGACCTTTGGAAGGTGATTAGGTCACGTGGGTGGAACCCAGATGAATGGGATTAATATTCTTATAAGAAAAACTTCAGAGAGCTCTGTCATCCCCTTCCATCATATGTGGACTCAGTGAAAAGACAGTTATGCATCAGAAAGCAGGTGTTCACCAGACACCAGGTCTGGGGGTATATTGACCTTGGACTTCCTAACATCCAGAACTATGAGAAATAAGTTTCTGTTGTTTATGTGTTATAGTCTTAAATAGTTTGTTATAGCAGGCTGAAAAGACTTAAGACATGACCTAAGCAAGTAAGGGGCCTTGAAGCTTTAAGTTTCATTAACTTAACAGCAAATCCATCTTGTGTGCTGTGTGCACTTGGCTAGGAAGTTGACTGTTAAATTTCAGTGAATATTTTGAGATCCTGTGCTAGAAAAATTGGAGAGATTTGAGGCACATGATAATGTGGAAGGGAGCCTATTTATATACTTTCATCTTAGAATTTTGAACTTTTGATCTATGTGAATGTACTGCCTATTCTTAAAATAAGTAAATAGGTTAAAAATAAAAATTTAAAAGAAACTATAAAACATGGTTTATTACTGTTGCCTTTGATAAGCTTCTTCAAATTAAGCTGGGATGGAAGAAGAGGGAAAAAAAAATGAGAGGTTTGAGAACTCTTAGGAATCTAACAGTGGCACAGACTTTAGTTCCTGAAAAAGTATCTTGGGCAGCTCTACTTGGGCTTAGTTCTGAGCTGAAGGGAAGAAAGATGATGCCAAAGAGGAGACAAAGGTAGTCAAGAGAGAGGCCATTGTGGTCTCAGGAGATGAGTTCATCTACAAAGTTCCTTCGTAAACCCTCATTTGGAATGAGAGTAAAGACCCCACCCCAGCCAGTGGTGATAAGCAGGATCAATAACTGGAAGGCCATACACTATCCAGTTGAATGGGCTGGACCAAGAAAACCCGAGGAGGATGTCTGCCTCTTAGTAGACACTTAACATGCCCCTGGTTTGCTGCATGCCCACTACGCAGTCCAAGTAGTCCACCACAAGACAAACTCTTCACTCTGCAGGAGGCAGCCTTCGGCCATAGGTGTGTAAGAGGCTTCATCACTGGTTCTTTATGAGTTCCTGACCTACACCATCTGTGAACATAATTAAATTATTTTCATTTTAAGCCACTACGTTTGGGACAGTTTGTTATGCATCATCTATAACCAGAACACTATCTGTACCCATTTACTTGTGAAGCAAGATACTAAATATGTGCAGCATAAATTATTTTTAACAGAGTTGGAACTTTTTTGTCCAAAGAACTGGAGAGATTCCTTAGTCTGTTATGACACGTTGTTAAATGAGTAGATTGAGTACCATTATTAACCGTCAGTCCAAGAGGTGGAATGCATTGCAGTCCTACTACACAAGTGCATTTTCAGGAGTGTTGAGCTCCCAGGGCCTCGCACACCCAGCTGTGTTCTCTTACCTGTATGCGTGCTGTTCATTTTTCCGTGAGAACTCTCCCTGTGTCTCATTTCTTCAGTCGCTTTCCCCCCTCCATCACTGCCTTCTTCTCTAACTGACCCCCAACAGTGTAAGCATTCCTCGTCTCTGCACAGTCTCCTGCTTTTGTCATTGTGAGCAACCATTGCACTGCATGGTAACTGCCTTTTTACACATATCATACACAAGATGATGAGATTGTGAAAGGATTTCAATCTAAAATGGAACTGGGGGAATATAAAATGAAGAATCTTATGCATGAGCCTTCAGAAGAATGGAATTTAAGAATTGAGAGCTTTCACATATGCCTGATTTACAAAAGACCAAGACTTCTCTCCTGACCATAATCTCTCCCATCCTCAAGCCAGTGAACTGGCTGCTTGGAATCTGGCTGGACTTCCCCCTCTTTGCACTCCTTGATCATAAATACAGCCTGCCTCAGATCCTCAATGGACTCACCTGTAGTTTGATACAGCATGTGATTCCGGAAGTGCAATTTCTCTAATATTCCAGAATAAATTCATTATCTGGTCATTTGAACTCGCCTTAGGTCATTTGAACTCGCCTTAGTTTATTTCTTTAGGTTGACAAAATCTTAAAAGGCATGGAAAAGTTCCTGTTCATTGTTGTACTTCTAAAGCTCTAACATGCACATAGACTGATATATTTTAAATACTCATCATTTACTCACTAACAGGATAAATGAACTATAACATGTTCTTTAACTCAGGGATTCAGTTAAGTGATTTTTTACCTCACTTTAGTTTTCCTTAGTATGTATTGGCTAAATGAAACTGGATCTTTATTCTAGTCTTAGAAAAGAGTAGACAAGACTTGGGCTAGTGAATATACTGACCTGGTCAGATAAAGCCACTGGTCATGTTGACCTGACTGCTTACATTCTATGACCCCTATGATGGCCCATATAATCCTGTAGAAAGTAATTCTTGAGAAATATCTGAGTACTCTCCCCTTAAGGCAGCTCCTAGGTTAATCCTGAGCCTGTTTGGGCCATGTCTCTGCTCTGTCTCCACAACTGAGGCCTTCATAAATGGGTAAAATGTAAAGACTTTTACAAATCTTAGTTATTGTTGCAAGCAGAAAAGGTAGGTAAAACATACTTAGTAAACATATCAATGAAAGATGAAAAGTACTATCTCTACTAATATAACCAGTAAATAATTGTGTGAGAAATATGCTCACCTAGTCAGTAAAACAAGTGGATATTGAAGCCAGGAGTGTAGTGAAAGCGAGATGTTTATTCACAATTCTGCAAAAGCAGGTGGTGTCTGGTGGGCAGGCCCACTGAAGTGAGAGAGAAGAGAATTTTATCCTTGATGCACATAGTCCCTCCCGCATTTCCTCATTGGCTGAGTACTTCGAAGTCACAGTGTGACTCGGTCATGTCTAAAGAGATGATTGGGCCCCTTAAACCCTAGCACAGGCAACTTTTGGTGCGAATGTGGCCATCCCTCCTTTCCGTTGTTCTGGGAGGTACCTGTGACTGGCTTAGTCATGTCCTCACTTTGTTAATCCTGTTAACCCAGAGACTACCTGATTTGTTTGTAGTCTGACTCAGCCATTAATCTTTGCGTAAGGTGGTATATGTAGTCCAGTGTGAGAGTCACCTTCTCCTTATTTCCTACAGTTGCATCCTTTACCAGTGGCCTTGGGCAAGCCACCTAATCATGTCTGCATCTCTTTGCTCAGATGCAAAATGGAAATAAAAGTTGCATTTACCTGCAACGTTACCAATACCTGTGAAGTGCTTAACCTAGTACCTGGCGTACAGTGAATTCTCATTATCAAGGAACAAAACACTACTATGTACTTTTATGTACTTTTAAATGATCTTTGGAGATTTAGGAGAAGGGCTTTTATGTATTTTTAATTTTGAAAATTTCTTTTTTTTGCTTTGAGAGAGGAAGAGGAAGTTTCATAATGGAGGAAGCATATTGTCTGTGTTTCAAAACAAAACAAAGCAAGATGAGTAGCATTTGTCTGAGAAAGACCTCAGAATTTTCTCCTAACCCAGAGAATTAAAGAGGGATACTCTGCCAGCTAGCTTTCTGGAAAAGTTAGAAGTATATTCTCAGCTTTCATTGTAGAATGTGGTAGTAAAGAGGCAACTAGGGGAGAAACGAAGGGTTTCTAGGCCTCCCAGCCCTAGGCATTTCACAAGCTGGGATCTCAGTGGCAAAGTAAGAACTAGGACCAAAGCCTTTGTTCCAGGGACAGTTTAAATAGATCAAAATCCAGCTCATGGTTGTTCACCAAATCATCTGATCTCTTTTAACAATTGGAAGTACGGTGACCAACTTGAACTTTTCCTAAATAAAGTCACACACACGGGTGAAGGAATGGAGGAAGGAGAGGGAAGGGGAGAGGAAGAGGGAGGGAGGGAGGGAGAGGGGAGGGAGATAGAAAAAAAAGACAGATTGAGAGTTTGAGATTTACCTGGTAATCAACAATGCAAGAATCCTATTCTGCCTCTGACTTTCTTATCCAACCCCGACCCACATCTCCTGTGGAGAGCAATTTCAGCCACTCCCCGCAAAAACCCCCTAGCTGATGGACTTGTAGCCCGAATGAGTACTTGAAAAAAGGGAAAGGAGAAAGGAAGAGTAATAGAAACGTTGTAGATCCCTTTGTGCCAAAACAAAACTAAAATTATCAAGTAAACTTCATTCTGTTTCACAGTTCTACTTTTAAAAGGGTAAAGGATTAGGAAAATAGTAATCAATAGAAAAGAATCCCTAGGGAGGTACTGAAAACGGGAGGGAGCTGCTGGCTGGGGAGAGAAGCCAGGTGCTGTCTTCTCAGACCACGTGAGAGAGGGGATCCCGGTTGGTGTCCGTGGCTTGCTTGCTGCGAACTCCTTAAAGGCCAACTGGCAAGAGGAAGCTGTAGGTAGGGTGTTTGCCAGGCATGATTTTCTCAGAGAAGTGACTCTTCAGATCTTCAAATTCTTGGGGATGATGTGACAGGTTATTTCCTGGTGTCCATTCTGAAGACTTTGGGGACAAAAGCGTTTTTCTCTTCACCCAACAACACCCACTATCCCCTCACTAGATTTCTGTGCTTTGGGGCTTTTTGCCGAAGAAGGAATTTTTCACGAGAGTATGTCAATGTAAAAATGGCCAAACCCATGAAGAATTTTGTTTATTTGAACCAAACTGAGGAAAGGCCTTGAAGCAAGGTCTCAAAAGACTGTGAGAAAAATTTCCTGAATGACACTTTGCAGCTTCAGTTTCTTTTAAACATTTGGAATCAAGGAGGGAATTAAAGGGAGGATTACATGAAAATGGGAGAAAGCAAGTCAGGGAGATTTGTGTAATTGGACTTCAGGATAGCTAACAAAGTTAGGTGCTCTCTTGAGGGAGACTGCACTTCTGAGGGGTCTGAAAGAGAGGCATTCCAAAGGTATGTAACCCAGCTACATAAAAACAACGGACAGGACTTAAGGCAAAGATAAATCTTTTATAGGTCCAGGGTGTGACCCACCATGACCTGCAGTTAGAAATTGTAGAGTTTACTTTTGTTTAGATTTATTACTGAGTCCCCTTTTCATCCACAAGTAAAAGGAAATAAACACACAAAGACACCACTCTCTCAAATCCCAAATGTACCTTAAGGGCTGGTGCATAGCACATTCTTTAGATACTTAGAACAATCCTCATTGAAAAAAAAAAAAAAAAGAAAGAAAGAAAAGTGCATTTCTGTGATTTTTACGTGTGGCCTTCTGTGTCAATTCAGTTTAAATCCTTCTCATTTTCTGTAAAAGCTCCAAATAATTGTTACTTTCAGCTCTCCAGGCCCATGGAATCTAAATGTGAAAATGGAAAGAATATTAAGGATCACTTAAGGTTTGTAATGCTCTCAGACCTTACCAGAAGTTTGACTTCCCACTGTGGCAGGGTTCTCTAAGATGCTCTGACCCTCTCTGGACATCATTGCAGAAAGCAGATGCTATAAGCAACCCAGACTTTTGCACCCAGGCTTTTCCCTTTCTACTCACTGCAAAGCCTCCTTCCTTTGTGTGTTAGGGCTTTTCTTGTCCCTGCCCACATCCAGCCTGCTGGCAGGAAGGCAGAAACCAGCCACTTACTTGGTGTGGATTTCAATATCAATTTTTGCTCTCTACATAGGTAAGAGGAAGATTTGTCCTTCAATTAGAGGATTTGGGACACTTCCCCTATTACATAGTCAGGGAGAGAGGTTTAAGAGAAAAACCTCATCATCACAACAGAGGAGCACTTACTCACTTGGCACAATCATGAAGTGGGCCTTAAATGAGCCAAAGAGAGTGTGGAAATTTATCCCTCCCCATGCCCTCTGTCCCTTCTTAGCACACACAGCTAAGTTGTTTCAGCTGCCAGCAAACTTGTCTTGACATCCTGTTCTCATGACACAGTCAGGCTCTTTTATTTCTCTGCTGACTCCTGACTCTCTTTATGCCAGTTGGCAATCCTGCCGCCATAACTAAGCATGACTCAAAAACAAAAGTCCCTCTCTGCCCTCCGGTGTCACGCCTCTTCACAGTCTGTTCTTTGAGTCTCTCCGTGACCACAGCTGCACATTTTGTCTTGTCTGCTGTGAAGGCCTGGAGGATCTTCCTCTGGAGTCTCTCCTGGGCTGACTAGGAATTTCCACTTCTGCATAACCTCGTTCTGGGTTAGAGGGCAGCAATTTCCTACCCTAGATGACTTCTCTGGGCTTAAAAAAGTTAGCCCTTAGCCCACTTATAAAATCTTCAGGGTCTTTGGGTCAAGGCCTTCCCATCCCTTTTGATAGTCTTCCAATTGGAACATCATGAGGAGGGAGTATTATATAGGCACTGAAGTGTACTCTGCAGTATAAATTGTGGTGTTGCTAATTTAGCAATATAGTATGACACAGAATGGGAAATGAGCCCTAAATGTTCTGTAATGATCTTTAAAATATTTCTCTCTTCTCACTGCATTGTCCTGGCCCAAACTGCTATCACTTATTTTTTTAAAACCTGACCGTGATCCTCCCAACAAGACACCATGCTCCCTGTCTGCCTCTAAGCTCTCCATTCCACATGTTTCTCACTGCTATCACTGTCCAATATCAAAATGAAGATCTGACTATAAGTGTGATGCCTCTGCCTATGTGCCTTAACACTTGGAGGATAAAATCTAAGATCCATAGCAGAACATTCAATTCCATCTTCCGCTACCCTCAGAAGCTCACACCAGGCAACAGGAACTATGCAGTATTGTTCTCAGGCACTCCATGCTGAGCCTCTCCTTCCCTGGGTCCTCCTCCAGCAATATCAGTTCCTAGTTCTCCCCGCTGCCAAAAAAAATTTTAACCCTCTGTGCTAAGAATAGAGATTCCACTCAGACATTTAATTCAGAAACATCTCCATTACATACATTCTGTACATAACTTATTCACAGCACTTGCCACTTTATGTGTTTATGAAAACATGTTGGGTTACCTTTCTATTTATAAAATCTACTTATTGCAGAATATTTGGAAAATACAAAAAGAAAGCCAAATGAAATCATCAGGAGGTAAAGACTAACGTTTTGAGGTATAGTTTCTAATCTTTGGTTCTATGCAGTTTCTCGTTTGTGTGCGTGTGTGTGTGTGTGTGTGTGTGTTTCTTTCTTGCCCCTTGCATGCACTGCACATATACTCACAAATACACACTTGCCCATTCTGACATATTTTGTAATGACTTTTATGTTCCACTTAAAAATACATAATAGGTTTCATCAGAAGAATAAAGCTTGGAAAAATACATTATAAGCTTTGTTATATAGCTCTAAGTGTTCAGAGAGTAAGCTCCATGAAGAATAGGAACTGTGTGTGTATGTGTGTGTAAAACAGATGTAGAGACAATTAGATGAGTTAATAGAATATAGTAAGTTCTCAAGAAGTATTTGCTAAACAAATTTAATAAGGACAATGAACAAGGGAAGAAAGAAACAATATGAGAAGAACTGGAGCACATGGGAAGTAAACAGATAAAGAGAAGAAAATAAATCACTGAACAGGGCATTTGTGACTTTTAAAGTTTTAAAGTACTTTAGACTGGTTTTCACAGTAGCCTTCTGAAGTATCTGCAGTAGTTCTGTACAAGTCAGAAAAGGGAAGCTCAGAAAGGTTAAGTGCCTAGCCCTTGGATATGCATTTGGTAAGTGGCTGAACTAGTTTTGGAATCTGGAAACTGTATTTCTTTTACTCCACATAACTTCTAAAAAGGAAAGGGCAGCAACAAGACCCCTGCTGAGGTCTGGGAGCTTGGAACTGTTTGGCATGGTACCTGGCACATAGCACTAAATAAGTGGTTGTTGAACTGAACTGGGGACTAGAAATGAGAGAGTACAAGTAGAAGATAGTCAGCATCCAGGGACAGGCACCCTCAATCCACTCTCCTCCCTTCTCACCATGCCTGATTGCTAGAGAAAGCCTCCTAGTTGATCTGCCTGCTTCTAGTACCTATTTTCATCTATTCTTCATAAGTGGATACTGATAATGTTAAATAATTTATTGGTTCTCCCTTCTCTTGGGGGAATGTTCAAAATATTCTCCTGCTTAAGAGGTTCTTCATGATTGGACCTACTTCATTTCCATCTTTATTTATCATTTCTCTCCCTCTTGTTCATTTGACACACCTCTAGATCCCCAAAAGTGCTGCAGCATTCCTTCTCTGCTCTTCCTCAGTAACTATTATTCTAAGTCTTTCCTCACTGATTGTACCAGTTTTTTATTATGTATAACAAATGGCCACACACATCTGGCATAGTGTGGCTGTATTATCTTCTTAAGTACTGACTGGGCAAAATTCAAGGTATTGGTCAGGACTATGGTTCTCCTCTGGACTTGCAGTTCCTCTTTCAGACTTACTGGTTTTTAGCAGGATTCACATCCTTGTGGTTATCAAATGCTAGTCCCATTTCCTTGTCCCATTCCTCTTCAAGCTAACAGTAGGGCATCAGGTCCTTCTGGTGCTTTCATTCTTTTTAGTTTCTGTTTCTGCCTCCCTCTTCTGTTTTAAGGGTTCATGTGATGACACTAGGCCCACTTGGATAATCAAGCATAACCTTTCTATCTTAAGGCCGTTTACTTTATAAACTCTGTTAAATCAGCCAAGTCTTGTTTTTTTTTTTTTAACCATATAATATAACATATTTGCAGGCATAACACCAGAGGGTGAACACGATGGGAGTCAAATTTCTGCCTACCCCACTGATCCCTCCTAGTTTGGCCTAGGTGTCCATATAATAGGACCTATGTCTATTTATTTCTCTACTTCTATTTCTAGACTATAAACTGCATGAGGACAGTGACTGTGTCTATTTCACAAATCAGTGCTGTATTGGAGCCAATTTGTACCAACTAGCAAGTGCCCATTATTAAATATTCAGCAAGTTTGCACTCTGGCTGTTAAACATAGGTATTAAAAATTACAAATTTACAATCAAATAAATTGTATTTTCAAAAGGTAATAAATAATCAGAACTCATCACTTCCTATTTATTATTCCCCTGTTTACGCTTATCTGTTCTCTTGAGGTTATTTTCTTTGTATCTATATCGTAGGAACACTATTCATTGATGCGCTACTTACTGCACATCTCTTCCCAGCTCTCTGTTTAGTGATGTTACATTGTAGCTTGCAATTGGCCATAGGGAGATTATTTATGTCAGATATTAGCAAACACTGGTTGATGGCTTGATATATTGTTTTTCTTGGCTAGACAACAAAAAGATGGTGAAAATGTTAATAATATAATTAAACTTAAAAGTGAGCTATAGACATTCCATTAAAACTTGAAATGTTATTCTTCCAATATTCAAAACCTATGATCAGCAAAGAAATAGCTCACATTATTGACAAAAGTGTGAGGTTACAACATATGTCATTGTTTGTTTCCATCTTACTTTTTTTTTAAGGTTTTGTTTATTTTTTAGAGAGAGGGAAAGGGAGGGAGAAAGGGTTTAAATCAGGCAGTAGTCATGTGTGAACTAACATTCATTCATCAGATGCAACTATAGATTGGCTGAAGATACAAGAATTTGACCCCCTGTAAACAGGAAGAAATTGTCTTTATGGAATTTACATAAAGAATAATGAAACTTGTGTGCTGTAAATTCTTCATATTAATATTTTATATAAACCATGCATGTGTACATGTATGTATGCATATGTAGTACACATCCATGTTTATGTCCATCCTTAAAATTAACGTTCAGCCTACCACTGAATATATTTGCATATGCTCCTAGAGCTTACCACAATGCCTAGCACATAGTAGGTGCTCAGAATGTTTGTTTAATGAGTGAATAAGTGGAAGGCATTATCTATATGCTTGACCAGAGGACACAGGTGGGTGGGAAGGAAAGACCAGAAGAAAAGCAATGGTTTAGGGAAATTGGGAGGATTCAAGGGACTAGAGGTCAGCAGGGTGAGCTGAGAATTTCTCTAAGTTCCAACAGAAGTGAGGGAGTGGAGAAGGGAAAAAAATTAAAGGAGCTATGATGACAGAAAGTATTTGAGGAGTTAGAGATAATAGTATGTAGCAGGCACTAACATTTTTGCTAGGCCCTGCTCTGTAAGTCCACTTTAGGTTAGTACACGTTTATAATCCTAACAAAAACCACATTTATTCTAATATCATAGGTGAAGAAACTAGGTTAGTAAAATCAACAAACTTGTCCAGACTCAGTCAGGTAGTAAAAGAAACCACTGTGGTCTGAACCTAAAGCCTAGACTCTGCAAAGCTGCACCAAGTTTGAAGAAAGAACAAGGCTGAGAGTAGAACACATGATTCACTACGTGTTCTAAAGGCTGTAACAGGCAGCGCCTGGAAACTTGTTAGAAGGTTGACACTTGAACTCCACCCCAGGTTTATGAAGTCAAAATGTGTCCTTTTAAAAAGTAGTTTGCATGATACCCTGGAAATTTCTCTGCACCCAAAAACTGAAAACCACTGGTTTAGGAACAGATGTATCAGCAGATGGCTACGCTACAGATGATCATTAAAGCTAAAGAAATCAAGAAATGCTGCGGTGGTATTACAAGATTGAAGTTGTCCAGGACAAAGTGAGGTTGCTTTCCTCTAGCACATGGCATGTTAAAAGCACGTAGAAAGCATTAGGTAATATCAAGACATTGATCATTCAGTCAGACCACTCTTAGATGTGCCCAGTAACCCCCAGTTAATGAAATAAACAATGAAGGGATGTCTCTGGATCTGACTTTAATTTTAGAGGTTCCAGCCATCTCCTGCCAGAGGTGTAATCCCTGCTGACCTCCACAGTGAACCTCTCTGGCCCTGCTTTCTACACAAATGCCCTTACCTTTCCTTCCCAGACAATAGACCCCCGGGCTCTGAGGATTTCACACATCACCTAATGCAGCCTGTTTCCTCCTTGCCATGAAGCCACATCCTTTCCGTCTAGCCCACATTTATTTCCAGTCTTAGAATGATTTTTTAATGTAAGCCTTTTTTTTTTGCCTGCTCACATGACATCACCTCCTTCACTGGGATCAAATTATACCACAGATCCTTGGAAACAAATTGTTCCAAATAAACAGAAGGATTGAAGAGATGGTACATCATTCTGTTTGTTGAGAGGAAGCATTCTCCTTTTTGAAGAGCCAGGAGCTAGCTAGTTGCCTTTTGTCAGGGTCCTCTGTTGTGCAGTGACATTCCGAAGCCCACAAAAGGGCAAGAGCTGCTGCCGCCAGAAACAGCTTTTTCACCAGCAACGGAGTTTCTAGTTGACTGCAGAGCAACAATAGCGCTCAAAACACGTCTTGCAAGAAGAAAGGGGGCAGAAGCAAATGGGTGCACCTAGTTTCCCCTCAGATTTACACGTGGGTTCCTGTTACTAATTTTGTTTGGTCTCTTTAAAAGACCCCCTGCCTCCACTTGGGTGACAGGGAGCCTCTAGGAGAACTGCAGTGAGAAGCCGACAGCCTCCCGTCATGGGATCAGCAAGGGACTGATTACATCTTGTGGTTGAGCAACTTCCTCCTCCCGCTCAGCAGCTGCTGCACCGCGGCTAGCAACCCTGATTGGGGACGTAATTGGTTCTTTGGATTTTGCTAGATTCCTGACAATATTTCAGGCTTGAAATTAGAGAGTGGGTTATGCAGATGAAAAAATGGTTCCCCTGATTGTAAGGGACAGTGTTTCCAGGTTATTCTTTCCCTGTAAGAATCTATTAAAGCCTGTAAACCAGTTTCACTTTTTCCCCGCTTTTGTTTCTCAGAGGAAGGAAGGTTTTGTTTGGGGGGGGGGGGGGGTGCTTACAGAAATTCTAGAAAAGAAGAGGAGGTGGTGAAATGTGTTTAAAACAAGCAAACTGAAACAGCCCCCCTACAAAGAAGTCAAGCAAAGTTCCTTTGACATTTGAAAAGCTTTAGTTTGTTTTGAGCCCTCACTGGTACTGTGTAAGTTAAAATTTGCAATGTTTAGATTATAAATTCTAGGTTTATGGACATTCATTATGATTCATTTATGCATAGGTGCATGTAACCACTAATTCACTCACTTGCTCAATAAACACTTTTAGATGTTAATTATACACAGTAAGTTTGGAGTAAGCAGAAATAAGTAAGACTTCTTCCCTGCCTTCGAGTAACTTATAATCGAAAAGGGTAGAAAAGTATGTATTTAAAGATATATATCTCTAAAATTTTACAAGGACTAAAATGGAAATTTCTAGAGAGTACAATGAGATCCCAGTAAATATGAGCAGCTGTATAAGGGTGGCAGTATCTTGGTAGAAAGCTTTCTTAATAAAGCAGGAAAAAGAATAGCGGGAAATTTCTGGTGCAGGAGAGCTTTAGGATCACTTTTCTATAATCAAGACTGATGTGCTCAGATTTTATGTCTAGTTCACCCCATTTTTTTCTTCCCATGACAGCATGTCCCTTGCCAGAATCAAATTATATCACAAATCCTTGGAAACAAGTTATGTAAAACAAACAGAAGGCTTTAAGGAAAGGCATATAGTTTTGTTTGTTCAAATTAGCATTCTGCTTTGTTTTAAAGAAAAAGAACCTATGTTTTTCCATGAAACTCACATGTCAATAGGGTACTCCTACTTCTTACACTAAGGTGGCTCAGTGCTCCCATGATACTACCAAAACCTTTTCTAGGAGTTCTCTGAACCCCTGGAGAAGTTCATTTCCGTTGTCACTTGCACCTCTGATGACCTGCTGTCACAGATCAGTTTTATTTAAGGACTATTTCATCAACCTTCATCATTCCTCTGATTTACACCGCTTTGACTTAGGTATAGAATTTCAGATGTTTTCCTTGGACTTACAAAACACCAGCAACAAAATCATGAAGGCATGGTGCCCATACCTAAAACAACAGCGTAAACAGCAAAGACCCAAATCGCCATGTGAACCAATACTCTTTGTGCATTGGGACACCAGGGCACAGCGGTGTCATTTGCTCTCTATCTTGGTGGCATGTCTTTCTTCCTCTCTCACTCTTCTCATTCTAGATGGGCCTCAAGTTTCTGGCTTGAGCCTAGGAACTTCAAGTTCTTTCTATAGTGTGCAGAGTAATATAGTACTCTCCAGTCCCAATTCTAAAATTCAGCTCTGGAACAATTGTATTCTTAACTTATTTTTCAATTATAGTTGACTAGTTTACATATAATATTACATTTGTTTCAGGTATGTAGAAACATAGTGATTATACACACACACACACCCCTTACAAAGTGCCCATCTGATACTATATACATAGTTATTAAAGTATTATTGACTATATTCCATATGCTATACTTTACATTCCCCTATTTTTATAACTGCCAAGTTGTACTTTTTTTTTTGAGTGAAAAGTTTAATTTTAAATATTTTACCTGAATATAAGGAAAATAAATTCAGTATTATTGTGGAAGCAAAAATTTACATTTAAATTAACTTTGGCCCTTCCTAACATATATACTCTTTTTTTTTAACATCACCAGACATTTTTTATTTTTTAATAATTAATCTTCATTCAATTTTACCCATGAATTTACCCTTTAAAAACTTTTTTTGGACTTTTTTATACCTTCACCTTTTCACCCTTCTCCCCAAACCCTCTCCCATCTGGTTACCATCATTTTTTTCTTTGTATCTATGAGTTTAGTTTTGTTTCATATGTTTCTTTATTTTGTTTTTTATATTCCACATATATGCAATGTTATTTATTTTTGCCTTTCTCTATTTGACTTATTTTACTTAGCATAATACCCTCTCAGTCCATCCACATTGTCACAAGTGGTAAGGTTTCATCCTTTTTCAGGCTGAGAAATATTGCAATGTATGCATATGTGTATATGCACCATCTCTATCCACCTGTACATTGGTAGACATGACACATAGGTTTCTTCCACATCTTGATTACTTTAAGATTTTTTGTAATACTGTTTTGGTGGTATATACTCCTTTAGCTTTTTCTTGTCTGATATGCTTTATATCTCCTTAAGTTCTAAATGATAGTGTTGCCCAGTAGGACAATCTTGGTTGTAACTATTTACCTTTCATCACTTTTTTTTTTTTAAGATTTTATATCATTATTTTTAGAAAGAGGGGAAGGGAGAGAGGAAAAGAGGGAGAGAGACATCAATGTATGGTTGCATTTCACCTGACTCCAGCCACAGATCTGACTGGAGACCTGGTTTGCAACCTGGTTATGGGCCCTGGCTGGGGAATCGAACCTGCAACCTTTGGGTTCATAGGCCGGCACCTTATCCACTGTGCTACCAGCCAGAGCCCCTTTCATCACTTTTGAATATTTCATGTCACTCCCTCTGGCCTGCAAAGATTCTGTTGCAAAATCAGCTGATGGTTTTATGGAAGCTTCCTCATGTATAACTACTTTTCCCTTGGTGCTTTTAAGATTTCCTCTCACCTCTAGCATTTAACTATGATGTGTCTTAATGTAGTCCTATTTGTGTTTATCTTGTTTGGGATCTCTGTATTTCCTGGACTTGTATATCTATTTCCTTTACCAGGTTAGAGAAGTTCTCAGTCAATATTTCTTATTTTACATTTTATTGTTTATGCTATTAAAGTTGTCTTACCTTTCCCCCCTTTGCCCCACTCCACTCAACCCACCCTCACTCCCATACTCAGTCCCCACACTGTCGTCCATGTCTACGTGTCTTCTTAAAAGTTCTTTTACTAATCCCTTCACTTTTCAATCAGCTGCCCCCTCTCCCCTCCCCACTTATAACCAGCTGTCTGTTCCATTATCCTATGCCTCTGGTCCTTTTTTGCTCATTAGAAGTTTTGTTCATAGATTCCTCTTTTAAGTAAGATCATACGATATTTTTCTTTGACCAAGTGGCTTGTTTCATAGGTTTGAAATCCTTTGCTCATTATTTTCTCCTGGTACCCCTACGATACAAATGTTGTTACACTTGCTGTTGTCCCAGAGATCCCTTAAATTATCCTCAGTTTTTGGAAGATTTTTCTTTTTGCTATTTGGATTAGTTATTTTCTGCTACCGTGTTTCCAAGATATCTGATTTCATCCTCAGCTTCATCTAATCAGATGTTGGTTCCCTTTAATATATTCTTCATTTCAGTTACTGTGTTCTTTTCTGACTAGTTCTTTCTTGTTTTCTATCTCCTTTTTTATGTTTTCTACCTCTCTGTTGAAATTCTCACTCAGTTAATCTATTCTTCCCCCAAGTTCATTGAGCATTCTTATACCCAATGTTTTGCACTTTGTATCTGGTAGTTTGCTTGTTCTTAGTCACTTAGTTCTTTTTCCAGAGTTTGGTTCTCTTCTTTCATTTGGAATATGTTTCTTTATCTCTTCATTTTAGCTGACTCCCTGTACTTGTTTCTGTGTATTAGGGAGAGCTGCTACATCTCCTTGTCTTGGCCAGGTGGTCTTGTATAGAAAGTGTCCTGTGGGATCAGTGGTAGTCTCCCCAGTCACTTGAACCGGACTCCCCTATATGGGTTGTATGTGACCTCCTGTTGCAGTTAGGCCTCAATTGCTGTAGTGGGTAGGGTTGGCCCTCAGGCTGACTGACTATGATGTTTGGTCATGTCCACAGCATATGAACTATTATGTGGGGAATGACCCCAGAGAGCCAGAGTCATTTTAGTGGGTGTGTGATACCAGCCAAATTTGTCCTTCAGTTGTGTTGTTGGTGGAGCTGTTTGGGTGATTTTCTGGTGTGGTTTGAGCCTAGCCACTGGGTATATTGGTCCTGGAACCTCTTGATAGGGGGCTCTTGTATAAACCAAGGACAACCGCTGCTCATGCTTGACTTGGGATTTCTTGGTAGGAGCTACAAAGTAGTCTGCAGTTGGTTGCTGCTTCCACTGGGCTTGAAGGCACTTGAGAGAGGTTCTGCTGCAAACTGAGGCTGGCAGCCACTTTCGCCAGGTGTGCGACCTTTTATGGACACCACGAGATGAGCGGAAACCAGCTGCCACTTTTGGCAGGCCTGTGGCCACTTAGTTGAAACTAGGTTCCTGGCCAAGTCTGGCTGCTACTTAGGCCAAGTGTGAGGCCACCTGCTGTGCAAGTTGAGACCAGATACTACTTGCGCTGGGCTTGGAAACATATAGGAGGAGCTATAAGTCCTGCTGAGGTCAGTCACTGCGGGTTTGGCTTTGTGGAGCTTTCAGAGATTTGGGGGAAGTCTGTAACATGAGCTAAGTTGGACTGCGTGGGTGGAAAAGTGGTTAGCTGGTCCAGGCAGGCGAATTAGGTAGAGCAGGATTTTAGGGACTCACCAGAGCAGGGTAAAGTGTGTTAGCCAGATTAGTGGAAAGCTCAGATGTCATGTTTGCCTGCACTAGACCAGCTGGTTGTTCTTGGAGAGGATTGCTTTGACCTCTACCCCTTCAGGCCTTGCTCTCAAGTTAGTGAACTTAGTTTTCCCCTCTATGTCCCTGGTACTTTTAGAGCCTCTTCCCTTATTTTGGGGCTTAGAGGAAGTGAGTTTTTCTGTGTACAGTCCCTTTAATAACCACAGTGCCTTGGTTTCCCACAGCCCTTTTTCTCTCTAGGACATAGTGTTCCCTGGTTTTTGTAGTCAGATGTTATGGAGACTATTCCTCCCATCACTGGTGCCCCAAATTGGGGAGTTCAGTTTGGGGCTTGGACCCCTCACTCCTCAAGGGTTGCCTCTGCAACCACGATATCCCTCCTGTGCCTTTTAAAAAATGTTTCGTGTGTTTATATTTAGAGATAGGGGAAGGGATGGAGAAAGAAAGAGACTGATTGGTTGCCTCCTGCATACCCTTAACAAGGACCTGGCCCACAACCCAGGCATGTGCCCTGACCAAGAATTGAACCAGTGACCTTTCGATTTGTGGGAGGACACCCAACCCACTAAGACACACCAGTCAGGGCTCCCTCCTGTTTAATTGCCACATTATAGGTGTGGGGCTGCCTGATCTGCATCTACAACTCCTCGACAGTCAGTCATGGCTGCTTCTTTATATTCTCAGTTATGGGAATCATGTTTATGGACTAGTCTTCAAGTGTTTGTCAGTGGTGGTTGTTGCTATAATTGAGTATAATTTTAATGTGGTCATGGGAGGATGTGAACAGTGTTTACCTCTTCCACCATCTTGACTAGAAATTCTAGGACACTTTTTGTTTATTATAAACCCTCCAGTGTCTGAGTAACCTTGGGATTGTGGAAATAATTCTAATACAACCTGCTTTTCTGAGAAAGTACTTATGGTTTATGCAATGCTCTCCTCCTGCATTATATCAAGACCTCTTCACATTTGAGGATGACATTATTATTGATCAAACTCTGCCGTCTTCCTGCTTTTGTTCTGGTTTTCTTTGGTGCTGGTTTGCAAGAAATCCAGTTCCATTCCTATACAGCCATGCCTCGCCATGAGGTCCAAACATCACCAGAGCATGATTTTGTGGAACCTGGATATCTTAACTATCTAGAAATCCAAAACACTTGAGACCAAGTATTATCCTCGAATCATGAGATTAAAAATACGCCACTTTTTATGGATTCATTTAATTGTTCTATAAACCTGAATTATGCACCATACATTAGATTAATCTTTGTTCTGCTCTACAAGAGGTCACATTCTGACCAAATGTAAATTCCAAAATGCTTTGAGGAAGGGCAGCATCTTAGGACTTAGTGAGTAACCTCTGAAGACGGTGACTAAAGGGGCAATTTTTCTTCTGACCCTTTTTCCTAGTTCCTTAGTGCATCAGTCCCATGATTTACCTTTATTCCTCATGCTACATGATCTATCCCCTGGGATATAATGGTGATAATATAGGAATAAACTTTGAAAAGAAGGAACACATTGTTTTAGAAATGTAACAGATAAAACTCTTCCCCTACCACCAACTGTGACTTATGAAGCCCTCCTCCATACTGTCCTAGAGCCTAGAGCATTACACACATTACATTGTATTATGACTGGGCCACCACATGTCTGTCTCCTCTCTTAGATGTGAGCCTTGAGAGGGCAAGGTAAGGTTTACCCAAACTCAGCTCTTAGCACAGGGCCTGAAACTGGTGGTGTACTCACAGGGGCCTTATGGAAGAAAAGGAGAAGGAGGGGAGGGAAGAAGAGAGACAAAGAGGAAAAGCTATTATGACTCTCACTAGTGGGAGTGAGATGATTCTACCCAACTGCTTCAGTTGGCACCTAAGAGAATCCCCCTCCAGAAGTGTGGGCAACCGTACAGAGTTTGCGTGTGGCTCAGCACAAGGATCTCAGCTGCACCAAACTGAGTCTAGTCTAAGCACTGGGATTAAATGCCTTCCTGCAAGATGGGCAAGCAATATTAAATCCTTCCAGATATTTGATGCCGAACAACACTACCTCATACTCTACTTTGCTGCAGAAAACCACAGTGGGATTCGAAGTGTTGTTTTATTATGTTTTCAATGTAAAATGCTATCATTTATCTTATCTTAGTGTTACTGGCTTCATGTGTGTCCTCCCACCCCACAATGGATATGTTGAAACCCTTACTCCTAGTGTCTCAAAATGTGACTGTTTGGAGATAGAATCTTCAAAGGGCTGATTAAAATAAAATGTGGCATGAAGGTGGGCCCTAATCCAATCTGACTAGTGTCCTAAGAAGACACACAGGAGAGACACCAGGGGATTGCATGCACAGAGGAAAGACCATGTGAAGACGCAGAAAGATTATCTGCACCCAAACAGAGAGGCCTCAGAAGAAACCAAACCAGCTGACACCTTGTGAACTGCCAGCCTCCAAAACAATGAAAGTGTTCATTTCTGTTTCTTAAGCCACCTGGTCTGTGGTATTTTGTTATGGCAGTTCTAGCAGACTAATGCACTTAGAAATAGCACACTGATCTCTAGTAAATGTCAGTGAGACGAATCTTGGTTCTTCCATTAACCAACAATTAGTCACTTTTTAAAATTTAATTTTAAAATTCAATGAATAAATGAATTTAGTGAGCTATAAAATGCAAAAATCTAAAAAATTATTACAAATTAAAAAAAGTTTTTTAAAGATTTAATTCATTATTTTTAGAGAGGGGAAAGGGAGGGAAGCAGAGAGGGAGAGAAACATCAATGTATGGTTGCCTTTTACCTGCCTCCAGCTGGAGATCTGGCTGGAGACCTGGCTGGCAACCTGGTTTTGTGCCCTGACTAGTAATCAAACCAGCAACCCTTGGGTTCACAGGCTAGTGCTTAATCCACTGAGCCACACCAGCCAGCACTCAAGTTAAATTAAAAAACAAAACAAAACACTTGAGTACTCCAAGACAAATCTCTAGTAAGGCTGCTGGAAAGTTACTTTGTCCCTTGACTTTAAGAGTCTCTCATGTGCCCTGGCTGGTAGCACAGTGGACAAGGCGCTGGCCTGCGAACCCAAAGGTCGCAGGTTCGATTCCCCAGCCAGGGAACATAACCAGGTTGCAAACCAGGTCTCCAGTCAGGTCTGTGGCTGGAGGCAGGTGAAAAGCAACCATACATTGATGTGTCTCTCTCCCTCTCTGCCTCTCTCCCTTCCCCTCTTTCTAAAAATAATGAAATAAAATATTTAAAATAAATAAATAAATAAATAAATAAATAAATAAATAAAGAGTCTCTCATGTACCCTTAAGTGCATTATTGATAATACTGGTTACAATGATGATGGCAATGAAAAGTGAAAGATTCAGGCCAGGATTTCAGCAGCCATGAGTACAAGGTCTTATAATCAACACATGGCACATGTTTACATTGACTTGAAGACTATCATTAGAAACTAACTTTTTCAGTCTGGGAAGATAAAAGCTAGAATCGATCATGTGATTATATTTTATTAAAATTAGTTAGATTGTGCTGCAATAATAACCAACCTGTAAATCTCAATGGCTTAACATCTGCTTCTTCTCTATTTTCATTTTTAGTGAGTTGTCAGCATTGCTCCTATTAGTGAGATTAATCTAAAGCATAGCATAAAAAAATTCAAAAAATTATTTAGAAAAGTGACAAGGAAAGAGAATAAAAGCATGAAAACATCTTGCCTTTTCAGATTACTAACCAAATTATGCTCATGAAAAATGAAGTTGGACAGACTTCTTTTAGTGCCTCACATCTATTCTAAAATGGAATGAGTATTTTTTTTTTCAATAAACCTTTGGGAAAAAAGAAATAATTCTCACCAGGGGAGGTCCAAGAAACATTATGAAACATTATAGGAGATATCAGAAAAGACTTTTGATGGTATACATCTTTTGAAATTCCAAATCATACAGTATGTTTTATAAAAAGAACAATTAATTAACTAGATTGACAAAAGAGTCTCTTCTGATCATTGACTAAGGCTCTCTCTTAAAAAAAAAAAAAAGTTATTCCATTTTACAGATGAAGAAACTGAGGCTCAAAAACGGTCAAATCATTCATTTGAAATCCAAATCTAGTCTACTCACTTCCTCCACTTTTTATTTGTTTGTTTATACATTTATTTAGAGGGGAAGGGAGGGAGGAAGAGAGGGAGCAAAACATCATTGTGTGGTTGCCTTTCCCACACCCCCAACTGGGGACCTGGCCCACAAGCAACCCAGGCATGTGCCCTGACTAGGAATTGAACCAGTGACCCTTTGGTTTGCAGGCTGGTGCTCAATCCACTGAGACACACCAGACTGCTTTTTCCACATTTTTAACCCCTCTCTACTTTTTTACTTCTTTCTACCTACCTCAAATGCCTTCCTTTTTCTGCTTGGTGCTAGAATTTCAGAAATCCAGGATTAAGGAAGTCTCTGATCGGCTGAATTCTCAAGAAACAACAGCTCTCACTGTTCCAGCTTTCTCCCAGGTTTTTATTTGCTTCCTAAGAGATTCACCCAGAACTTTCCATGTTAATTCCTTTATCAGGCTTTACATTTTTAAACCAACTTTGAGATAGTGATTGATTTTGGTGAAAGAAAGAAGCCTTTACAGTGGGATTATGAACTTCGGAGAGAGGGAAATGTGAGGGGACGCTTTCCGGTGTCCTTGAAGCCAGACCCCAGCAGTGTGAGCCCAGGTCAGGAATGCCATTGCTCTGACTCATGCAGCCCAGACATGAGAAATCTGTTGTGCAAGGACAGTCATCCTTAAGGCATTTAATTCAAAACAAAGGTTTTAAAATTTTAGAGGGCATGAGGGGGATGATTTCAGACACTCAATTCAACTCAGTGTTTTGAAAAGGGGGAGAATCCACAAGCTTTCATGTTCTTATGGTGCAGAGATGAGTCTTCTCATCTTTTTCTGTCATTCCCTAAGACTTCTCTAATTCATTTGGTTACTCTCTGTCCTTGCTTCCCTTTCTTCCCTTAGTGTTGGAACTTGCTTAGCTAAGTGTCATCAACTCACTTAAGCAGAAATGGGAATTTCCATTGAACACATTTCTAGAGAACGTCTGATGTTAACCATTGAACTGAAAGAAGCTATGTTATCTAATGTGCACAAAATACTTTTTAACTCCTTTTGCTCTCACCACCCTTTCACACCAGTGTTTTAATGTTCAATCAGAGACTGTATTTAAAATAGGCATCTTTACTGAAAGTTCTAAGTATATCTAAGGAGCTAAATCTCATAGATGAAACCAGAAACTAAGCTGTGACCTAGAAATGGGATTTTTCTATGGCTGTTCATTAAACAGATTCCTGGACCTGGGTGGTTGAAATTGACCCACAGTTCAACAAACCCCTTTAGAAACTCCCGATAGGCCATAGTAGCATAAATACAAAGAAGGAAGAAGTACCTGTTTCTTACTCTTTCATACTCTGACGGAACATATAAATAAAATAATCCATATCTATCCTGATGATTCTAGGAAGCAGGCACTGTCAACTGGTGTTAAGAATCATCCTTAGAGAGGAGCATGAGGTGGTCTGGTGCTTCCTGTGGTGCTGATGATGTAGGCATGCTCAGTTTGTACATTTATTTTTTGTTTCATTTCTAAAAAATAATTTATTGTATTAAAATCGTTTCATTTTTCGCCCACTGTTCTTTCCCGCCCCAACCAACCGATTCCCTCTCCCACAGTAAATCCACACCTCATTGTTCATGGGAGCTAATGTGTCCCATGTCCATGGGTCTTTCACATTAGCTCCTTGACTAAACCCTTCGCCCTCTCTCCCCACCACTTCCTTTCCCCCCACCCCTGTGGTCACCATCATTCTGTGGTCACCGCCATTCTGCTCCTTGTTTCTATGTCTCTGGTTCCATCATGCTCAGTGTGTGCATTTATGTCCATCTTTCCTTATGTTTTTTAAAATGTAGTTCTGTATTCTACATATACTATTTTAATTTTAAAAAATGTTTAAAACCCTTTGATTAGTTACATATATCTGGCTCTAGATCTCCAGCATTGTTTCTAATACTTATCCTGGTAATATCTAACATCTGACCAATTTAAACACCTTTTCAAACAAAATGGGGTGAAAACAAGTGAGCACCTAGAACAATAGGAACAAGAGTCTTTTATTTGAGCCTGACAGTGTGCCAGCCACTGGGCCAGACCTCAGGGATCAAAAGGCAGAGTAGAAAAAAAAAGTTAAAAAAAAAAGGGGGGGCCCTGGCTGGTAGCACAGTGGGTAAGGCACCGGCCTGCGAACCCAAAGGTCGTAGGTTCGATTCCCCAGCCAGGGCACATAACAAAGGTTTCAAACCAGGTCTCCAGTCAGATCTGCGGCTGGAGTTAGGTGAAAGGCAACCATACATTGATGTCTCTCTCCCTCTCTGCCTCTCCCACTTCCCTTCTTTCTAGAAATAATGAAATAAAATCTTTTAAAATTTTTTGAAAAAAAAAAAAAAAAAAGGTGGAGGGCACACTAAGGGGGAGAAGTTTTCTAGCCACCAGAGATCTCAAACTAGACTTAGGAGTACCTTTCCAGGCATATAGTTTAAACTGGGGAGGTGGGGAAAGAGAGAATTTGAAGACATATAAGAGAAAGATGCTGTCTTGTGAATGATTGGCTAACCACACCATTTGCTATTGGTTTGTACCCACCTGCTTCACACATTTACCCACACCTTCAAGGGTTCCCAGAGGGAGCCATGTTCCCAACCCGTTCTAGGCTCTTCTGTTCTTATGGTGAATCTGCAGTTCAAATTTTCACATCAGCATCAAGCTATCTGTGGAATCCCTGAGCAATCCCCCAAATCCTCCTAGCAGTGAACACACATTTAAAGGCCAGGCTAGGTAGCAAGCTCATCAGTAAAACTAAGAATCAACCACCCTGTGTCATAGGACATATGGAAAGTCCTCTGCATCCCTCACTAACCTCCTCAGTAGCCACAGTCCTACAATGAGCACTAATTATCATCACAAAATGTGGTGAAATTTGAAATCATAGTCAGGTTTTATTGCTTTCCTAAAAAAAAAAAAAAAAAAAAAAAAAAAAAAAGCAAGCAGTGAGTGGCCTTACCTGTACCTTGAGAAATGATAAAATGGTTTCTCTTGCTCTTGTCCTTTTTATCTCATCTCTACCATGTTTACCTCCTTCTCACCTCCATCTCCTGTGACCCAGTTGTTATGTTAGTTTGTAAACCCTTGACCACCCAGCCTGAGAGGAAGTAAATGTCAGTAATTTTATTTTACTCATCTTGTATGTTCACTGCCTAACACACCATTCAGCCATCAGACAGCCTCTCAATAAATATGAGTTCAACAATGAAAAAGATATAAAGACTAACAAAATGATGTGAAATAAATACAAATATGCATCTTAAAACATAAGAATCCATTTAATCTGGTAGAAAATTCTAGCCCTCTATAAAATATTAGAATTGGAAAGGATACTATATTTTATTTAGTTCAATATCCTTGTTTAAAAAGTGAGGGAGCATAAAGTAAGAAAAGATAGAAATGAGGATTTTTAAAATACTGTAAAACCAAAGTGTATGTCATTATTTGCAGATAGATGTTCTTCATAGAACTTCCAATTACCTATAAATTATTAGAATTAATAAAAAGAGTTTAGTAAGTTTTCTAGGCATAAAATCAACTGCATTTCTATATACCAGCAAAAATGAAATTGGAAAATGCAGTTTTTTTAAATATCATTTACAATAGCAACAACAAAATAAGGTACCAAGGAATAAGTCTAGAAAAGATGCACAAGGTGTTTTTAGAGAGAGTTATAAAACTTTGGCAAAATTTATTAAATAAGACCTACATAAACAGAATAACAATTTTCTCATGGATAGAAAGATTGAATATTTTAAGGATCTTATTTCTCTTCCAACTATTCTATAGAGTCAATAAAAAATCCCAGTAAGATATTTTATGGAAATTTACAATCTAATTCTAAAACATATGAAGAAGAGCCCAGGGCCAGGATAGCTCAGACAGGTAAATGTGTTCCATCAGAATCAAGATTTAGTGTACAGCTTCAGCAATTAGGGTTATGTATTATTAACATAAGGATGAAAAAGCCACAGGTAGAACATGAAGAGAACCCAGAAACTGATGCACACTTAAACCAAACAGGACAGATGATAGATCAGGAGCTGCAAATAAGAGGGATTGTTTTTATGAAAGGAAGAAAAGGCCCTGGCTGGTAGCTAGGTGGATAGGCACCAGCCTGCAAACCCAAAGGTCACTGGTTGGATTCCCAGCCAGGTTGCAAACCAGGTCTCCAGCAGGATCCATAGCTGGAGGCAGGTGAAAGGCAACCATACATTGATGTTTCTCTTCCTTTCTGCCTCCCTCCCTTCCCTTCTCTCTAAAATTAATAAAATCTTAAAAAAAAAAAAAAAAAGGAAGGAAAGAAGGAAAAAAGAAAAAGAAAAAGTGAGTGAGTCCCCAGAAAGGTCCCATCATCAGCTACAGTAGAGTGATGCTGAAACCTTTCTCTGGAAGTCATGTGAACTTCTCCACCTCATTAGTACTCTTTTCCCATGAATTTCTTATTCTCATCACTTGCAGCTTTGGTATTGCCTCACCCAAAATGTTCTCATGACTCTTCTTCTGATTTTTTTTTTTTTAAGTCAGTTGTGTTTTTTTTTTTTCTTTCCTGAGTCAGACTCTTCTAACTGTAGTGACCATTTCTTAACCTTTCAGCTACTTCTTTTTTGTTTTAAATAGTCTTTCAGTTGCCTAAATTTCCACCATCCTTTTCAAGTTTATGGGGCGGGGGTAGGGGGAAACAGTGCATAGAGAAGAGGGGATTTGGAAGCCCTTTTCTTAAATGTGATGTGAATGAACTGAAAAGTGGGTGAGGGAGAGGTGGGAAGTGTCCCAACCACTGAGGAAATACCAGAGCCGAAAAACTCCAAAGCAGGCAGTATAGAACACACCTGAGAAGTCTGGACATGAGCTCCAAGAGGACACTTCTTTGCAAATGAATAAAAAATATAAAAGGATGAGAAGTTTCATTTGGGATGTCAAATAATACAATTTAGTAACGAGTTTGAAGTCCTTCATTTAAGAGAAAACAGCCCCTGGATTGGGAGAGGACAGTGCCTCACCAGCAGCAGAGCATTCTTCCTGAGGTTTGGGGACAAGTAAGAGCATGTTTTATAGAACATTGGAAGAGGCATGATTGATAGGAAATCAGGGATTTCCTGGTGAGGCTAGTAGGCTGTCTTTTAGGATAAGGTGAGCTAGCGAAAGCTGAGCTGGAGGGTTGTGAATGGTTCGAGTTAGGTTTACTAGACAGTGAGGCATTTCCTTAAGAGTGGGCTGAGTTAGGTTTGGATTTGTATAGTGGGCTGTGTCACTGGAGCAGCCTGCATTTTGTGGGTGCCCATATATGAATTTCCTTTATCAGGGATATCTTTCCAAAATATAAGCAATATAAAAATAAAGCAAAGCCCAAAGTGGATATAATCATCCGAATATTCATTTATTCAACCAACATTGAGAAAGCATGTTCATTTATACCAACCCTCACACCAGAGAACTGAGCTAAAGTGAAAAGAAACAAACCTTTCCTCAAGTAGTTTATAAAGACAAGTAGCCCAAGAGACAAAAGAGTGTTAAAATACATTTCTCAGATGTATTGATTTTGAATAAAGATCTAGGTTTATTTCAAACTTGCCATAAGGGTACTTGCTTTAGAGAATAAAATTCAAATCTTGCTTCTGCTAAGGATCTTTATAGGAAAACAACAACAACAAAATACACACACTGTCTTAAGAAACTTGTTAATCTGGGTGCTAGGGAAAATGTATGTTAAAATTTGTTGTTCTAGTCCTAAGATTGTTTAAGGTTTAAGTTTGTAAAACTATCATACGTATACCCATTTTGCAGGTTAAACTATAATTTTATTGCCCATGGTCATAATCATATATACTACCAATTAGTAAAGAAAAATATATCTAGATGTTATTAAAAAGCAATTATGTTTTTGCTCGTTTGATACAATTTGTTTCTTCTAAGAAAAAGGAGAGACACATAAACTAAAAATTACAATATACATTGTTTATCATGAATAAAAATAGTAACAGAGCTTTTGTGACAAATAAGAATTATTAGTAAAAGAAAAAAAAATGATAGCATAAAATGTTCAGTGTCTGCTACTTTAAATTAGGATGGCACATAATCAATCCTACTAGGAGAATTTCAGTGGTTATCTGTCCATATATCCCTATATGGAATATTCTGTCAACTAACACGTCTCTTCATGTTGACTCTCATTTATCAAGTACTATTATCATTACCTGACCAGTGATGAAAAGTACTTGGAACAGAGAGACTTGGCTTGAATAGTTAGTTGTTTGACCATTCGATCAGGTTGAAAGGTTGAAAAAGTTACTTAAACTTTCTGAACATTAGTTTCCTTATTTCTAATATGGGAGTAGTTTCCCATCTAGTAGAGTTTTTATGAAATTTACATAGGATAATGTACATAAAACCATCCGGCACAAAGTAAGCATCGAGTTAAATTATAATTATATTACCAGCCAGCATGGATACACTGTACCCATTGCATCTTAGGTTTAGATCTTAGCTCCAAAATTACTAGCTGAAAGATCAGAAAGGATCATTTAATGTTTCTCATTAAAATTTTTCATCTATTACATAGGGGTGAAGTAAGAATTTAGAGTTGTGATGGCAACTGATGGAAATAATGTGAATAAGTACTCACTGCTATATGCTGTAGTTCCTTACTAAATGACAGTCCTCTGACCCAGAATATCCAGATCTGGTACTTTGGCCAATTGAGAGACATTCTTGTGTCCTAAGTGAGTAAATGGGCATTTACTATGTCAATTTGTATGTTTGTTAGTGTCAGTCCTCAATGGCCTCTAGGGCCTTCTCATCCCTGGAGAAGGGGAGCAAAACTGAGGACATTATCAGGATATCTTACCAGTAGTGGTCCGTATAAGAAGCCCTACATCATGAAATCATTTGTTCTGTGTTATAAACTGAGTGTAGATGCATAAAAAGAAATGAAAATTAGAGTATTGAGTTCCATGTTCTGTGTCTGAAAGGAAAAAAAAAAAAAAATGGTTAGAAAATTCCTGCAGATAGATGATGGGGGATTGAGCTCGAGATTAGTTTCTCAGAAATTTATATCCTCTGCCACCATTCCCTGATGCTCCCCACGTGTCCCACGTATTGAGATCTCCACTCCAGGCTCCAGCCATTCTGAACTACCTGACAGTCTCTGATGATTTGGTGATTTCTCATCTTAATGCCTTTGTGCTGTCTAGTCCCTCTGCCAAAAGTGGCCCTGTGCCCCTCTGCTCTACCTTTCTGTTATACCTGCTTTCCTTTTAAGACTCAGTTCAACTGTCACTTCTTCTGGAAAGACTTCCTTCTCTCACTTCATCAATACTCCTTTTCTGTTTCTTTTGGAGTCTTCCTTGGCCTTCCCTCTAAACACCCAGGCAGTATCTTTTGATTCTCCATCTGCCCCAAAGCATAAAGCATAGGCACTATGTTTTATCCCCACCCCTGCCAACCTGTTTTTTTTTAACCTCAAGCCTAGTTCATAGGAAGTCATCACTAACATTTAACCTGAGAATGACAAGTTAAAAAATGAGCTACAAATAAGGTCAAGTTCTAAGTAAAGATTAAAAAAGCAGTTTTCCTTTTAATTGAGAGGAAGAGGGTAAGTGTTGAGATCTCCTAGTATGCTATTAGAAACTTTTTTTTTGTTATTGTTTTATTTTAGTTTTAGTATGAGATGCATGTTTTGTTTTTTTAATTACTAAAAGAGGATGATGATTTAGTATGGGGCACATTTTTTTTTACTAAAAGAGGAATGATGATTGCTACTCATGGTGATTGTAATATTTGAAAAAGATAATATGTAAATGTGCATAATGTAGTATTTGGATGAAGATAAGTAATCAATAGATGTTACTAGTCTAACCCAATTATCGGTAACTTTTTCCTAAAGAAACGACTTAACAATAGCTAGTGGCTGACATAGACCTTACTGAATATTTTATCGAGGAAATAGCAAAAAGTATTTACATCTCAGTCTCCACCACAAACCATGAAAAAAAACCAATATAACGTTTCTTTTTGGCCATGATACCACTACAGATCTCCTCTTTGACCCTTGGGTAACTAAGAGTAGATGGCTGGATTATGTAATAGATACATACTTGATATTTTTAAAAAACTGACAACAGTTTTACAAACTGGTTTCACCATTTTAAATTCCCACCAAGTGTACATGTGAGTTCCAGTTCCTTCACATTGTTGCCAATTTGGTATCATCAGTCCATTTGCTTTTACCCATTTTATACCTTATAGTCACAATACATAAAGAACTGTGTAAATCAATAAGAAAAGAAATTTCAACTGTGATTGAAAAAATTAAAATTAAAGTGGAAAAACTTAAAAATAGGAAAAAGAAAAAATAAACATCATTCTTGAATAAGCACTTACCTAAAGGAGATTAATTTATCTCCTGAGAGTAGGCACAGGAAGACCTAAAGGAGAAAGGTGAATCTTTAAAATAGGTCATGAATGGAACATGACCAGTTTATTACCAGAAGCGCACAGAAAGATGTCATAGTAGCTCTGGGAGACTAATTGAGACATTATCCAACAGGGTTGCAGAATTTCTCCAGCACTGTATAGTCTCTTGGGGATAGCTGGAAAGGATCAAGGTTCAAGTCAGAGGTAATAATCAGTAAGGGTGACCACTGAAACAAATGATCCCCAAATTTTAATGGTTTATTGTCCAAGAAGAGTTTGATGTTGAAATGTAGGTGGTAAATGGTCTGTCCTACATACTGTCACTCAGGCATCCAGGATTATTTTGTCTTGTCTCTCTGCAATCCTGTAGGTTTTCCAAATCCTCTTCATTCATCCAGTGGATACAGAAAAATTGCTAAAATCAGACATGGGAGGCTTTCATGGACCAGCCCAGAATGCTGTTCATCATTTCTACTCACACGTCACTGGCCAGAATCTAGTTATTGGTTTTATCTAATTGCTGGGGAAAAGGATAAAGAAATCATCTGTCCTGAAAGATGAGGATAATAAAGATACTGTGACCACTTTCAGTCTCTGACATGCAAGGCAAAAGTCAGATACCGCAATATTTTTCAGCATAGGGTCAAAATAAGAGACATGGTAATTTTTCAAGTTAAGTTTGTATAGTAATGTAATGTGTTATACACCCTCATTTTTTATTTCTCCCTCTGAAAGCCATGACTTCTTAATATCCTTAGCACTTAGTGCCTAGTGTCCTTTTTTACCTCAATCCTGGCATTATTCTCAGTTGGATGTAGAGTTCATGTTCCTTCATCAACATTTAAAAGAAACAGAGCTTTTTCAGACTTAAGGATTACTGCTGATTTATGAAATCTTTGTAGTTAAAATGTATCAAACATATTTCTTTTTAACTAAATTAAAATAGATTCTGATAAAAGCAATAAGGTATATAAGGCAAATCTGAAAGTACTGTTTTACATATATGAACTTGCATTCCTTCAATAATAACCATTATATATGTTAAGCTCTAGATTATGTGGGGCACAGTATGAGTTGCTTTAAAGATTATATCTATTGGCTGGATTTCTACTCTCCTCCGCCTCTTTTACCATTCCAGACACATACATCCGTAAAAGAATTGTTGCAAAAAAAGATGATAGATAAAGTTACCACCCTAGTATTCTTTATTATGCCCTATGATTTAAGGCTCTCTGCTCAGCTTTCCTTTCAGGTACTCAGTCAGTCCCATCCATTCAGCCCGCCAGCCATCCACTGATCCATCCGTTCACCCACTCATCCATTTATTCAAAGCTATTTAAGAGTGTACATAGACTTACTGTGAGTTAGGCACTTCCTATGGAATGCAAAACAGATATGATTTCTATTACCACAGGACTTTAGTAGAAGAGATAAACAGTAATCAAGTAATTACCTAGATATCTAAATAGTTATATATAATACTAAAACAAGAGCTATGGTAGAAAGAAATCATATGGTATGAGAAAAGAATAATAATAAGGTCTCATTTAGCCTAGGGGCTTGAGAGAAATTTGAGATAATAGTGTTTAAAAGACAGACTGGGAGTTAGTCAAATGAGACATGGGGGGAGTTGGGGGAGAATTCTGGGAGGAAACACGGAAGCTGAATGAGTGTTTAAGTATTAGAGTAACTCAGAGAGGACCAAGCAATAAGTATAATGAGTAGAGGGAGGGGTGGAAGGAAGCAGAACCAGATCTTGGATAACCCAATATGTCTTTCAGTGGTTTCAAATCTTTTCTTAAAACTATTGGGAAATATTTATAATACTGATTATATGACATTATATAATCATTATACTAGGTAATATTTATAATGCTTATACATTTTAAGCATTCATAATACTGATGATTTAAAACAGAAGACTAACATCATCAGATTTATCTTTTGAAAACTCACTTGGGCTGCTGGTGAGGAGAAGATATGTGACAGGGTCCAGGGATAAATGATATTAGACAAGAGATAAATGATGGTGCCCTTATCATCATCTGCTGCAGTGGTGGCAGAGTTGGGATGTATTTCTAGAGAGAAGACCTAGTGACTGTTATAATTGACCTCTGAGATGGTTTCCAATGATCTTGACCTCCTAGTATTTATGCTCTTGTATAAACTGCTTCCGTATTGAACCAGACTGACCTGTGTGTGTGAGCCAAAAAATAGTACAGAAGTGACAGTGTATAACTACTGAGGTTAGATCATAAAAGGCATTGTAAACTTAAATTGGTCATTCTAGGGTAAGTCAGTAGCCATGCCATGAGGACACTCCAGCAGCCTTTAGGAGAAGTCCATGTGGAGGAGAATTGGAGCTTCACCCACCAACAATCAGGACCAACTTGCCAACTATGTGAATGAGTCAACTTCAAAGTAGATCTTTCTGTTCCACGCAAGCCTTACCTGCATAGCCTTACAGACATCCAACTGCATCATTAAGAAAGACTCAAAGCCAGAATTACCTAGCCAAGTCATACTAAATTCCGGAACCACAAAAATTGCAAGATAATAAATGGCTATTGCTGCCTTAAACCACTCATTTGTTACATAGTGGTAATTAATACAGTGACAGATTGAATATGGGTAAGTGAGGAAGAGCAAAATATTAAGGATCATTCCTAGATTTTTGGCTTGCACAGCTGGTTTGACATGCTTTTACAGAGAATACTGGCAGCAACCAAGTTTGTAATGGTGAAACAAATCCTGGTTTATTTTTAATGAATTTGGGGTTCTATGGGGATTTTCAGTGACTATAAATATCAGGATGATTGGTTGAAGGCAAAGCAAACAAGTTTTGTCTGATTCTTAAAAAATAACTCACTACACCAGGTCTCCAGTCAGGTCTGTGGCTGGAGGCGGGTGAAAGGCAACCATACATTGATGTCTCTCTCCCTCTCTGCCTCTTTCCCTTCCCCTCTTTCTAAAAATAATGGAATAAAATGCTAAAACAAAACAAAACAAACAAAAAAAATAACTCACTACAAAAGATTGGTACCCTATCTGATGGCTCAATGGATAGGCGCCAGCCTGGAAACCCAAAGGTGGCTGGTTCAATTCCCAGCCAGGGCACATAACCAGGTTGCAAGCTGGGTCTCCAGCCAGGTCCATAGCTGGAGCCAGGTGATAGGCAACCAGACATTGATGTTTCTCTCCCTCTCTGTTTCTCTCCCTTCCCCTTTCTCTAAAAAAATAATTAATAAAATCTTTTAAAAATATTTTTTAAATGATTGGGAAAAAATCTTAAGAAGAAAACAGGGAAATATCAACATGAACTTTTAGTAGGCATTATTTCTTAACACACACACAAACACTGAATATACAGAATAATGTGATAACTTGGAAATTCACTTCATTACTTCTCTTTAAAAGACAACAGTACGAGAAAGAAAAGGAAAAGGCAATCCACAGCTGGAAACATGATATTATATGTATATATCCTAAAAGAATTTGTAAAAACCTACAAATAGTCCATGGTCTGGTGGCTCAGTTGGGTAGAGCATTGTGTCCAGTTGTCAAAGTTGTGGTTCAATTCCCAGTCAGGTCACATACAACAGTCAACCAATGAATGCATAAATAAGTGAAACAGCAAATCAGTGTTTCTCTGTCTCTGTCTCTGATTCTGTCTCTCTTTAAAATCAATATAAAAATTATATAAAAGAATCATAAACAACTTAGCCTCATGTCTGGAGGAACAGATTTCTAAAAGACCTCTGCTTCATACTATAATTGTGTTTTATAAAATTAGTTAAACTGCCCTGCCTGGTGGCACAGTGGGTAAGGCACTGGCCTGGGAAACCAAAGGCCACTGGTTCAGTTTCCAGCCAGGGCACATAACCAGGTTGCAAACCCGGTCTCCAGCCAGGTTTGTAGCTGGAGGCAGGTGAAAGGCAACCATACATTGATGTTTCTCTCCCTCTCTGCCTCTCTCCCTTCCCCTGTCTCTAAAAATAATAAATAAAATCTTTTTTAAAAATTAGTTAAACCTTTATTGTACATCCTGCCAATACTAGACCAAGGATAGGAATACAAAGTACAAGGCTGCCATGATTTTACTTGATTTAATGGATTTCAGCTCAACAACACCTGTTTCCCAAGACAAACGTTTTAAAGATAAGGCACTAAATAGAAAAACTAGTTACATAATAGAAAATCAGCAGTACTTAATCAAATTTTTTGCAAAGAATGTTTCTATTATAAAATATCTAAGAACTGTGAAAAATTTTTAAGAAGAAATAAAATCCATAAGGGGAACTTGGTAAAACATTAGCAATCCTACATTTTAAAAAATAGAGGGAGAATACTATTCATAAAAAGGGAAATTGTCATGATTAATTAGCATTTGTTACATCCTGATTATGTTTCAGGCCCTCTGGTAAGAATTTCATAACTATTATCTAATTTAGTTCTCATAAACCACTCTGAAGTAGGTATCATTACTATTCCCATGTTACAAATGAGGACCCTCAGACTCAAAGACATTAAATAACTTTCACAAGGCCTATAGAACTAGCAAATAATGGAGTTGGCATTTGAACCATGCTTTTAAACATGTTTGATAGATAGCTGTTTGGATCAGTTTTGAGAAATTCTGTTAACATGTGCAAATTTCTTAGGATTGTTTTTCATATGCCTATGACATCTCATGAAAAACAAACAAACACTCAAGCACCAGAGAGTCTAGAGTTAGCAGAGCAGCTTTGAGAGGGCACCAAACACCCTGCTTGGGACTTTCTCCCTAACCAGCCTCCTCACCCCATAACTCCCATCCTCAAAATTACTTCGTGATCCATCTAGGTAAATTAGCTTCCCTTTAACAGCCTTGTTTAAAGTTCTGAAAAATGGCCATTAACAGCTCTTTGCCATAACTTTGGGAACTGCCCCTAAATGTAAAGGAAGGTGGGAAATGCAGACTTTTGTTCTAGGTGGCAGCATGCCCAGGTCAAAAAGCAGAGTTCTTCCCTGGCTTGTGGCTCAGTGCATAGGTGCTGGCCTGCAAACCCAAAGGTCTCTGGTTCGATTCCCAGCCAGGAACATAACCAGGTCGCAACCCAGGTCTCCAGCCAGGTCCTTAGCTGGTGAAAGGCAACCATACATTGATCTCAATCTCTCTCTCTCTCTCTCTCTCTCTCTCTCTCCCCCCCCCCGCCTTTCTCCATTCCCTTCTCTGAAAATAATAAATAAAATCTTAAAAAAAAAAAAAAAAAAAAGCAGAGTTCCATTACCAAGGAAGAAAGTGTGGGGAAAGGAATATAATTATCTCTGCCAAAAATATCTGCCAATTGTGCCCCCTCCCCTCTATTATATGGAGATACAATTGGCATGTAACATTCAATTAGTTTTAGGTGCACAACATGATGATTTGACATATCATGTCATATATATTTGACATATATATTATGAGATTATTACCACAATACATTTAGTTAACATCCATCACCTCACTTAGTTTCAATTATCTTTTTCTTGTGATGAGAACTTTTAAGACCTATTCTTTTAGCTACTTTCAAGTACATGATACAATATTGTTAACTTCGATCACCATTCTATGTCGGGGGTGGGGGTGGGGGCGGGACCCAAAAAACCCCAGATTTATCCTCTGTAGGGCAGGCCCCTTGTAGTACAGGCTCCCCCATTAGGAAACCATGTGTATCAGTGCACCAGCTGGCATTTCTGGGAGAGGCTGCATAGGCTTCAGTGAAATTTTTTGAAGGCTGTTTTCAATGTGTTGGCCCACCTCATGATGGGTGGCTTACAAGCGCACCTGCCCACACTGCACTGAGTGTTCAGCAGTTTTTGACCAAAAGTCCCGTGGACCCTGTGCCCCACCCTCCCTATTCAGCCAATTTTGCCCCAAGCAACTCTTTTTGTGAGGGAAACATTTTGCTGATGTGAAAGAGGTGAAACAAACAAAAAGCAGAAGTTCTAAAAGGCATCAAAATCGAGGAGTTGAAAACCTGTTTTTGAGCAGTGGGAAAAAAATGTCTTGATAGGTGTATTGCATCAAATGGAGAGTACTTTGAAGGTGACCGAAGTTTAAACATGTAAGACTAAATACACAATTTTTTTATAAATAAATTCTTGGGTTTTTTGGGTTCCCTCTTCTACATTACATCCCTGAATGCAAATGCAAATTGATTTAAATGTGTGTATCTTATCCCAAGTCTATAACAAAACTACTCTTTGAACTATTAAATGCAGTAAAAACCTTAAATAATTGAAATAATCAAGTGGGAGGTTGTATTTAGTTCTTTGTTTTAGGATTTACCAATAAATCCTAAAAAACATCACATTTTTGTTCCCCCTTAAAAACATCACATTGATTATTGTTTTAGCATATAGATTCTAGTGAACACAGTAAGTATGACTCATGGGGTTCCCTACAGTGCTGATAGCAGCCACTTTAGTTCTATTATTGATTTGTATATATTTCTCTAGCTTTGTTTGATAAACACCTTTTTATAAAGTACTTCTTGAAACTGTGCTAGATGGTCAGAAGGGACTAACAGAAAATAAAGCATTTTTTCATCATTTCAAGAAACTTGAAGCCTAGAAATAGATAAATTTAAAAATTTTTTTTTTTGGTTTTGAAATTACTGTAAATTACAAGTTTTAAACACAGTAGGAGTAATTTTTGCCCTGACTTTTTGGAAGTAACTTTTTAACACAATTCTCTAATACTTCTGAACACTTTTGCATGTATTTCCTACAAACAAGGACAGTCTTCTACGCAATCATAACAAAAACATTAAAATCAGAATATTAAATTTAGGAATATTACTAGCAAAGAATCATCAGATCCCATTAAAGTTTCATTAACTGTACCAATACTATCTCTTTACTATCAAAATGATCCAGCTCATAACCATGTTTTTGATGTAGTTTTCATGCTAGTCTTCTTTAGTCTTCCCAGCTTTTCCATGACTGTCAGACTTTCAAGAGCTTCGCAGTTTTGACAATTGCAAGGCCACCATTCTGCAGCACTTCCATCAACTTGGGTTCATCTTAGATTTCCTCAAAATTCAATTCAAGTAATTTGGTTTTTGCAGAAATATTATAACAGTGATGTTGAGTGCATTTGATCAAGTGGCACATAATTTTGATTTGTCCCATTACTGGTGATAAGTTCTTTAATTGCTTGATTAGGGTGGCATTTACCAGGTTTCTGCACCATAAAGGTACACTTCTTTATCTTTGTAATCAGTAAATATTTTGAGCAGAGGTACTTTGTGTATATCTTAATATGCCTTGTGAAACTCAATTTATGCATGCATGCATGCCTATATGTATGTCAGTATAGATTCTTAGAGCCACATTTATTCAATTGGTTTCTATACATTACTATCATTTTTTATTCTGTTGCTCATCCTGTTCCAGATTTGGTCTATGAGAACCCATTTTCTCTGGTCTCTATATCCTTCGGATGTATGTCCATCATTTCTTGGGCATTCCTTTCTTTCTAGCAGAATAAGATGTTCCCAGACTGATTTGGTACTTTTCCTTCCCCAAACCTGGAACCAGCTATTTCTCCATGAAGTCTTTGTGCTTTTTATTGGAGGCAGGTACCTACCTGAGTGCTAGATGTGTTCATTTCTATTGAGTTGTTGCTATCCCTAGGTCCTCTCAATAGGCAGAGCTAGAGAATAAACAGATAGAAATAAAAAGATACAGATATATTCACATACATGCATACTCACAATTACATCTCTATCTGTATCTACCTATACATTGGATATTACAAGGCTACCCTGATATCTCAAGTTCAATCTAACACCACAGTTTCACTTTAGTTTTCTCTCTTGCCATATTGTACATTCCTTTTCTGAAAGCAACCTGGCTCACATTATCCTTAATATATTTATTTGCCCAAGGCCTGGAAATGAAATCCTCCATTACCATGGCCTATTTTGGCCTCTTGCAGCTGCCCTCCTCTCCCTGCTTGAGCTCTGACATACTTCCCAGAGCTGCTTCCATACTTCCACTCCTTGAGTTGATACTCTCCTCATTCCACCCCCCTTCTCACTCCACTCAGACCATGTACCCTGGACTGTATTGTATAGGGATGGGGAATAGGCAACCTATTGGCAAAGAGGGGTGGGCAGGAAGGCCAGGGCTTCCAGCTTTGGTCTGGGAACTGTTGATTCCAACTCCCAGTATGTGGGGGACTTCTCCTACTCATGGGTTCTCATAGGATCACTAACACGCTCCTATAAAAATGCCCTCCTTACCTTCCTGACTCCCCTCTCTGTGCCACAGTTGCTCCCACCACAGCCACCTACCATTGCCCCCATCAGATGGGTTTGAACTGAATTACTTGGGAAGGAAAAGGAAGAAAAGGAAAAGAAAAAGGAAAAACAAGAAATACAATAAAGTGGGAAGGAGAAGAGTAAGAAAGACGCTAATGAGGTAGAAAAAAGGACAATATACATTTGGGGAAAAGTAATAAAGTCATAAATTTCAAAGAGATCTTGAGGTTTCATAGCCTAGTGATTCCTAAGTTTGGTTAAGTATTAGAATCACCTGGAAAACTTTTTAAAAACAAAGATCATAAAGTCCTGTCGTAGAGGCTGTTATTTAACCAGGTACCCTGATGTACTATTAGGCTTATTCTAGCTCACGGTTGTTTTCCATCTCCTAGCAGGGCACCAGTTCCCTCCAGCTTCAGGGGAGGGCACACACAAATGCGTGCATGTGTGTGAATGAAAGAGAGGTAAAGAAGAGTCCTTATAATGAAACTTTCCCCACTTCCACTTTGACCAGAGCAGAATGAACTCCAAATATATTTTCTGTATTTGGCCTCTATGCAGTATTCCATTAAAAGGCTTTTCTGCCTTTAAAAGAATGGGAAAGCATGGCTCTACACTTTTATTTCTCTTAACCACTTCCTTTGGCTTTTACTATAATCAAGGCAAATTCTGGAAATACTCAAGGGCTCTTTTAGAAATGTAAGCGTTCTTCAGCACCACACAAGTCACTCCAACTGTCAATCTAATTTAATGTTGTGTCTAGTAATACATATCATTTCACATTTTTATATAGTCACTAAGCTCATTCTTTCATACAAAAGCCAAATTGAAAAATAACTCATATTTTCTAAAACAAACCTGATATTTTGGAAATATTTATGCTTAGAAAGCAACGTACTAGCTAAACCATAAGAAACATTATAGCTATAGCTATAGCTATTTTTTAACACTTAGGTGAAGTACAGTGAAATATATATATATAGCTTTTCATATCACATTAAGAACTATTTATCATGTGCCTTCTATATGTGCAGCACCATGAAAAATGAGTGGCAGTCCAATCCTAAGGGAGGAGCTCATATTTTATTCGGAGAGACACACACAAAAACAAAAATAATGCATCACTATCAGTACAAGTCTAAAGATGAAAGAGAGAGACACTTATGGAGCCCAGACAAGGGGCATATAGGCCAGCCTAGGGATTTTAGAAAAGGCTTTGTAGAAGAGAGGAGGTTTGAACTGCAAAACTTATTCCCACTGGGTATCTCAAAAGTGCCCTTCGATGTGGCCAAGATGAATTTCAGCATCTGCATTTCTCTGTGAAGCTCATTTGCTGCTCTGGCTATAATGGAAGATGCAGCAAATACACTTAGATGTGTTTGTTAGATGTAATGTATTTGTTAGATGTAACCATCTTTGTGCCTTCTTAAATAGGCATGAGTAAACAGGATCTGAAGCATGACATCATTCACTCCTTCTACATCTCCTTTAATGGGCGTTAATAATTTTGTTTTTGTTTTTGTATATTTTAATGTCTTCTTATTATAAATATCTGAGAAGTAGCCTGCAATGGGACAAGGTATACGAGAGTTGAAGCTGAATAATCTTGATACTGACAACTGAATTTGACACTTGTTAGAAATATGATGAGCAATTCATATTAGTTTTTATAGTTGCCTGATTTGTAAAATTGGTGTGAACAAATCTTTCCAGAATTTATGTGTGGTTAATTAAGCAATGTAAGATCATATCTTTGTTATATTGAAAATAGTATTTCATACATGTAATTCTGATGATAAGATGTAACTTTTTATATAAATATATAAAAGATGTAACTTTTATGTATTTTCATATATAATATATGTGTGTGTATATATATATGAAAAAAAGAAAGTTCTTTACACTAGAAAGCCAGCAAGTGCATTTATAAGGAACAAGGGATTAGTAAACCACAATTTGTAAACCATCATAGTAGTAATTGAGTCAGAAAATGTGTCAATAGACGGACACAGCAGTGGAAAGAATCTGTAAATTTGAAGATAGTGCGATAAAAATCATTCAAAGTTAAACAAGAAGAGGAAAGAAAGAGTGGAAAAGCAAACAGAAGCTCTGAATTGCAAAACAATAGCAAATGGTTTAATCTACACATAACTGGAATTTCGGAAAGAGATGAGACAGTGAGACAGAAGAAATATTTGATAAATTAAAAGACAAGACTTCAAATAGAGTGAAAGAAAAAAATCCACAAGTTCCAAAAGCCTCAGAGAAACCCAAGAAGCAGGATAAATGTAGGCAGTTATTTGGGGTTTTTTTGTTTTGTTTTGTTTTTGCCTCTTGACTGATTTCTAGTTTCATACCATTATGATCAGAGAAGATGCATATAGGCAATTATATTTTAAACAGATTTTAAAAATTAAAGTTTTTGATATTTACCCACATTGTTACTATATTCAGCCATCTTTAATTTTCCTTCTTTTTTCTTTTTTTCTTTTTTTTGGCATATGTATATATGGGTGCTTTGATCCAAAAGTCTATCTGATATCATACTCCTCCTGCCTGAAGAGGTCTCTTTAAAATGTCTTTTCATGCATGTATACTTAGTGTTTGAAAAGACTTGTTTTCCTATTTACAAGATGTTTTCACTAAGCATAATTCAGGGTGGAATGTTACTATTGTTATCTTTCTGTACATTGTACAAGCACATCTACAGTATTCTGGCTGCATAGTTTCAATGAGAAGTCTGCCTATTTTCCATCTTTGTTTCCTGGTATGTAACATTTCTTTTTATTCTGATTGACTTCAAGATTTTCTCTTTATCTTTCAACTCTACAACTATGAATTGTTAAAGGTGATTTTTTCACCTTTATCCTGAAATTCTAAAATTAACATAGTAGATAATACTTCCCAAGTCATTTCAAGAGACTGACATTATCCTGATAACAAAAGCAGATACACTTAAAAACCCTAAAACCATAGGCTAATATTCCTCATCAATATAAAAAAATATGTTAAAAATTAGCAAATCAAATCAGAAGTATAGTTTTTAAAAGGTCATAATCGTGAGCAAATTGAGATTTACCCTAGTAATTCAAGATTAGTTCAACATTTCAAAATCAATCAGTACATTCTTATAGTCTTAACAGACCGTAAAAATACAATATATATGATCATACCATTAAATGCAGAAAGAATATTTGACAAATTTCAAGATACTTTTAAGATGAAAAATAACTAGATATATGGCTATATGGGTTTTTTATTTGTGAGTGAACTTTATTACTTTTTTCTCAAAAGGAATTTGTTCATTTAATCTATTTATTGACATAAATATTTTTAAATATTTCATTAGATTTTAATATAAGAAAAATTATAGTTATGGCCCCTCTTTCATTTTTGATATTTTTAAATTATGCTGCTTTCTGTTTTGGTGAATCTGACTAGACATTAATCAAATTTATTAAACTTTGACAGTAGGCAGCTTTGGTTTTACTGGATTTTTTACCTATTTTTTATTTTATTTTATTTTTTAAAAAGATTTTTATTTATTATTTTTCAGAGAGAGGGAAAGGGAGAAAGGCAGAGAGGGAGAGAGAGAGCAATGTACGGTTGCCTTTCACCTGCCTCCAGCTACAGACCTAGCTGGAGACCTGTCTTGCAACCTGGTTATGTTGCCCTGGCTGGGAAGCGAACCAGCGACCTTTGGGTTTGCAGGCCGGCACCTTATCCACTTTGCCACCAGCCAGGGCAATTACCTATTTTTAAAATTTTTAATTATTTGATTTCCAGCCAGGGCAACATAATCAGGATGCAGCCAGGTCTCCAGCCAGGTTTGTTTGTGGCTGGAGGCAGGTGAAAGGCAACTATACATTGATGTGTCTCTCCCTCTCTGCCTCTCTCCCTTCCCCTCTCTCTCTGAGAATAATAAAGTTTTTAAAATCTCTTTTAAAAATGTTATTCTGCTCTTGCCCTTATTGTTTGTTTCTAGGTTTTACTTTGGATTTAATGTGCTCTTTAAGAAAATTTTGAAGGCTGAAATTTAGGCAATTGATATGAGATAATTACTCTTTTAAGCATTCATGCCAACAATTTTCAATCTTTTTCAGCTCATGGCACATATAAACTATTGCTAAAATTCTGTGGCATACCGTTAAATATATTTTTGGCATATCTGACAAAAATAGGTATAATTTTGATTTATTCTCACTGATGGCTCTTGTGTTTGCTGTTGTCATATTTTTTATTTGGCAGTCTAAGGGAAGAGAGGTCAGTGCTTCTGACCAAATAGGTATTGCATGTTTTAAAAATCCTTGCAGCATACCATTTGAAAATTGCTGATTTATATTATTGACACCTAAGAACTGTTTGAACAATCTCACAAATATTTTAACATTTTTATTTTCATCTAACTTAAAATGTCTTACAGTCTCCCCTGGGAATACTTTTTGATGCACAAGTTGTTTAGAAGTATGTTAATTTTCAAATATTTTAGAATTGTCTGTATATCTTTTTATTTATGATTTCTATTTTAATTCACTTGTAATCCCAGAACATATTTTAATAATTGCAGTCCTTTTAAATGTACTAAGATTTGATTTAGCTCATTGCATGTTATATCTTGGTGATCCTTTTATGTGTATAAGGAAAGAATGTATATTTTGCTGTACAGGGGTATATTTCTTTTATAAATGTTGACTACGTCATGTTCAATAGTGTTGTTTGTATTTTTTATATTCTTATTGATTCTCTGTTTATTTGTCCTATCAATTACTGAGAGAGGAGTGTTCAAGTCTACAGCTACAATGACAGATTTGTTCACTTTTCCTTTGAGTTCTATCAGTTTTTGCCTTATATTATTAGGTGTTTACCCATTAAGATCATATGTCCTTTTCATGAATAGGCCCATTTTTCATTATGAAAATTTACTATTTATTCCCAGTAATCCTCCTCATTTTGATATATATTATCTAACATTCATATAGCTACTCCAGTTTTCTCTTGATTAGTGTTGCATAATATATATCTTTTCATCCCTGTACATTTAATCTATGTTTATCTTTAGTTCTTAAAGATGGCATACAGTTGTAGTTTTAAAAAATCAAATCTGAAAATCTGACTCAATCCCCTTTAATTGAAAAGATTATAGTATTTATAATTATTGTAATTATCAATATGCTTGGGTTTAGAATGACCAACTTTCTGTTTGTTTTCTATTTACTGCCTGTTTCTTTTTTCCTTTTTTCTTCCTTTCCTCTTATCTTGGAATAATTGAGCAATTTTTAATTTCTCATTTTATCTCTATGGTTAGTTCATTAACTATAACACTTTTTGTATTTTCTTTAGTGGGTTGTCATATGTATTAGAATAAATATTTTTAGTAGTAATATAAATGATCAGATAGAGTGTTTGAAAGCATACTATTACAGGGTTCCTATATGTGAGGTAGAATAACATTATTTAAGTGCTGACTGTGGTAAAGATAGATGTTGTAAACCTTGCAACTACTATTTAAGCAATAGCAATGAAGGTACTATTTCAGCAACACAGAGTTTATCTAATATCTTCCTATTTAGCCATTCTGAGGCCAGCATTTCCAGGTCTGCTCTACACTAGCACTTCATTTTATTTTATTTTGTTCTACTTTATTATTGTTATGGACTGAATTATCCCCACAAAATCCATATGTTGAAGCCCTAACCACCAATTTCATGGTTTGGAGACAGGTCTTTGGGAAGTAATTAGGATTAGATAAGGTCATAACATTGGGGCCCTCATGATGGGAAACAATGCCCTCATAAGAAAAAGAGGATTCCCTTTCTCTATTTCTCTCTCTCTCCCTTCTGTTCTCTCAATGCACACATGACAAGGTCACAAGAGCACACAGTAAGATGGCAGTCACCTACAACCTAATAGTCCCAGGCATTAAATCTACTTTGCGCAAGAAAGGGGAGCAGCTTAGACAAGGACCTAGTATAAAGGAAACATGGACATGGACAACAGGTGGGATTGACTTTGGAGGGAATGGGTGGGTGGGTGGGGGGACAGAGGGGAGCAAAAAGGGGATGGATGTAATACAACAACAATAAAATTTTTTTTTAAATAAAAAATAAATAAATAAATCTACTTTGCCAGCACCTCTCTCTTGGACTTTCCAGCCTCCACAATCGTGAGAAATAAATTTCTGTTTTTTCAAATCACTCAGTCTATGTATAGCATTTTGTTATGACAGTCCAAAAAGACTAATAAAGGCATTAACAGTGGTTTCTTTAAATGGATGGAGTTGGACTCCAAAAAATCTCTTCATATTACAATAGGACTGAATATAGATGAGTTTAAATACCCTCTCTAAGTCATCTGCCACAAGCCTGGACAATAGTGTTAAGAAAGAAAATATTAGTAAATTTGATAATGACAAAATATTTACAAAGCTTTCAAATGAAATTAGAAAGGAAGACATTCAGTACAAGTATTAACCAGTAGGTTTCAAGTTCAGGGGTATGTATGTATGTTAGCATGACTATAGCAATTACGTGTTTAATTTGCCCTAAAACTGTGTATGACAGTTTTTCAGGAAGAAACTCCAACATTAGGACTTCTTTTTGTTGATACTAGAAGGGCGGTATTTTATATTCTTATTTATGTTGCCTACAATATTCTACCCATTTAAAAGCGCATTAGTATTTGTTGGTTCAATTTAATTTTATTTATTTTGATTACACACTGATTTCCCCTTTTAACATTTAAATATTTTTACTTTGTTGGTTTTAGAAAGAAAGAGAATTGAAAGAAAGAAACATTAATTTGATGTTCCACTTATTTAGACATTAATTGTAAAAGCCCTGACTGGCGATGGAATCTGCAACCTTGGTGTATTGGAATGATGCTCCAACCAACTGAACATCCAACCAGTGTTCTCCTTCTAACCTTTTACAAAGTCAAATCATTTCATTTAATATGGTGAATTATAATATCAGAATCATAAAATGAACACAAGATAGGAGACCTCAGTTAGGCTCCACTGTGGAGAATACTAGCAAATTATTTCACCTCTTTGGACTCAGGTTCATCCTCAGGGAAACAGGAAGATTGGTCAAGGTTACCCTATAAAATTCATTCATTCCCTAAAATAATACTATTTTATTAGTATATTTTATTGATTATGCTGTTACAGTTGTTACAATTTCATTTCCTTTTCTCCTCTCCACCCAGGACCCCACTTCCCTCCTGCAATTCCGCCCCTCTTAGTTCATGTTCGTGGGTCATACACATGTTCCCTGATTTCACCCTTTCCTATATTATTTTTTAAAAGATTTTGTTTATTATTTCTAGACAGAGGAGAAGGGAGAGAGTCATAGAGGGAGAGAAACATCAATGTATTGTTGCCTTTCACCTGCCTCTAGCTGTGGACCTGGTTGGTGACCTGGCTAACAACCTAGTCACATTGCCCTGACTGGGAATTGAACCAGCGACCTTTGATTTCCTAGGCCAGTGCCAATCCACTGAGCCACCAGCCAGGGCCCCTATATTATTTTTAACATCCCCCTGTCTATCTTGTACCCACCAATTGTGTTTCCTAATCCCTGGACCATTTCCCTACATCTCCTCCTTCCTCTCAGTTGGTAACCCTTCCAATGATCCCTCTGCCTATGATTCTGATCCTGTTTTTGTTGTTTGCTTAGTTTTTGTGTTTATTTTTTTAGGTTCTGTTGTTGATTGTTGTGTTTGTTGTCATTTTAATGTTCATAATTTTTATCTTATTTTTCTTAATTAAGTCTCTTTAACATTTCAGATAATAATGGCTTGGTGATGATGAACTCCTTTAGCTTTATCTTATCTAGGAAGCACTGTATCTGCCCATTCATTCTAAATGATAGCTTTGCTGAATACAGTAATCTTGGTTGTAGGTCCTTGCTTTTCATCACTTTGAATATTGGTTTTTTAAGTACCTATTCTATTACAGGTGCTAAACTAGGCACTATATAGTTGTTTCTGCCTTATTAAACTACCTCTATTTAATTTTTTTTTTTTTAAATTTCATCCTGTTGCCTTGTCAGAAATCTAATTACCTTGCAACGTAATCTGTGCTGGGATAAAACAGCAATGGTGAGTGGGATACTGAGGTTTGACTCTCTCAACATCTATTTCAATTACCGTCTAGCATTATAAAGGCTGAAAAGCTGAAAATCACATTTTCCAGATTTCCTTGAGGCTAAGATTCTTGCTATGTTTATGTTTCACCAATCAGATGCACAAGCATGAAACCTGGATTTAAATTGAGTTAAGTGGGGAGAATGGCCAGGTGTGAAGTATTTATTTTGCTGGTGGGACCCCAGGAAGCAGAGAGGTTATGGAATCAGCTGGAACAGCAGCTTCTTATTTTAGTAGATGGATTCCTAATCATAAGGGAAGTAGCAACATCCTTACAAATGCAGTTCTTTAGAAGTCATTGCTGGAAGTTCAGCCTAAAGTCTGTCATTTAATTTCTCCAAATTCTGTAATTCTGTAATTTCTCCAAATTTTGTACCTTACAGTCAAATACTGACTGACAGAATTGATTAACAACAGGGAAAGCATGCCTAAGAAGCATTATGAAAATAGCCTGAGTCAAAAATTCTCCAGACTGATCCAACAATATTAGCAATCTGAGCAATGTTTAAATAGGTGGGTAAACACAAGGGACTTCGTTTCAGGACTTCTCAACAACTCTACATAGTTAATTTGTGTGGTAAATCACACTGTGCAGCATTTCCCCAATGCATTTGACCAGGAAAGTAATTATTCATTTCAGCAAAACCTATCATCAGCTTGAGAAACCCAGACAGAGTATGGAAAACATTGGACTAAATAAAATGCTCAGAAGTCTGAGCCAACTTTGCTTTTGTTCCAAGTCTGTTTGTTTCAATCAACCTATTTAGACCTTATTTCCGTATACCTTGTTGTCATGCTGTTGTAGTCAGTTTTATAAATAGGGATATCAACAATTAACTAGTGTAAAAAGTCTATAATTCTGTATTTTAAGTCAGTGGCATTAATGATTTGGACAGAGTAATTTTATTTCAGTTTGGATAGAGTAATGAAAACTAGACATGAAAGAAACCCCTATTTATTTAATGATCCCAAAGACACCAAGGTGAAAATAATAACAAAATAAATATTTGTATTTTCCATTTTTCCATTTGTATATATTTTTCCATTATATCCATTTTGTGAGGCTACAAATGAGTTCAACAGGGATAAGACCTTCATGAGAGTAAGAGCTCTGAGTATTTTTGAGGTGAGATAGTATTTGAATACTGTAGAATCCTAGGCTTGAGATTAGCATTAGCTTTACAATGTTAATAACATTATAGTACAATGTGGTATGCACTGTCATTTTCTAGAGTAAAGGGAGAAATTAATTCATTCTCCTAGAATGACAAGGAGAAGCATCATAGTAGATGTGATGTTTGCTGTCTGTAGGGCTTGTTAGAACAGGAGTTGGCTAGGGCTAAGTGGGATATCATAAGTAAGACTGTGAAGGTTGGGTGGATCGGTATGCCAACAGATCTTGGCTGTAGCTTCTGTGGCTTCAATGAAATCTGAAAATCATTTATCAGGGCTCATAACTTGGCCATATATTATAGTGTGAATTGAGTGATTAGGAAAAGAAGATCACAAAATTAGAGTGTCCTTACTATGATTTACTATCATACATAAACTTCATGCCTCAGTCTTTGGCAGGCTTTGTAAGCCTGGCCTTGGAATCACGACTTTTCAGCATTCCTGCTCAGCTCTTTGCATGGTTCGTTTTCTAGCTGTGTTGGCCTTGGACAGGGAAGAGTTTTCTTCCCGTTTCCCAGTAAGGGCTGACTTCTGCTTACTATTAGTTCAGGAATCTGGGTCCAGAGCTTTTTTTTTCACTTTTCCTGGAAGTAGAAGTCTTTGAATTCTATCTCTCTCTGAAGACTGGATTTTCCTGGGGATGAGAGGGTTTCCTACTCTTCTGCAGAAACACCTTTTACGTCATCACTTTCCCATGAGTGGATCTCGTCCGGAGCCACGGGTACGGGAGGGGTTGCTGTCCCTCCACCAGTGGCTTAAATTTATTTTTTGAGACATGTTTCCAGGGAAGTGAGTGGTAATAGGGCTTGTTCCACTAGTGGCCGTTCATTACTGTAATCTGAACCCTGTAGTGGTAATGAAACTCTGATGTACGAGACTTAAGTATCTTAAGTATCTAAGAGTGGTTTTAGGGAATATGTTGATTTCCTCATGATTCATTGTTGAAAGAAATTGTAACCAAACATGATAAATGCATATCTAACTCCTGAATAAGGAATTGGTTGTGTTTTTGAACTCTGTGGACCTTTGAGGTCCCATCCTGATTATTTCATTAATGTCACACATGATGAATTAAAAGTCATTATTTCAAGAAAAATGCATGAGCCCTGGCCAGATGGCTCAGTAGGATAGAGCATCATCCTGATATGCCAAGATTGCAGGTTTGATCCCCAGTCATAAATGTATGAATAAGTGGGACAATAAATTGATATTTCCTTCTCTCTCTCTCTCTCTCTCGCAATTCAGTAAATAAAGAAATTTAAAATATACCTATGCACCTTGTACAAGGCATTACGCTAGATCTCTTTTAGGGAGGGAAATATAGAAATATATCAAATATAAACTGAATATATATATGTGTGTGTGTGTGTGTGTGTGCACATGTGTACATATGGGGACCTGAAACTGGAACTTATTTCCAAAACTTTGAATATTTATTCTTACATGCTTAAACTTCAGTCACTTTCAAAGTGCTCTCCATTTGATGTCATATACCTATCAAGACTTTTTATTTCCATTTCTCAAAACACATTTTGAACTCACAGATTCTGTTGCCTTTTAGTACTTGCTGTTTTTTGCCACATCAGCAAACTGTTTAGCTTTAGGACTGTTTTCCTCCAGGAAGACAAAAAAAAAAAATCACTTTGGGTAAAATTGGATGAATAGGGAGGGTGAGGCATGGAGATCTTGCCATTTTTGGTCAAAAACTGCTGAACACAGTGTAGTGTGGGCTGGTGCGCTTATAAATCACCCATCATGAAATGGACAAACATGTTGAAAGAGTCTTCACAAAAATTCACTGAAGCTGAATGCAGCCTCTCGCACCAATGCCAGCTGGTGCACTGATACAGATGGGTTCCTAGAACACTTACCTAGTGTGGGGGAAGCCTGCACTATAAGGGGCCCACCCTCCAGAAGATAATTCAGGTTTTCTGAGGTCCCATCTCACATGTATGTGCATATATATATATATATATATATATATACAGCATATATATATATATATGTATGTGTGTGTGTATGTGTGTGTGTATATATATATATATATATATATATATATATATATATATATTTAGAGAGAGAGAAAGAGAATAAAAAGTGCCATAGAAGTGATAGAGTAGAGGGATATTGCTGCCAGTGGAGTTGGATTGGGAAAAAACTCCGGATTTTAATTTCCTCTTAAAAGATGTTTAAGATTTGAACATGGAGAAGATGTGCACATTCCAGCCAGAGAGAAAAATATGAGTAAAGGCATGAATCATGGGGTGAGACATACACATACACAGGCCATTCCACAAAGTATCCAGCCATGTGCTGTGAAAAATAGACATTTATTGAAAAAGATATGAGGAGCATTGTACATAGAACAGTGATGCTTAAATCTCCTTCAAAGTAGGTACCTCACGCAGTTTTCCCAGTTGCCATCAGCTGCCCTGTCGTATTTTCCTGAATCTCATCAACAGCCTGAAATCTCTTCCCTTACAACAGTGATTTTAGTTTTGGGAAAAGCCAGAAATCTCAGGGTGGTAGGGGAATCATCTGGGTGATTTGATATTTCATCAGAAAACGCTTTACAAGAAGAGATGTGTAAGTGGGTGCATTGTCCTGATGAAGCTGCCACTCACCAGTTGCCCATAGCTGTGGCCTTCTGAATCATCCCAATAGTTTCCATGGAGAAATGTTCAAGCGTTATGCAAAAATGGATGCAGATTTGTTGCTATACTTGCTCAGTCATTCTGAATCCCATGGCCACACAGGACGCAGGCTCACTCAGTAGCATCCACCACCCCCACTGACTAGTACAGTGAAGTTGTCATTGTTCATGCATGTGCATGCCAGTCCACTCTCCTTGGCTGTCAGGTTACATGGCTTGACTTTTTCCAGACAGACCTTGTATATTTGGAGGGAAATATTAAGAGAGCAGTTTTGAAAAGAAAATTGGAATATTGAACAAAGGAACATTCTTTTTATTATTATTTTATTTTATTTGTCATTGTTTTTTAGAGAAAGGGGAAGGGAGAGAGGCAGAGAGGGAGAGAGACGTCAATGTATGGTTGCCTTTCACCTGCCTTCAGCTAAGGACCTGGCTGGAGACCTGGCTAGCAACCTGGTTATGTGCCCTGGCTGGGAATTGAACCAGTGACCTTTGGGTTCCCAGGCCTGTGCCTTATCCACTGTGCCACTAGCCAGGGCCAAAGGAACATTCTAAGGAATATGGAGCAAGGCTTGGAATTTAACCACCAATGAGAACTGAAATTACATTTGCTCATTATATTACAACTTGGCTCTATAAAACATACTGTCTCCTTTTAACTCAGGATCTACTTTTCTGAGTTTAGTTTCCTTTGTCTGAAAATTTTCCCCATCTTCTCATCCTTCCACATCCCCCATTATTCCTGACCACTTTTTCTGCTTAATTTTTATCCTCTCTTGGGATATCTGCCTAAATATCACTTCCTCAAGGAAGTTTTCCTTAATTCATCTGATGAAGTGGAATTCCTTATTATAGGTATTCATAATACCTTGTAATTTTCCTGCATAGCAGATAAAAGTTTTTAATCACATAATCCTTTATTTAATGTTTATGTCTTCTGCTAGATGCTGAAGTTTCATAAGGACAGGAATAATTTTGATCTTATTTACTTCTGCATCCCCAGTGCCTTTTAAACTTCCTGGTCTATAATCAGTGTTTAATAGATGCTTCTGTAATAAATGTAAAAAAATAAATGGAGATCTAAAGACAATGAGCTAAAATCAAGGAAGATAAAACCTTTTAGAACTCATAAAAGCATGGGTAAGCAATAAGACAGTACTATTTTCAGCCAAGGTGTAGTCTTCAAAGAGAGTAGTGGGAGGAATTCACTAATTTAAGAAAAATCAAATAACTATGAAATATAGAATATACATTTCAGGAGGCACTAAGAATATAAACAACAAAAGAAGAGCTCCTTATAACCAAGGCTTAGTGCCTGCCAGCTTGTTCATGCATTACCTTATATATGAATAAGACGCGATACCAGTTCATGCATTATCTCATACATGAATAAGACTCGAAACCAGTCTGAGGAACTCATCATTGAGATGTGAAAATGATAATAAGTAATGCAAATAATTATCTCTAAGTTAATGTACAAACATTATCTCTAATTTAGGATAGAGATAATTATGGAGAATTCCGGGAAACAGAACATGGGTGAGGTTAGTTCTGCCTAGAGGCATCAAGGAGACGTTCAAAGAGATGACATTAAGCTAGGCCTTGTGTTCAGCAGGTAAATAAGTGCAGTGGAATCTAATTACAAGTTTTATTAAGAAAACTTACATGAAGAAAGGAATGAGTGTTTGGGAGTTGTTGGCATATTTGAGGAATAAATGAGTAGTCTTTTGTGAAAAAGAAGAGAATGGATAAGTAGTGCAAGATAAAAGAGGAAAATCAGAACTGAGGCCAAGTTGTGGAAGACGTGGCATATGATGCTGAGGAGTTCTGACTTGACAGTACTCCATAACCTGTGTGGAGAATTCTAAAGATTTTTTAAGTGAAAGATTAAGTGAAATTCAAATTGATATTTTAGTAAGAGTGTTGTTCCCTTTGATCCAAGACATTGCGATAACCAAAAAATTAAAAGAAAAGATCCCAATTAGCAAAAGGGCTGGGCTTGTTTAGCAACCCCCTGGATCATGTATGTAGGAATAATACCACATGATTTTGGCATTCAAAGACAACTGATTCAGCAATGATCTTTCACCCATATTTCTGCATGACTATCACAACTACCTTCAGCAAGACCACCTGCACAATTCATGAGTAAATGTACACATATATCCTCTCCCTTTCTTATGTTGGTGTAGTCAGTACGCCAATGTTCACAACTGTTAATGGAGGTATTTTTTTCGTTCTGTCTTCCCTACCGACTTGTAAAAACTTAAAGGGTAGATTAAAAGATATGCGTAATTTGAATTATAGTGGCTACATAAGAATACTTTTTTTTCTCCTGTAGGATATTTTAACTTAGTAAACATGGAAAAATTAGTCACACGCAAAAGAATGAAACTAGACTATGGTTTGTCCCCATATACAAAGTTAATTCAAAATGGATGAAAGACTTAAATATAAGATCTGAAACAACAAATTACACAGAAGAAAAAGTCTTAAAGATTTTATGAATTTGACTCCAAAGGCAAGAGTAATAAAGGCAAAAATAAATTAATAGGACTATATCAAATTAAAAATTTTATGTACAGCAAAAGAAGCCACCAACAAATCAAAAAGGCAACCAATAAATTGGGAGAAGATATTTGCAAACAACAGCTCCAACAAGCAGTTAATATCCAAAATATATTTTAAAAACTCATACAACTCAACACCAAATACTCCAATTGAAAATGGGCAAGGGAACCTGAACAGGCACTTTTATCAAGAAGACATACAAATGGCCAGCAGATATATGAAAAGATGCTCAACTTCACTACCTTATAGGGAAATGCAAATCAAAACAATGAAATACCACCTCATACCTGTAAGAATGTCTATTAGCAACAATAATAAAAAGTGTTAGAGGTTGTGGGGGAAAAGGAACCCTCATTCATTGCTGGTAGGGGTGTAAACTGTTACAGTCACTATAGAAGACGATATGAAAGTTTCTTTAAAAATTAAGAATATATTTGGGGCAATATGATAAATGTAACAAGGTCTTGTTTTCATTTTTATGTTTGAATTAAAATTGTAAGCATTTCTCAAGCGCTATTGAACATATTTTTTTATTGTTAACAGGCTGTTTCTAGTCTTTCACTATTTCTATAAGATTATGTGACTTTATTTATTTTTAAAATTTTATTATTTCTAGAAAGAGGGGAAGGGAGAGAGGCAGAGAAGGAGAGAGACACCAATGTATGGTTGCCTTTCAACTGACTCCAGCCACAGATCTGACTGGAGACCTGGTTTGCAACCTTGTTATGTGCCCTGGCTGGGGAATCGAATCTGTGACCTTTGGGTTCATAGGCCGGTGCCTTACCCACTGTGCTACCAGCCAGGGCTTGTTTTTAATATACAAGATAGTTATTGAATGACAAAGTATATATGAGCTAGTAGAACAAATTTTAATAATATTATAGTGACATTGGCCTATAAAAGGGTTTGAACTATAAGTAACTTCTTGCAAAGGTCCTTTATAATAAATTATGTATCCATCAATATAATATTATAAAGATTATAAATTGTCAACACTTGATTAGTAAATGTGTGATAATCAACAGAAACTAATTGAACTACTTTTATTGCTTGGTAAAAAATTAAGTACATCTGGTTCATCTTAACTAAGCCTAACTTTATCCCCAATTTGCATGTCTACTGAAGCTTTACTGAATTGAAAGACAGATTGCTTAAGCCTGCAAATGTCTGGGAAAGGGACCTACGATGAAGATAATATTGTAAAACCATCTTGAGTTGGTTTCAGGCTAACGATAACCAATATGGTGGTTGGCCCTGTTCCTGTGGTTATTATGATTGCAAGGTCCCTTCAGCAATAACAATTGGTCAACTTTAAAAAAGAAAGGTTTCTGTATCACAAGACCAGGATTATAGGCACCCAGGCCACATAGAAATAGAGGGAGAGAGAGAGCCACAGGCCTAGGAGTTGAGGGTAGAGATCTGGAATTTCCCAGGGTCACTCTTCACTGGTGAATTTAAAATATAAGAGCAGGAACATAGATTCTGGGAAGAGGGAGGAAAAAGTAATCAGCCTAAGTGATTAGTCATAGAAATCAAGCAAGATCTCTAAATAAGGGAGCCTAGGGTAGGGGCGGTAACATCCCCCACCCCACCCCACCCCCACCAGCCCCAGAACCTGGCTTTAGTGTACCTCTGGTTTATATGTAGAATTATAGAAGAAATCAAAATGTAAGTGAGGATTTTAATGTTTTAGGGCTTATTTGGGTTTTTTTTTTTGTAAAGATTTAATTATATACTATCAGAGACAAAGGAAAGGATGGTTAAAGAAAGGGAGAGAAACATCTATCGGTTGCATTTCACACACACTCCCAACCTGGTCTGCGACCCAGGCTTGTGCCCTGACCAGAATTGAACCAGCAACCTTGAGGTCTGGAGGACGACACTCAACCCAGTGAGCCACACCAGTCCAGGCTTATGCCTTTGTTTCAATGATTAGAACGTTGTGCAAAGAATTACAAACAATTGGCTAAACAATGAAAACAGGTTCAACATTTCTGGGTAGCACTTAATGATTTCCAAAGAATTTTCATATAACTCACTGTTGAGCCAGAATAAAAATGACAACAATTACTCCTGTAACTGGGACTTTGACCCCAGTCTATTCCTGGTACTGGCATGGCTCTAAGAAGGAATCTGCTTTTCCTGTTGGTGACTGTGGAGCCAGGCCAGTCCTCAGTGCCCAGCATTGCCCAGCACAGTGGCTCCCAGCAGCCCAGAACACTCTTGGCAGGCCAGTGGCCATGTGCCCGCATCCCAGCCATCACTCCTCCACCTGCTCCAAACTGGGACACACCCAAGGAAGTCACAGCAGTGAGAAGTGAGTCAAGGTTTGAGGGAAAAGCCTAAACCTGTGGGTCAGAAAGAATGCTAAGTATTTCTCAGTAGGGAAGCTATAAAGCATTTTAAACCTGTAAAATAATGAAGTGATGATGATGATAATGTTAATGATGATGATGATAGCCACCTGTGCTAGTAGTCACACTTAAAATCTTCACAATCATTTTATGAAAATTGTAACATCAGCTTTGTCTTGCACAAAGACTAGCTCAGATTTTGGTACTACGTTGCCAAAATCTAATGAGGAGCAAACTGGTGATTGGGAGCTCTATGCTCATAGCCAGTACTCTCTTGCCAGGGAGTAAAGGAGCCTGAGGATCTGTCTATGTCCTGGAGCACAACTGAAATGAGTGACAAGACTGTCCTTTAATAATCAAATGTGCACAGTTTAAACTCCAACATTCCAGACACTGTAGAGAGGCAGGTTTGAATTCTCTTAGGTGGAATTAAAACAAACAAACAAACAAAAAATGGGAAGAAAAATAACCCATGGATTCTGCAGGAGAGCAGGAGAAAGATTACACATTCTAGGCTATGGCTTCTGGAGAGAGATCCCCTATCTATCCTTCCTTTAGGGAATTTTCCAGAAGCAGAATATGTGGTACTTTGTGTAAGGAATGAAAACTTCTATTTAGGGGTGATCTTCTCACTATGCAATGCCAGTAAGTTCATTCTTCTCCTCCCCGTTAAACTTACACTGCCACCTCTTTGCCTTTGCTCCTCTGTTTCAAGTATCTCAGCAGCCTGGTCCTATGTTCTCTTCAGCCCTCTGGTTTCCACTGAAATGGAAATAGAAACTTGGGGGCTATGAAGGAGAGAGAATGACTTGATCCTACCTAAGGAGAACAGGAGATATCCTGTGCTGAAGTAACAATAATCAAGAAAAACCTGAGTCAGAGAGCTCCTCCCGTACCTGGAGGATGGCATCATTTACTAGCATTGCTTGATAGCCTGGCTAATGGTGGTTTAATTCGGTCTCTGGTGTGAACCTAATACTGTATTTTCCTCCAAATTTCCTCAAATGTAAATTTGAGATAAGGATGTGTATCAAGCTGGAGTTTTTGAAGGGATAAATGTGATGATTATGAAAACATTAATCAAGTACCTGAACGGAAAGAGGAAATTTAAAGGAGGTTCCTGTAAGTGGTAGTGAATCACACTTTCCTTAAAAGTTTCTCTGAACTCACTTTTCTCATCAAAATGAGAATACTAATACTGTAGTGTTATTGTGAGGATAAACAGAGGTGTACATGCAAAGTGCTTGGCTCTTAAGTGGCCAACACAGGAAGTGAATAAGGTCAGTGTAAGTTTCCCTTCTAGCATCTGCCTATGCAATAAGAGGGATTCTAGGTAACATCTCTTGGACCTTGTCTTCAATTTTCTTCTTAGTACACTCAATAATTTATATGTAGCTACTGCAAACTCATTGTTGTAGATCCCTTAACAAAGAAAGGGTATGTATATATATAAATGCCAAATGATAAGGATTATGTATATTTTGGGTACTCTTTGTGATGGAATGTTCAAAATAATTATTAAAATAAGCAATCAAATATAATTTAAAGCAAAATAGCAGCAGGTATGAGATTGCTACAGGGAATAAAAATATGTATGTGCTCAGCTAAATCTGTTAGCTCTAAGAGCAGGGACATGAGTGGGTGGGTGTGCACCTGCGTGCCTGAATCTTCACTGTAGTTGTCTGACAAAGGACACGGCACAGAAAAGTATTCGAACAACATATGTGGAGGAGAAAAGAAAGATAGGGAAATAAAAGAGTTGTCTTAAATGAATTAAGGTTAAAAATTTTGTTTTAAACTTGTCTTTATTGTGTTTCTAGTATAAAACTTTAGATGGCAAAAATCATAGCTTCCCAGGATATTAGAGGTAGTCCTCATTTGTACCATTGAAGTGCATACATATCAGCCTCCCCCACCTCAAAGCAACCACATGTTAAACGTTTCCTGGTTGGGCTTTCTGGTCCCAGTGGGCAGACAGCACCTGCTGTGTAGTGTGATGTGCTAATGGTGGCAAAGAAGCCAGAGTGGCCCTGCCACAAAGAAGCAAAGAGCAGAGCAGAGTCTTTCAAGGAACAAAGAAATGCATCCTATGCCAAGAAAGATTACAATGAGGCTTATAACCATTATGAAAAAGTCTTAGATATATGTCCTAAGAATGCTAGCTATTATGAGAATGGCAAATGACAGCGCCATCTTGATGATGCTCAGAAGGTTCCAGGAAGCCCTTGGAGATGCACAGCAGTCAGTGAGGTTGGATGACAGTTTTGTCCCAGGCTATCTGTGAGAGGGCAAGTGCCACCTATCTTTAGGGAATACCATGACAACATGTTGCACTTAGCAGAGAGCTTTAGTATTGGCTCACAAAAATGCTCAGGCACAACAAGAATTGGAGGATATTAAAATAGCCATAGATTATGGGAAAAAAGCAGAAATGGAGTTTTGAGAAGCAAGGATTTTCAGAAAGTAGATTTCTCCATGGATTGTGTCCTAGAATTTGCCCCTGTTTTCCATCACTTTAAAATCCTTAAAGCAGAATGTTTAGCAATGTGTGGTTATTATCCAGATGCACAATCTGTGGCCAGTGATACTTTACAAATGATTCCACCAATGCATATGCTCTGTAGGTACCAAGTCTTTGCCATTATGACAAAGATTGTATTGAGAAGGCGGTTCAGATTTTTTTGTACTGGTTCTCAGTATGACTCCTGACCATGACAAGGCCCATGTTGTTTACAGAAATGCTGAAGCACTTAAAGCCAAGAAAGAAGATGGGAATAAAGCTTTTAAAGAAAGAAATTACATGTTAGCATATGAACTGTACACAGAAGCCCTGGGGCTAGACCTCAACAATATAAAAACAAATGCCCAACTCTACTGTAATTGGGTAGGTTTAATTCCAAGCTTAGCTTAAGGAACTAGATGCAATGGAAGACTGCACAAACACAGCAGAGCTCCACGCCACTTACATAAAAGCCTACCTGAAAAGTGCTCCGTGGTATGTGGACACAGAACAGTATGAAGAGGCAGTGCGGGAACAAGAAAAAGTACCAGATGAAAAAATAACAAAAGAACACAGCTCCCAGAAAGTGCACAGCTGGAACTGAAGAAGATGCAGAGGAAAGATCACCACAAGATTCTGGGAGTGGGCAAGAATGATTCGGAGGATGAGATCAAGAAAGCTTATTAACAGTGGGCCTTGATGTGCTCACCAGATGATACCTGCAGAACCAGTGTTGAAGTTCAGGAAGAGGAGGAAAAAAGGTTCAAGGAAGTCAAAGAAGCTTTCATCATCCTTCCTGATCCCAAGAGAGACTCGGGATGGCCTGGGCTAGAACCTGGATGAGGAGAGCATGCATATGGGTGATTTTGATGCAAACAATATCTTCAAGTGGTCCTGGGGGCTTCAGCTTTGAAGCATCTGGTCCCCAGAATTTCTTTTTCCAGTTTGGCTAGTGAAAGGAAATCAGAACCTAGTGGATGCAGACGGGATCAGATTAACCTTAAATGTGGGCATAATTCACCTCCTGCCTTCATCATGTCTCCATGTACTTACAAAGTTTTGTTTTCTCAGTTGGATGCTAGTGTGTGTGTGTGTCGGGGGGTGGGGGTGGGGGTTCAAGGAAAGGGAGTCAGTGCCCAAAACTGCAGGTAGGGGAGGTAGGCAGAGGCTGGACAGGGAGGCAGCTTGTGAATTTTTGTTTTATTGTTTAAATTAATTAATTTTTAAAATAAGAGAATAAAATGTTTGGATCTTTTCTGGCAAAAAAATCTGGTTATCTCATATAATTTATTTCTTTGCATATACAAACATGAAATTACAGATTATTTTTTACCAAGTAACTCGTTTTGACATTTTACATTGTAGCCACCTTTTCATATCTGTATTTAAAGCTATATCTTACTATTTTTGAAAACCTCCAACAATATCCTACAGTATGGATCTTCTTTAATTTATTAATACTTAACTACCCCTATTACTAACCATTTCATTCTTAGAAGCAATGCTATAATGAACCCATAACATGAAATTGCAGGGTTAAAGCCATGTACTTAACATTTTTATTGATATTTTCACATTACTTTTAAGAAAGGCTGTTTCCATTGTTGTGCCTATCAATAATACAGCAAAGTATCTACTTACCCACATTTTCACCCAAAGTAGATGTGCTCAATCAGTTATATTTTCATTAATTTTGTAGGCAAAACAAGCTCATTTTAAATGCATTTTTAATTCATAAGAATTTAAATATTTTTACTTCACTTAAATTACTAATTGTCAGGTCCTAGAGCTTTTGGACTAGGCGATTCTGGTAGTGGGGAAGAACTTACATGGAGCCTTGAGAAGATTTGACATGCTTTGTTGCAGGAGGCAGGCTAACCACCACGCAGGGTTATCCCACCCTTATCACAGCTGCACTTAGGTTAACGACCACAGGGAGACTCTAGGCGTCCCAGCACCCACTTTCCTTTCTGTGCAGCTGGGCAACTTCAGGGGGTGTCAGTGTTCCATGCATGGTTTGTCCCGCCCCGTACAGCAGCAGCGTACCTAAGCTTACAGTAAGAACATCTTATATACACACTGGAACAAAAGAGGCTCTATACTCACTAGAACAAAGAGGCAGTACACCCAAAGGCGACACTTGTCTGCTCAGGGTCGCTATGGTGGCTATTCTTGGGGCTCTGTATTCTGGGCTCAGAGGACAAGATTAGCTTCAAGGCTATATCCCCAGCTGGCCCAGCGAAAAAGTCCAGTCATTCATAGACATAGAGATTCCTCAGGCCTGACACTCATACATATCTCTAGGTTATTTTTCTATTGCATTTTCTTTCATTTTAACAAAGAATATATACCTATTCCAAGAAAAGGTTGAAATTTAATCACTAATGAGCTGTTAAATTTGAGTCTTTTCCCTAAATTTAAGTAATTTCCCTGGGAGATATAAATTATGTACAACTTTATAGAGAAGAAAAACACTGAAGAGAAAGGAGAGAATATTCAAACAATTACAACAAGAGCTAGCTTTGCTCTTATTCCTTTCCCATAGCAGAGAAAACCTTTTGTTCATGAAAACAAGTATTTTAGCCAAAAAGCAGAGAGTTGCAGATTAGACAAGGCTCTTGGATTTCCACAGAGTAAGGAAGCTTCTGCTAACACTTCAGATGCTTCAACTTGAAAAGATGTCAGTTCATCTATTCAGCAGGTAGTCAGTTGCCCTTACTGAGCTTACTGTAAAGCTGGGGAGAAAAACAATTTAAGTTCTTCTCCTTCTTCCTGTTCTTCAGTGGCAGTTGAGGGATAAGGACAGGTGAATAAATGAGGGATAAATATACCGATGGATAAATTTTGTGTAAGTCTTGTTGAAATGAGGAGGGACAGAGAGGCAGAGCTAATGAACATGTGTTTGGTTTTTGTTTATCAGTCATAACAATGGTAAAACAATTTCTAACTTATTATTATTGACCTAGTAAATCTTTTATAGTGAATTAATTATTTAGTAAAGTTAACCAAAAACAGTTCCTATGTTATTTTTCTCTTATCTGGTTTTCTTGGGGATATATCTCCCTTGATCTCCTCACCTCATTGTAGAGATGCTGATGATTTCATTCAAGGAATAGACAATACCCCTAACAATATTAATCCACTTAGCTTTATTAACTTCTCAGAAATGCCAGTAGATGGTTAGTGCTTTCCATGTTGGAAAAAATAAGCCTAGACCTGGCTGGTGGCACAGTGAATAAGGCGCCGGCCTGCAAACCCAGGAGTCCCTGGTTGGATTCCCCAGCCAGGTTGCAAGCCAGGTCTCCAGCCAGGTCTGTAGCTGGAGGCAGGTGAAAGGCAACCATACACTGATGCCTCTCTCCCTCTCTCTTTTCCCCACTCTCTGAAGATAATAAATAAAATATTAAAAAAAATAAAAATAATAAATAAAACCTTAAAAAAATAAGCCTATTTCTGTCTATCCCTAAAAATGTGAAATGATTTTAAATGTTTTATAAATCCCAATCTAAAATGAATTTCTAAATTTAAAGCTGTGGTTTCAGCATATCAAAACTAAAATAATAAACTTAGTCCAATTATCTACTTTTAGAGAAAACAAATCAAGACTCAAATGACTTAAAATTCTTTCCTCTATAAAAACATTCTGCTTCTTTTAAAACCTTTCATTTGTAGAAGAAATGATGAAGCAAGGGAGAAAAGCTAATAGGGAACCAATATTGAGTTGAGTGCATGTGAGAGCTACCAGCAGCTACAGAACCATTTCCTCTTTTCTTAGGGCCACCCCAGTGTCAGTTTACTAGTCCCCTTGCATCATGCATCATCTCACCTTCAGAGCTTCTCAGCTCCTGTCACATCTACTGTACACCCCTGTGAGTCATGGGATCTATGGGGGTGGTAGTTGCTCTTATTCTGAAACAAAGGAAGTTGAAAACAGCTCCACTCCCCAAAAGAGAAATCTTCTCTTGTGGTTTTGTGAGCTCTGGCAAACCGTTAAGCTACTTTCAAGGTTTTTCTAATGAAAGAAGCATTTGTTAAGTAATATAAATGCTAATTGGGCTGTTACAGTTTTTCAAGGGATAATTTGTGGAAGGAAGCAAACGTGAAAATGTTAGATTTTTCAGCTTGTGGAGAATAGCCAACTTTTATTTTATACAACCAAAGTTGGGTACACAAGGCTTGTGGCAAAGTGAAAGAGAGCATGGGGATTGAACATTGGACTAGGTCTAATGCTGACACCCTTACTTAGAACCTGTGGACGGTCTACAAGATGGTAACTTGCACATTGTTATACCTATGCCAGGTTTGCATATGGCTTTTAAAAAGTAAAATCGTTGCAGAAGTAATGCAAACTATTTGAAATAGTAGTGGGTGACCACCTCTTTGTTCTGATATTCAAATAACCAAATTTCAAGTGGCTAGAATTTTGGTAACTCCTTATGCAATGGAATTATCATCCCTAAATTTAATTCAGAGACTTTCATGTTTGTGAAATACTCTTTCTTGATTGTTTGTTCTAAGCCACCTTTGATCAACCCTGAACAATTAAGTGAAGGCAGACTCAGTGGGACAGAGTGACTTGGCCTAGATCACCAGCTACAGAGTAAAATTTAGCCTGAAATTCGGTTTTTCTGATGATTAACAATGATGTGTAGTAGTCTTTCCCACCTTTTCTAATACAAAATAGCCACTTTAAATCATTTTTAAACATCATTGACAACCTCCATTTCACCTCTGTTGTATTAACACTATCTGCATGCATTTTGTTTAAATATTTCTATACATTTCTTTACATAAATTTGTATTATATTAACTACAACACTATTTATATACACATGAAAAAGATCCATGCATATGATTGTAAGACACATTACCTACTTACATCTGTTTTGATGCATTTTACTCCCCACACCCCATAAAACAACTTATGTTCTGCATTTAGAAACCCTGGGTAAACAGTTCTTCAGTTACTACCTTTTACTTCTTAAAATAACTGAGTTTCTTGACTTTAGAGAGGGCAGGTTCTTGGTATAAATATGAAGAAGGCCAAAGTTGTTTAAACTGTTTCACTTCCCCTTTTCCTCTGCTCTAGCTGTCAGGAAACCTCCCACACTTTATTCAGGGCTCTCCTGCTATCATGCTCTCTCTGGGCTTTCTCCAAACCTGAATCCTTCTTTCACAACCCTTTTCCCAGTATCACTAACAGGTTATGTGGGAAAATATAATTTTAACCAGCTATGAAACTGGAAGTGATTTTTAAATTTAACTGGTGGAGAGGTCATGATTTAGGCATGTTTTGTTACGGTTCTCAGAGATGTTTGCATTTTCACCAGGGGCAATTCAATTCAATAACCATTTACGGAAACCAGTTTCAGGCCTAGTTACAGAACCTCTTCCACCCTGTGCCCAACCCTGGGAGCATGCCCAGAAAGAGGGAGAGAGACAAATGAATTAAATGAACCCTGTGACCAATGTGGTGGAAGAGGCTACATTTTAAAGCAGGTGTACAGAAGAAGGAATGATTAAGAATAGTTGGTATAGTAGCGGAACCTTGGAATTAATCATACAAGTGAAATAAAAGTGACTATTAAGACATCAGTGATAAACTAGCAAGGAAATTGCTACCAAAAATCTAAACTCTGTTTGTTTTGTTTATTTTGGCATAGTGGAACTTTGCAAACAAAATAGGAACTTTCATGTCTCTTTGTCTGATTTTTCCCTCTGCCTAAGGTATACCATTTAAGTCTCTCACTGTCTCCACTTAAGTGTCTGTCTCCTTCTCCCTCTCTCTCTGTCTTTTTCTCCCAAATAATATAACCTCCCACCATCAAGAACGAGCTAAAAGCTCACCTTTACTGATTTAGGTCCCTTCCATATGTTTAGGTGAATTGATCGACCCTCCCTTTAGGCTCTCCTCACACATTGCTTTATCAGATGCTTTTGTGTATTAGTGTCTTTTCTACCCACTTTAACAGTAATAAACCTTCACATGTTTATTGTAGATCTTACAGTTTACAAAGCACTTTCATGTAGATATCATCACATGTAATCCTAATAGCAGTTCCTTAAAATAAAAATTATCTTTGCTTTAGAATGAGAATATTTAAATCTCAGAAAATTCCCCAAGTAAACATGTCAAAATTTGGTCTTTAACACTGGCGCTCTTCCCACAGTAGGGCAATAAGGCCATATTCTTTATAAAACATGTTAAAAATAGAGAAAATTACATTGGATATGCATGGAAAAATAATAAGTATAATGGTTTTCAACTTTCTAGTTTCCTTGCTGTTCTTGTTTGTTTCTAGTAATATTTATCACATCAATATCTATCTCCCAAACTCTACCTATATTTCTGTTTTAGAAATTTTCTGTGGAATGAACATGTACATAGAAGAAGACTACTTGAATAACATTTAAATCAATTTATAGAAGTCTTCCTGTACACAGATATGTCCTACATTGCTTGTCTTGCTTAATTTAACTATATGCCACTGACATTATAAATGGACAAGGTCTTTCAAATAAGAGATTTGAAGTGGTTTTTTTTTCACTAAGTTGTGGGGGTTTTTTCCCCTTACATATGGAATAATAAAATTTTAGAGTTAAAGTAGACTAGAGTTTAGACAATCAAGTAGTCTCGGAATGCCATTTAATAAAAAAAACTGAAGCCCAGAGAAGTCTTTAGAGTTAATTAGCTGCAGAAACTTCCCTAGATTGGCTAACGCTTGTGAAAAGTCTGATCACTATGTAACCAACTTTCAGTTTACCAAGCAACTATGAATATCATGTGCTCATTAAAATAATCCTTGCTTTTTATTATTATTTTTTCAATATATTTTACTGATCATGCTATTACAGTTGTCCCAATTTTCTCCCTTGGTCCCCCGCTGCCTGGTCCCTCCATTCCCTCCAATAATCCCCCTTGGTTCATGCCCATGGGTCATGTGTATAAGTTCTTTGGCTTCACCTTTCCTATACTATTCTTAATATCCCCCTGTCTATTTTGTATCTACAATTTACAATTTTTAAAAAAGATTTTATTTACTATTTTCAGAGAGAGAGGAAAGCAGAGAGGTAGAGAGACATCAATGTATGGTTGCCTTTCATCTGCCTCCAGCTACGGACCTGGCTGGAGAACAGGCTTGCAACCTAGTTCTGTGCCCTGGATGGGAATTGAACCAGTGGTCTTTGGGTTCGCAGGCTGGCACCTTATCCTTTATGCCACCAGCCAGGGCCAATTTACTCTTCTTAATCCCTGAACCAATTCCCTGTCTTCCCCCTCCCCCTTCCCAGCTGATAACCCTCTAGATAATCTCCATATCTATAATTTGGTTTCCATTTTAATTGTTAGTTTATTTTTTTAATTCAGTTGTTGATAGCTGTGAATTTGTTGCCATATAGTTTTGATCTTTTTTTTTTAATTAAAAAAATATTTTATTTGTTATTTTTAGAGAGAGGGGAAGGGAAAGAGGCAGAGAGGGAGAGAGACATCAATGTATGGTGGCCTTTCACCTGCCTCCAGCTATGGATCTGGCTGGAGACCTGGCTTGCAACCTGGTTATGTGCCCTGGCTGGGAATGGAACCAGCGACCTTTGGGCTCACAGGCTGGCGCCTTATCCACTGTGCCACCAGCCAGGGTAATGATCTTCTTTTTCTTAAATAAGTCCCTTTAACATTTCATGTAATCAGGGCTTGGTGATGATGAATTTCTTTAGCTTTACTTTTCCTGGGGAGCACTTAATCTGCCTTTCCACTCTAAATGATAGCTTTGCTGGATAGAGTCATCTTGGTTGTAGGTCCTTGCTTTTCATTAATTTGAACACTTCTTGCCAGTCCCTTCTTGCTTGAAAAATTTATTTTGAGAAATCAGCTGACAGTCTTATGGGGACTCCTTTGTAGGTTGCTTTTCTTGTTGCTTTTAAGGTTCTCTATCTTTAGCCTTTGGCATTTTAATCATGATGTGTGGTCCTCTCAGAGTCTAGCTTGTTTGGGACTTTCTGTGCTTCCTGGACTAGTATGTCTATTAAGGAAGTTTTATTTCATTATTTTTTCAAGTATGTTTTTAATTTCTTGCTCTTTCTCTTCTTCTTCCAATCCCTCTATGAGTCAAATGTTGGTATGTTTGAAGTTGTGCCAGAGGCTCCTTAAATCATTCTCATTTTTTAAAATTTTCTTTTCTTCTTGATATTCTGATTGAATGCCTTTTCCTCCTTATGTTTCAAATCATTGATTTGATTCTTGTCTTCATCCTCATCCTCTCCACTGTTGGTTCCCTGTAAGTTTTCTTTATTTCACTTAATGTAACCTTCATTTCTTCCTGGATCTTTTTTTATGCTGCTGCCATACTCAGTGGGTTCTGTGAGCATCCTGATAACGAGGGCTTTGAGCTGTCCTCGTGATAGGTTGATTGTCTCCACTCTGTTTAGTTCTTTTTCTGGAGTTTTGTTCTATTATTTCATTTGGGCCATATTTCTTTGTGTCCTCAATTTAGCAGCCTCCCTGTGTTTGTTTCTCCGTATTAGGTAGAGCTGCTTTGACTCCCTGTCAGAGGAGTCAAGCACGTGTAAATTGTGTTGGGTGGAGCCTTAGGTAACTGCCAGTGCAGGGCAACCTGCTTCACTGCTTTGTGGTTCTGCATGAGGGGAGAGCTTGGAAAGGGTACAACGCTGCTGCCTGGCTTCTGGAGGCTGGCCTGGAAGGAACCTGTCTCCCACTACTCACCCTATTTCCAGTCATTTCACTTTCTCCCTTTATGTGACTGCTGCCCTTCTAGCTGTTGCCCTGGTACTGAATCCCAGAGGGGTGGGCCTGCATAAGTTCAAAGTCCATTTAAGAGGAGTCTCTTGAAAATCTTTCACCAACCCAACCCCCACTGGCTTTTACAGCCAACTGTTACGGAGATCCGTCTTTCTGGCGCTAGAACCCTGGGCTGTGTGGTCTGGTCTGGGTCTGACTTCTGAGGTATCCCTCCTGATTTTTATCCACCATATGTAAATGTGGGACCACCTCTTCTGCCGCCTCTCCATCTTTCTCTGTATCTCCACCCCTCCTAGCTGTCTTGATGAGTGTAGCTTCTTTAAATCCTTCTTTGTTGGACTTACAGTCAGGTCAATTTTCTGATAGTTCTGGGTGATACTTGTTTTGTAATTCCAAAAAATTGAAACAAATTTATGTTCTCACTATCATGTCACAATGTGTTTCATAACTTCTACTTTTCACTTCTTCCTTGTTGCTCATCCCATTGGCTTTTTTGAACTGTTAGTAGTTCCTCAAATTCCTCCAGCCTTTACATAAATTCCTCTTTAGAATGCTGATGATATGTATGACTCTTACCCTGCAGATATCAGCTTAAATGTCATTTCCTCAGAGTGTTCTTCCCTGACTTCCCAAACTGCCATATTTTTCCATTACAAATGATACCTTTGTGATGCTCATCCATGTGTAACTGTTTAATGCTTTTGTTCCTGGCTTAAATTTAAGCTCCATGAAAACAGAGATCTCATTTGGCATGTTCTTCACTAAATCCCAGGTGCTAGAACAAAGCTTACCAACAGTAAGCTCTTAATAAATAGTTATTGAATGAATTCACCTTTTCAGAGTTACAACAATTTAGCGAGGTTGATGGGCAATTATTCCTAATAGTGTAGGGATCACAGGGGTAGTAGGAATTGATCTCTTCAAGGTCACCAAATAAGGCTGCAGCAAAGACATAATGATTACCCACCTTTCCTGACTCCTAGCAGATACTTTTTCTAATAACATTCAGTGCTTCAGTAAATTTTAAAATATTTTTATCATTAAAAATAGTGCCTTCCTGGCTGGTGTGGCTCAGTGGATTGAGCACTAGTCTGTGAACCCAAGGATCACTGGTTCAGTTCCCAGACAGGGCACATATCCAGGTTGCAAACCAGGTCTCTAGCCAGGTTCCCAGCTGGAGGCAGGTGTAAGACAACCATACATTGATGTTTCTCTCCCTTTCTTCCTCCCTTCCTTTGCCCCTCTCTAAAAATAATGAATAAAATCTTTTAAAAAACAAAATGAATAGTGGCCCTAGCTGGGGTGGCTCAGTAGATTAAGCACCAGACTGAGAATCCAAGTGTCACTGGTTCAATTGCCAGTCAGGGCACATACCCAGGTTGCAGGCCAGGCTTCCAGCCTAATCCCCAGCTGGAGGCAGGTGAAAGGTAACCATCTAACTAACCATACATTGATGTTTCTCTCCCTCTCTCCCAAACCACCTTCCTCTGTCTCTAAGAATAATGAACAAAATCTTTTTAAAAAGAAAGCATATCTTCATGTAAATTGGGATCTCAATTTGGAATAATCATATTCTCTAAATATATTATTGTCTTTTTCTGTACACATGTATTATAATGCCTCTGAATCAATTATTTCCTATTAATGGATTTAGTTGAACTAAATCAAGGGTGATAACCAAATTACTTTCCTGCTGTTCTAGCCATGTTAACTTAAGATTGTGCAGGAAATGAGATTATACTTTTGTTTTGACTTTCAGACATGTCATGTGACTCATGTACAGGGTTTTTGTTTTTGTTTTTTTGTTTTTTCCATTAGCTGTTACAATTGTATAATAGGCCTATTGTGTACAACATAAGTTTTCAAAGAAAAGTTAATAAGGAAATTCAAACATGGCACAGTAATTTGGCTCTAAGCAAGTAGGAAAGTTAAGATTGTGCTAATATATTTATGTCTTTTTATAACAAGTCAGTGATAACTAAGTTAATATGAGAAATTATTTTTTTAAAGCAGCTCTTGATATATGCCACACTGTAATATTAAGGTATTATGGAACTCAATTGGTTCCATACTGCAGTTCAGGTAGTCCTCGGTTCTCTAGAGCAGTGGTCCCCAAAGTTTTTGGCACCAGGGACCAGTTTCATGGAAGACAGTTTTTTGACAGACCAAGGTGGGGAGGATAGTTTCGTGATGTTTTAAGCGCTCACCTCCTGTTGTGCAGACAGGTTCCTAATAGGCCTGGACTGGTAGTGGTCCTCTGCCCAGAGGCCGGGGACCCTTGCTCTAAAGGATTTTGAAAACGTCTGCTCCGGGTTTCTGATCAGTTTTCCAAAGAGCTCAGTTTGCCCTGGGCCTAATAGAACACCAATTTGGCCTATGATCCTGAAAGAGGAAGCCAAAGTTGATGATGACTTAGGGAAAGTTGAAGCAAAATTCAGTCATTACATTTTAGCCTTGCCCTGGCTGGGTAGCTGTTGCTTGGAGCATTGTCCCAATATGCCAAGGTTGCAGGTTCAAACCCCAGTCAGGGCACATACAGAAGGAACCAATGAATGCACAAGTCAGTTGAACAACTCTTATCACTCTTCTCTCTTCCTCTCTCTCTAAAATCAATCAATAAAAAATATAAAAATTTTAGACTCAAAATTTTTTCTTCCTAACTTTCATCATATCATTATTGTTCCTGGTTTTCATTCTGAATTCTCCTCTTATGTTTGCCTCATGAACACCTTTTCTTATCCATTAAATTGTGCTAATTGTAAGCTGTCCTCTTTCCCCCTACTTTCCCCCTGAATTCTGTGAGCTTGTTTTGGGTGATCTTCTCAATTCCTATGATGTCCTTTCTCAGATATTTGGATGAAGAAAACATTGTATTCAGCCACTGTTCTGGCAATATGAAGACCTTGCAGCTGTCCCCCTAAGCCTTGAACAGAGTAGATGCTCAATAAATATCTGTTGAATGACTGAATGAACCCTCCCATGAATGTTACACCAGTATTTCCAGCCTATTACTAAACATCTTCACTCTACTATTCCATGGGTACTTGAAATATATGTGTCCATTTGTTTTTTCTTACTTCCCAATACACCTAATCTGTCATTTCCTCTTGCTGAGTGGCTGCAACACTAGTACCGTGTTGAATAAATATTTATTGAATAAATATAGTTTTCTGGTTAAAGAAGCATTATACTTCCTTTATTATTTATTCATGAACATTATTCAAAATATCTGCCTGTGGCTACAAACTTAGGTAGAATTTCCAGAGGAAAGGGCTATTGTGGGATATATATGAATAATCAGGATGTTTCAAGAGATGTAATTATATGGAAATACATCAAATAACATAGCAATTAAAATACTAAGAACAAATGATTAAATAACTGAACTTTATTACAATGAAGTTACATTGAGATATTTTAATCACACTTTCAGAACTGAAAGATATGATAAACAAAAAATATAGCATAGAAAAAATTCAACCATATTGAATATATATCAAAGTTCTCTTGAATAAAGAAAACATAATTTTATATCTTATCAAACTAGGCTGTACATTTTGCAACACAGAAAGTACTAATAAAATTTTAAGTGTTGATGTTTTACAGCCCACATTTTAAAAACAAAATCTAATAAAAGAATAAGTAAAGACTACTTAAAGTCAGAAATAGACTCCTAAATAACTTATGAAGTCAACTGAAAAATCAAACCTAAATTATGAACTTTTAATTACAAACTTTTAAATTACAAAGAAAAAAATGTACTTCATATTATAATTTGTAGAATACAATTAAAGGTTGTCTCAAAAGAAAGCTGAGCCTAATAACCCTTTATTAGTAAAGTAAAAGACTGAAAATCAGGGACTAAGTACTTATGTTAATAAATTTTAAAAAGACACACAAAAGGAAGCAAAGTAGGAAGAAAAATTATTTTTAAAAAGGGGTGAAATTAATTTTTTAAATATTACAGTAGGTGACTAAACCCAAAGTTAATCCTTTGTAAATAATACCCAAAATTTAAATCTATTGATTGCTCCATTAAGTTAAAAAAAAAAAAAAAAAAAAAAAGTGGGCTGGAGGTAGCAAAAGCATACAATTTTGTAAGTGTTAAAGAATTTTAAAACAAATGGAGTGATTTAAAAAATTTATATGGAGATGGAAAACATGCCTAGAGGAGTTGAGAAGAATGTGAATAAGAAGAATCAAGAGCACCCATGCTTTAAAGTCAATCAGTGAAAACAAATATTTCAATATTTATGGGAAGTAAATATATTTAAATTTGGTGTTAAAACTTAGAGGGAAAATAAAGTTTATTTAATAAATGGTGCTGGTACCTTGGCCTAAGCAAAAAGAGAATTGAACCTCTGTATCACACCATATATGTATATAAATAGACCTTCGGTGCTTCAGGGATATAAAGTTAAAATTAAATAATAGCCATTTATAACATATCAACTAATTTTAAACAACTGAAAATATTTAAACTGAAAATATTTAAAACAACTCAGGGAAGAAAGTAGGTTTGCAAGGAGAAGGCAGGGCAGGGTGGGGAGAGGATGCTCTTTTATGTTGCTGATACAAATGCAATTTGCTAGGCCTGTTCAGGATATTTAACCTTGCAGTATCTGACTTAGCAGTTAGTTCCTGTCACTTTCCTACAGAAACACAAGCAGCTGTAGGGAGCATGTGTGTCCAAAATTTCTTATTGCAACATTGTTTGGAGTGGCAAAAAATAATAATGCTGCCCTGACCAGTGTGGCTTAGTTGGTTGGGTGTCCTCCCACAAAGTGAAAGGTCACTGATTCAATTCCTGGTCAGGGTGTATGCCTGGGTTATGGGCTCATTCCCCAGCCTTCCAACCAATGTGCACATGTGAGGCAGCCGCTCTTGCTATTTCACTCTCACATCGATCTTTCTCTCATATTTATTTTTAAGTGAATATTTAATAGTAATAATAATAACAATAATAATAATATACCTGGGAACAACCCAATGGCCATTTAGTCATAGTTAAATAGATGTGTTGCAGACTTTATAAGTACCATGAAGATATTTTCCTTAAATTAATTCAATTTCTTGATGTGATTAAGATCTCTGTAATTTATTTTTAAGAATGAAAGAGTTTTGTTAAAAATAAAATTGGATCAAACAGAATGAAAGAAAAAATGAAAATCAGGTAGAGGAGAAATGTAGAGTATGTTTCTATTTCATAAAAATAACCCCCAAAATTCATACACAGGGCAATCAAAATAATAATGATAGCACTTCTGTAGTGTTTACTCTGTGACAATATTTCATGTAGTAACTCATTCAAAACCTCTGTGTAACCCTGAGAAGCAAATACTACTATCATCCCAGTTTTGCTGATGAGTCAGAGAAGATAAACAACTTTCTTAAGACCACACAGGTAGTGAGCTAGTATCAGGATTTAGACCTTAGCATTCTGGATGTAAAATCTATGCTCTTCTTTTTATGCATGGTTGCAAGTGGCTGGGTGAGCTTAGCAATAAATTTGGAACTATGCATACTAAGAAGTGAACATAGATTCACTTGCTTGAATGGGAAGGGAAAGGGAAATAGAGGGAAAAAGAAACCCTCTACCACAATGGCTAATATACTTGTTATAATTTTGGGTAAAATGTGTAGGGGTTAGTGCGAGGGAACTGTAAGTCTGTTGTTAGGAAATCATTAATGATAAACTGAATTCTTGTGACAGCTTGGGGATTCAGGGAGTAGTTTATGCTTAGGAGGGATTTATTAGGGTCAGCTTGAATCTTGATGGGGAGGGGCAAAATAGACATGGCCCATGTCTGTATTTCATTTTGCCTAGCATGAGTGTGTGTTGGGTGGGGGACAGCTACATTGTGAAGGGCTGGGTGAGGAGATGTGGTGGGAGAAGGCAGTTGATGGGCCCTGGTAAGAAAGACGGTTATCTTTAGTTAGTGATGGGTCTTTATTAGGGCATAGGATGAGATCAAGGAGTATTTCCTCCTCTTAGGAGAATTCAACATGTTCATGCTAGTGATATTTCTAAGAAATCTTTGCCTAAAGTATATATGGGAGCAGATATAATGAGTATGAAATGGTGAGTGCCTGTAAGAAGCCTAGTTGAAAGGTAATAGGTTGAGATTTCCAAACTGTTATAGGTTGGTCAGTGACCTCAACCATTTGAACAGTTTCAGAACTCCTGGGAGGAAACATGGAGTGTTGGAGTTGAGGACTGATAGGGTGATCGCAGTGTCAGTGAGAACTTGGAGTAAATAAGTCCCTACTTTCAATGTCTAGTTTCCCTGAGTAGTTAGCTGGTAAAAGAAGTCCCCATTGAATCCCTGGGTCATGCCTAATCTTGTTTAGTGACATTGGATCAGGCTACCTAACCTGGATCAAATTGGAACCATCACTTATATTTAAGGTAATTCTTTGTAAAATGTCCAGGATTTTGCAAAACCAACAAGATGCAGAGTTTTGATCTGGTATCCAGGGAGAATTGGGGACAGGGGAATTTAATTGTTGAAGTTATATGGCTCTTAGTTTAGCCATTTTTTTTCCTGGAAAGTCGAGGGTTCAAGCAATATAGGTTTCTTTGTCTTTTTCTGTAGTTTTTGCCAGTTGGTTGCTAGTGAGACAATTTCATGGGGTCTTTCTGCCACTCAATTGATGTCATATTGTTTTAATAAAGTACTAAGGTCCACACAAAAACCCACAACAAAGTTGGGATTGAGTAAGTTAGTAGTTTCATCATTAAGGTCTTCGGTTCCAAAATTTTGTTGGAACACTTCCTCTAAATGATGGAAATAACCTAAAATGAATTTATTCCTTCTTCATAGGCCTTGATGAACAGCTTTCCAATTTATTTGAGGAAAACCTAGGGGATGGATTTTAATAATTTTTATACCTATTTCTGTAAGGCTGTTAGGCCTGGGGCACCCAAGAGTTTCAAGTCTTACAGGGGGTGGCTTCAACCTGTGTCACTTCTCTAGCTGGGACAGTGCCAACCAACACATGCATGAATTGGAATAGATTAAAGAGACCTGGCTGTAGGGACTAATGAGGCTAAATGGGCCTTTGAATTCAAAGGGATTAATTTTGAGATTTGGGAAATTCTTAACAATGGGCAAAAGTTCTGCTTCAGTCCCAGGAGTCAAAGATATAGTTCTGAATCATTGGAAGTTATCTGAAAGTTTAGAATGAGCTTTCTGAAGAATAGAAAGGGAGTTCCGTGGAGAGGAATAGGCGCGGGGTGATGGTGGGGGTGCTAAAAAGAAACTGAGGGACTATGAGATTTCAGAGAAATCCAAAAGTGGAGGAGGTTGCTTGCACAAGCCTTTTCTTCTAATTTCTGCAGGCATTTATTATGTTTACAATTATTTCCTGGGAGGATGCCAATAGTTGCCTCCTGGTACCACTTTGAGGCCTCGAAATATTAATCAAAGAAAGCCTCCCACTGTCTTTGGTGGGTTCAAAAACCTTAGCATTGGAGTTAAAATAGATAAGCTAATTTGAAAATTTCAAAGGAGCCTCTGTGTAATTTTTGACCAGAGATTAAGTCAATTTCAACTACTTGCACTATAACTTCTAACTGAGAGTGTTGACCAAAAATCTGGCATCAGCAATTGAGGTATGGTGGTTAAATGACCATCTGATAGTGTTTGAGATATAACTCCCTGAAATCATTTGTTTTCTGAGAAAAGGTACTTGTCAATTTACAATAATCCTAAAATTTTACATGGAGACCTAAAGAGCAAATATCTGAATGTCTCATTCTGTTTTCCAGTACATTCATACATGGCATTTTAGATGATGGGATGTATGTCTTTGTAGTAGAAATGTACTGAAAACATCTTTTTATTTGTCCTTTATATTTCATTTAGTATTTTCTTTTTTAAATTAAATGTGTAAGTAGCTAATGGTATATGAATTTTATTTCAGAATAGTAAAAGATTTCTGAAAAGTGTTCTGAAACTCAGTTTCCAGCATGAGAGGGGGTCCCTTCCAAACCAACAAGTCATCTTAGACACTATCAGGATGTCTGAGAATTCAACTCAATTTTTGACACCATCCACCTGGACACAGTCAGATTCCATATGTAAAGGGCTCAGTCCCACAAGAATACCCTCCATTTCAGAAGCCAGTTTCAAGCCCAGGTTGTTACCTGTGCTTTTGACTAACTTGCTGTAACTCAGAGGTTCTATTCCCCGTTGTGGACGCTCTCCCAACCTCCTCCTGTTGAGTTATTGTCAGAGCAGCCTTACTGTTGGAGATCACCTGGAAACCCATGTGGGAGCAGGCAATGAGCTTATTGGGGGTTGAGGGGGAAGGGCTGCTCCAGCACCACCTTGAGGGCCCATGGAGCAGGGGAATGAAGACTCCCAGCCCTTGCAGGCCTATAGGAGTCTCGCTGAGGACAGGATCGGGATGTTTTTGAGCTTGCAAGCCACAACAGGCATGGCACCAGATATCTGATTAGGGCATTGTCCCTTGGTCACTGTCGACAGATACTGGCAAGTGTTTATCTCAAGCAGATTCCTGCACATCCTATTGTTCTGACCAGGTTCATTAGCGCAATTCACCCTGGCTGTCTTTATACTCCCACAGGTATTATGGAGCTTTCATTACGTAGGTGTGATTGATGAACTCATTAGTCATTGGTGATTGATCTGATGCTAGGCCTTCTCTCCTCCCTGGGAATCAGGGAGTGGGATAAAAGTTGCTTACCCTGTATTCAGGGTTGGTTCCCCTGGCAACCAGCCCCTATCCTTAGGTGCTTTGCAAATACCCCTTTCAATAAGATAAACCCAGTTGTGGTGGAAGGGTTTATGATGAATAACAACACCTGGTTCACCTTTAGGGCTCTGAAGTATTTTTAGGAACTGAGGAGACATCAAATATAACAAAAGATGCTTCCATTGCTGTTACTGTTCAGGAAATTTCAGGGGTTTGAGGAGTGGTGAGATAGGAATTATGGGTGAAAACCAAATATACCTGAGAAATATATTTTGCTCATCTGAATGAACAACAATAAAATCACAACATTACAGTCTCTATAACATTCATTATAAAAATAAAATTTTGGATCCAAGCACTTTGAGAGTCACTATTTAATCTCCCCCTACCCTTTATTGGAGAGACTAGTAGTTTATTTGGGAGAGAATATCTTGGTAATAATAAATAATCGTAGGTAAACTCAATTGAAAATCAAGGTACCTGAGGTTTATTCTTGAGTCTCAGTAACTGGCAGTGTTACATTCACCAAGTTGTTATCTCTTGATCTCCATTTCCTGATATTAAATGAATCCATTAGACTAAGAGGTCTTCAGGGTAACTTTCTACTTATTCATTGAATAAAGACTGTTTTAAACTTTCTTTAAAGTTGAGCGTTACTTTGATTACCCTCATAAATTTCCAACTTCACTTTCCAATACTGATGACCCAGTAAAAGTTTTCATGTTTTAACAACCAATGACACACTCCTAGAGACTCAGGAAGGCAAATGCTACTCTTGTAACAGTAGGGGAGGAATCCTCAAAATCCCCATAGCCCATGGTTGGGAAAGGGGAGAAGGAGAATACAGTTTATAAGGTACTTTGCATATCTGTGGCAAGATAATAGCTAGATAATAGCTGTGCTACCACCCCAGAGCAAAAGGTGTACTAACTACAAGATTTAAAAGGAAGTGGAGCAGCCCTGAGTGAAAGAGCCATTGGAGAAGCAAGATGGAGGGGCCTGGTGTAGTTGCAGTTGCCGTGTGGGAAGCGGCAGGCAGCTGTGCAGCTTGGTCAGGATTCGGCCACGGAGCCTGGGCTAGTAGGAAAGCAGGCCCACTGCTGCTATGACAGTGTCAGCTCCAGCTGACTCCAAAGCCACTGAGGACTCTGCTTTGCAGACCTGGACTCTTGGAACCAGGGGCGTAGGGAGAGGACTTCACCATGATCCAGTGCAACATGGCATATGCTTTTCTGGACTGTTATACAGAGGATGAAGACAACATACCCCAGATCCTGAAGGGGAGAGCTGACAGGTAAGGGATGGGGAACTACTGGGCTTGGCTTTGGTTTATAACCCATTGGGGCGGGGCAAGGGAAGTGCTGGGTCTCATGGGAGAACAGGGATCTGAGCCGGGCCCACCTTGGAATATTGTAAATCAAGACCTGTTTTTCTCAACACTAATTTTTTCCTCATACACCAAGGTGCCATGTGAATGAGCCCTGCTTTGTTTGGTAACACTCTGCCACTGTATCTCTAAACTGTGTATTAGCTCAATTACATGATGCCAACTTTTAACCCTAAGTAAAGGCAATGAAACCTAGACAGAGGGTGTTGGTCCCCTCCCCCTTTGCCTTTGCAGTTGTGCCTACATTAGAAAGCACTTTCACTTCTGGGTTTTCAAGGTTAACTCCTCTGGCCCAATTGAATTTGGCTTTCAGGCCTAGAAACCAAAATAATGTTATTAAGTGCACTTAACATCCATGATACTTCCTGAGTATTTTGAAGCCATAATCTAGGAAGATAAAAGTGAATAATGTGTCCTTGCTCCCTTTGAATGCTTATTGCCTGGTTGGAAAAGGTGGATGGACATACAAATATTTCTTTTAACCAGAGTGTGATAAGTACCAAATGCACGTGCCCTAGAAGGCAGTGACACAGGAGAGTCTTTCCTGTTCACCTCTTGCCCTTAATGCTGACCCAGGGCCTGACACCTAATAGGCTCTGTGCAGGAAAGGAGACTCGCGTCTAACAACAGCTGTCACAGAAAAGGGTGATATTTAAACTGAGGACCTGGAAATCATGTGTCAGGGAGGAGGACACTTGACCCTCAAGATTATTTTAGCTGGTGTAACAATCAAGTAGATACTAGACAGATTAACTAGAGAAAATGATTTAGATATGCAAAGTCTGTCCAGAAAGTATGGAGCCAATGTCAATATAATTAAACCAGTTTGGGCAGTCAATACTTTCCGGACAGTATGTGTGTGTGTGTGTGTGTGTGTGTCAGTGTGTGTGTGTGTGTGTGTGAACTCTGCAACATGAGAGTCAAAGATCCCCCATGCACGAGAGGTTTAAAGACAGAAAGGTGAAATAGGCATAAATGACATTCTGAGCTAGGGATGAGGTAAGGTGACTTGGGAGCTTCAAAAGGTCATTGCAAGATGATAAGAATAGTGGATGTTTAGTAATTAAAGTTTCTCCTGCCCTCCAGATAGGGCTAAAAAAACATTATGTCTGATTTCCTTTTATGGGCAAGTCCTCGAATTCAAGTGTTTTAGGTAGTTAATGGAGGGGCAGAAGTTTCTCTTGAGCCCATAGCTAAAGTTGCCTTTAGCACAAAACAGTCCCCACGTGACATGCACATATTGGGGTGCAGCTTTCTGAATCCCCCCAAAATCCTACCTAATAATTACTGGAGATCAGACTGGCATACTGGGTTGCTGCTTACAATGAAATGGAGGTCAGTCAGGTCTGAGACTAGTGCTGCTGGTCACCACCCAGCCAAAAGTCAGAAACAGGGACTGAATTCTAAATGTGTGCTTAATGTCAGATACAGGAAATCAGAGAAGATGGCGGATAAAACCCCTAACATCTACCTTCTTCCAAAGCTTGTCAGGGGCAAGTTTATACAAGGGGCATGTGGAAAGGGGGTTTTGATCTTGATGAATATTTTTATTACTGAATGGTCAGTGCCCTGATAACGACCAGCAGTGGCCGGGCTGTGCATCACCCAGGTGTTCTGGGGTACAGTTAATCAGTCTCCAAATTTCTGGTGACCTGGCATGTAGGTTGAGAGCTGGGTTAAAAATCCCTTTGTTCTTTCCTGGTCAACCCTTAACTGCAACAGAATCTCAGCTGGAACTTAAGGTTTTAACGTTTACATTTGATTAACTGGTTACACATTGTATTAGTAATCATCTAAGGCTATGATGAAGGAGGAAGAAAGGAAGAACTTCATTTTCTATTCTCGCCTTCACACCCTTATCAATAAGACCAGCCTTCCCCCCTTTCTTACCTGGGGCAAGTTACTTTCTCTCTCCCGGCTTTATGTTTTTCAAGGGTAAATGGAGAAGGGATTGGCAATTTAATGTCTGAGAGCTTGTTTGCATATGTGTGTGTGTGTGTGTGTGTGTGTGTGTGTGTGTGTGTGTGTGCAGGCATGCGCACGCTGTTTTATAAAGTTTGCAGAGGAAACAAAAACAACTAGTACACAAAAACTGCAAGTCTGCACTGCACTTAATTTTCTTTTGGATAATAGGCAAACACTGACAGGAAACCAAACACAAGTGAGCCAAAGGAGGGTAATGAAAGTTTTGGGAAAAAAACGGAAGGAAGAGCAATGGTCAAACTGCTGAGGTGGCAGGGGATTGCAAGTAAAATTTTCTGAGGAAAAAGAAGGCAAACTTGAGTTAAGAAAAAAAAAAAATGAAGAGAAACAAAACTCTACTTACAAGATCTTTCCCTTCTCTGGGACTTTTGCGCACCTGTCTCCACCCCTCTCCCCCCTCCCTTTGTCCCAGTCACCTCGTTTCCTGTGTCTCTCCCTCTGCCTCCCTGTCCTTCTGCCTCTCAACCTCCCTCCCCTCTTCCCAGGAGGCGTGCGTGTATTCCCGTTCGCATTCTCTCTTATTCCCAGTCTCACTCCCTTCCCCCTCCCTCTTTCTCCCGTCTCAAAGAGGAAGTCAGGGTCGCGTGAGGACCAGCCGTGACTCTTAAATCCTATTTTGGGCCGTGCCTGGGCGGAAACCTTGCCCCTGGGCTTTCCCAGGGCTCAAAGTCCAGGCGAGGGCAGTGCTCGCCCCGCTCCAGCAGGCGCCCAGGTGCCCAGCCTCCGCTCTCCGACCAGCCGCGGAGACCAGACCCCGCCCCGCCCGCGCGGCTTCCGGCCCGCTGGTTACTTTAAACCGAGGTCCGGGCAGCCAACTCCGCGTGGCTCTCCTCCTGCTTCAGCCCCGGCACCTCGCCTCCTGCCCAACCGGCATGGGTCCCTGGCGGCACTCGCAGCTCGCAGCCCTCCTGGTGCTCCTCGGTGGCATTGGCACTGCGCGCTGCGACACACCTGCTAACTGCACCTACCCTGATCTGCTGGGCACCTGGGTCTTCCAGGTGGGCCCCGGAGGTTCCCGGAGCAACATCAACTGCTCAGTGATGGGTAAGCAGCCCCCGTGCCCGGACTGTCCCCCTTCCCTCGCCCCGAGCCCTGTGCCGGCAGCACCCCCACGCCGAGCGCACCTCCACGAGGCGGGGGCGCCTTGTCTGGACTGGCGCCTCTTGGGGTGCCCTCTCCTGCCAGGGTCGCCAAGTGCAGGATGAGCTGCTGAATACTTTTAACATCAGCTTTTCTTGGTTATTTCCGGGACCTCAATACTTTCTGAAATGACTTTATGTGTTTTGGGTTCCTTTGGTTTGGAAAGACCTTGTAATCTTAAAATCTGCCGTCCAATCTGCAGTTCTGGATTGTTGTTTGCCTGCTTTTGCCAGTGAAAACGAAGCTCAAATACTTGAGAATATAGCAAAAAAAAAACCAAAAAAAAAAAACTCCCCTCCCCCTCCTTTGGTGAGGTTGTGGGAAAGAGCCCTTTTATCCCCAGCGATTTTGATTTAGATGTGTATTGATGCTACTAGTCTGAGAAAACTTGTTACCCCTCTGCACTGTTTTATGTATTGCAGCGATGTATATAAAATTTGTGAGGTTTTTGTTCTTTTAATAACTGTATTTGGTAATACCTAGAGCTGAGCAAAATGCCAAACAAATATCTAGTGTTTGAACACACTGGGATATTCCATAAACCCTCAGACAGCATGGTTACACCAAGGACAAAGAAATTGGTGAAGGGAGAAGAAAAAACACATGGCCTCCGTCAGAAGAGGCACCTTTGTTCTGCCCAGACCCCTGCCAGCCTGTATTAGACCTGAGTGAAGCTCTCAGCTGTCTCTCCTTGTCAGCAGGGCACAGATGGCCAGGTGACTGTTACTAAAACAGATCATTTCAGCTGTCCAGCTCCAAATGACCATGGCTTTGCATAATCCTGGGCATTTTAGCCATCTTCTCGTTTAAAAGTTGAAGGTGAGCTCAGTGGATAGGTGCTGACCTGCAAACCCGAAGGCCGCTGGTTCGATTCCCAGTCAGGGCATATAACCAGCTTGCAAACCAGGTCTCCAGCCAGGTCTGTGGCTGAAGGCGGGTGAAAGGCAACCTTACGTTGATGTCTCTTTCCCTCTCTGCTTCTCTCCCTTCCCCTCTCTCTGGAAATAATAAATTAAAAAAAAATCTTTAAAAAACAAAAAATAAGTTGAAGTCGAGGTCTGAAGCAGAAGGGAGATCAGGATTTGCACTGTTGGGGCACATGCTATTTCAAAGCGTTAACTTGAACATGGAAAAAACTGCCTGAAGTGTGGAAAGCAGAACCCTGTTTAGGCAACCTGTGTGTATAAACTGTACTTGTGACCTTAATATAATAATGAAAGACAACCACATGTCTGAGTCCCCATCCTCTAAAGTTTATTTATTTATTTTAAAATTCAACCCTGTTTCTTCTTTTTTTCTTTCTTCTTCTTTTTCTTTTTTAATTATTATTTTTTTTAGAGAGAGAGGGGCAGGGAGGGAGGAAGAAAGGGAGAGAAACATCAATGTATGGTTGCCTTTCATCTACCTCCAGCTAAGAACCTGGCTGGAGACCTGGCTTGCAACCTGGTTATGTGCCCTGACTAGGAATCAGATTCTCTGAAGTTTAAAAGTTTAGTTCCTATCAGCACAAATAAGCTTTATAGGATAGAAACCTGAGTCTGCTGAATGCTATGGGAGGTTTCAGATTCTGAAGTTCTGAACTGCAGAGCCATTATGGAGAAAGATGTTCAATTTCTTCTTTGAAGAGATAATTTACTTTTTCTTTCTTTTGAATTGATAGAAGGTCTTTTTATATTTTATAGTTCCACTTTTAATGACCATTTTGTCTTTATTTCTGCCTGTCATTCTCAACATCCCCCGTTTTTCCTTTTTACTTTGGTGGGAAAAATGTCTTTCTTTAGTCTTTGGAAGCCCTGGAAGGGTAGAGCTGTACCTTTCGGGTCTGTCTGTCAGTCTGTCTTTTGAGCCCTCACTTCACAGGCTTGACTGACACTACCCCCGGAACTATACAGAGAGATGCAACAAGATAGAAAGTCTGCTATCTTCACAAGTCAGATAGGCTCAAATTGGCATGAAAGAAAGAAGCCTAAAAATTATGGAAATTATACAGGCGCTCTTTCCTCGCATTGAAGTACAAATAATTTTCCACTGTTATGCATTTTTTTTTCTCTTTAGGACCACCACAAAAAAAAGTAGTGGTGCACCTTAAGAAGCTAGATACAGTGTATGATGACTTGGGCAATTCTGGCCATTTCACCATCATTTACAATCAAGGCTTTGAGATTGTATTGAATGACTACAAGTGGTTTGCCTTTTTTAAGGTGAGTTTCGTAATATACATTCATATTCTCAGTTATTTATTATCTGAACTCTCTTTTAACCAATGTACCCTCAGAATTTTAATTTGAGTAAGAAGATAACCAGAATTGACATCCCTTTTCCCAAGAGAAATTAGGTAGTTTATCTAAAATTATGACTTCAGTTGATTTAAGAACCTGATCTGTACTTGAATATGTATAATCCATCTATGTTTAAATTTCCAATGTGGTAACTATGACTAAACTCTTTTTTAAAAAAATATTTATTTTTAGAGAGAGTGTTAGGGAGGGAAAAAGAGGGAGAAAAACATCAATCAGTTGATTGCCTTTCCTATGTACCCCAACCACACCCCAACTGGGACCAGACCCACAATCCAGGCATGTGCTCTGACCAGAAATCCAACTGGTGACCCTACACTTTACAAGACAGTGCTCAAATCAACTGAGCCATGCTGGTTAGGGCTATGACTAAAGTTTTAGTTTATTTCCTTTATTACTGCACCCTTATTTCTAAATGTTGCCTTAATGACTTGGATTTTCACTGAACCTGTGGGAAAGTTATGGCTATTATAAAAATTTTTGGAGTTACTGGATTCTTTCGTGTTGTTGTTTTGTTGGTTCTGAGAAATTGACCTAAGTGACTCATTGAAATTACATAATTACTGAGTATATTAATGCAAATAACTTATTTGATTAAAGTAAGACAAAGAGATAAGCTTGCCCATCTAGGCCAGCTTGTTTCCCTCTCTCACTAGGGAGTAACTCATGTCTGTTCTTATATGCTAACACATTGTTTGCAATTGCAGACCCACACCAGAGTAAAATAGTTCAGTGCAGATTGTAGAGATCCTTGTGAAGTTGGAATTGTTCCTGTTGGCAGAGTATGAAATGCTTTAAGTAAATTGAAACCACAAGCCTGACTAGCTGTTTCTCATTTATGATCGAGTGTAAAGACAGACCGACTTTTTCATAGAGTAGAGTTTACAGCCTTCGAAACATCTGCTAAGAGTTGACATATTCTAGGATTTGTGGGAAAGAGTATGAGGGAAGGACATTAACCATGATAAAAGACAAAGCACCAACAAGACTGACTTCTTAATTTATTGTGATTTCTTTCATGAGTTGGGATTTAATCACTAGGGGATGGTGTTAGATCTGAGTCAACCCTTTTTACTTGTTTCAAATAATAATTCCCAGTGTATATTTTTATTATGAGGATTCCTCTTTGATAGGAAGAAAGAAACAGGAAAAAATTACCTTCGCTCACCTGGTTTGGCTGATCTGCTATTCAGCTGGCAGGGACTGTCTACCATGTTGGCTGTTGAGAGCCAAAAGTCCATTTTACTTGTCGAAGCCCATACTTGACCAGTTGTTAAGTACTTTTAAGATTATCCCTTGATACTATTTAACAATTTTAACAGTATTTATATAAATTTTTATAAATGTACTTCATTGTAATTCTTGGTTTGCATATTCCTGGGCTTAAGGCTTTGCAGACCTCTTATAGATACACAGCCCTTCAATGTTTTTTGCCTTCAGACTGAGAATTCCTATGGAACTCTCAAGGCACAAGGAAAGAGATAGTGTTGTCACTGTGTGTAATCCTCTCCCCCCTTCTCCCGGTCCCTTTCACCTTCTTCCCTTCTCGCCCCCTTCTGCTTTCTCCTTACCCCTTCCTCATTTCTTGCTTGACACAAAACCACTGTTTAACAGCAAATAAGTTGATAAGCATTCTTGACCCTAAGTGGGAAGGGTCAATATATATGCTGTTGTAGGACAGAACCCTACCTAGTTATCTGCTTCTGGATAGTATTCTCTTACAAGGAATAAAAATAGGAAGACTGTTCTGCTACTGATTTATATATATATAGACACACACACACATATAAATTACATATTGAAAATATATATATATATATATATATATATATAGAGAGAGAGAGAGAGAGAGAGAGAGAGAGAGAGAGAGAGAGAGAGAAATGTGTGCATTCAACCAGAACCATTATCAGGGCCCGCTCTGACTGGTTAGTAGTTAGGACTCATGACAAAGGTCATACTATCAGTAAGCGGAGTAGAACACACATAAGATACTTGGTTTTAAAATTTCTCTTAACATAATCAAACAGTTCCAGATAAACATATTTTGCAGAGTGATAAAATCCATGTCCTTTTTGCAAATCCAGTTGAAAAACAGTTTTAAAACTTTGTAAAAAAAAAATGATAAGGCAGAGTATGTGTTAGATAATACAAAAGTCAAGCACTTTTTGGTGAAACTTGTTAGTGCAAAAGGCTTGCTGGGTTTTACCATAAGCACCCTGGTATTTCCCGCTGTGGTACCAGGGAAATCTTGCTGGGTGTGTAATTCAAGAAAAGCATAAACCTGTTAAATGAGTAAAGCACCTGAGACTGTTTCCTTCAGGCTTAGTAATTATCTTTTAAATAAAAGTTCCTTCAGGCTTAGTAATTATCTTTTAAATAAAGGTTCGCTTATTTTTGCAAATGAATTCTCAAAACTTAACCAGTATTTTGTTCAAGTTTACGTGTCTTACGTAAACTACAGCCCAGTCCACTCAACTATGGCTGTTACAGGAATATCTAGCAAATATTTTGCCAAATATACCTGCTGTCCTTATTCTCTACATTGTTATTTTTACAAATTAATTGGACTTCACTGTCTCTGCACTGACTTATACCAGACCCTACCACTTGCTTCCTTTTGCCCCCTTCAGATATGTTCTCAAACAGCTTGTTTCTTACTATTCCTGCTAGAGGATGCTGACCCCCATACAGGCAGGATATTTATTCTCTTGGGCTCCTGCTCCACCTTCTGCTGCCCCAGAGCAGCCTGCAGCTCTGTTGGGCTGTCACCCTCCTCCCTGCATTCAGACTTTGAAGTAGTTGCAGGATCCCCCCCCCCCCGCCCCCACCCTGTTGTTAGAAACGTACTTCTTTAAGTTCTCCTTCTTCGGGACTCACTTGGAGATGGACATTTTTCATCACTGGAGGTTTCTCTGCCATTTTCCCCTTGATTTTATCTGCTTGATCATCTTTTTTTTTTTCTTTTAATGAGACTTCAAGCTAGATAAAATTTTGGCAGGAAGTGAATCTTGACACTGAAAGTTTATGGGTAGTTTGAGTGGGACAGAAAGCACTAGTAAATATTTTTTAAGGGTACTTTTTTTTCCTTCTCAGCCTCCTGTAGACATTCAGTTACCTGAATACTTTTTGGGGAGTTAAAAATTAAAATGCATTTAGGGCCCACCCAGGCAGGTACCTAAACATTTTAAACAACTGTATATAAAACAATAAGGAGTAATTTGGTCTATGTCAGAATAGGAACTTATTTACAGCTCTTCTTTTCAATTTTCTTTCCAAACAATGTGCTGCCCAGAATGAAATATAATACTTTCTATAGGCCAGTTTCTACGACAATCACATTTTAGTAGCATTTACCATTTGGGTATAGTTGGCACACACCAATAAATTTGCACCCCTCCAAAGTATCTGCAGATTAAAGGTACTTCTGAAGAAACAAGGTAACAAAACAAAATAATGTAAAAGATGTTTAATTATGGTTGACTTTATATAAAGTGTGGATATGTGGTAATTTTTTTTTCTTTTTATGTTCTATGGACTTCGTTCATTTTTTATGATGAGTTTGAATAAGCTTCTCTATGCAGTCCTCTCTACCAAAGTTCCCAGTGGCAGTTTGAAACAAACTAAGCTCTAGAGAATACTCTCAAGTTGAATAGGCTTTCTAACTTTTTACTATTTCTCATTTCACTTTGGGACTGGAAGAGGGAGCGGTAGGGAAGCAGCTCAGATTTTACTTTAAAGTTGAAGCTATTCAAAGCCTGAAGATGTATAGAAGGGAAACTAGATTCAGCTTGGCAGAAAATTTTATGTGGTGATAGTCAAGCAAACTTCATTGATTTCTAATTGAGTTTTTGTTTGGGGCCCACCAGTCTTCATAGAACTGAAATCAGTAAACAAATAAATAAATAAAATACTGCCATAGTTTCTTAAGTAGGTTGTTACTCAGAACAGGAAAATCTGGCAGTCTTGGACTATTTGGTAAATGGTTGGAGAAATTCATACAAGAGGAGTCAGTCATTTGCCCATTTTTGTGATCTGGTGACTTATAAGTGTGAAGCTTGTCCCAATAGCCAGAAGTGTTAATCATGTGTTTCTGTGTAAAGGATTTGGAAATCTTACACCATTTTTTTTTTTTTTTCTCTTGTGTCTTCTCAGTTTGTTTTTAAGAAGTAACCCTTCAGCTTTTAGAATACTTACTAGGATAGGTTTACTTGTTTCCATGTAAATTCAAAATAACAAGATTAGGGTATTTTTTAAAGAACATCTTGGTGTTTACTTTTTAAGAGTGTTTCAACCTAGGGAAGGAATCAGCAGTTTAACACTTAATGCATGCCTAACCCCATTTTTGTTTTCGTTCATGATGATGTTTAATCTTAACATAATGACTCAGTCTCCCATTGTAAACTCTTCATAGGATGTCACTGATTTTTTCAGTCAGTTGTTCATGCATCTGGGAACTGTGGGCATATATGATTTACCATATCGGAGGAACAAACTGGGTGAGCTCTGTTGAAATATTTTGATCTTTCTTCTTAAAAGCAAGCTTCCCTTCTCCTGATACATACTCATCAGGGAGCTGGAGATGAGAGGGGAGAGTATGGTTTTCATTTAGATTTCTTGCTTGCGCCTGCTTACATGCTACCTCTTACATGGCTGTACTGTTCTGTGTGAGTGGTTTTTCACTTTTGCATGTGGTAGTTGCATGCAGTATTTGCACGCATCAGGTTAGCTATGCGTCATAATATAAATAGGCTTTGAAGCAGGTTCACAAGCCTGAAAAGAAAAAGACCCAGTTAAGAAAAGGTTAGCTTAAGTTCAGTTCAAATCCTTGAAGTCACTAGGCTGTCTCAGGTGGTTCTTCTCCCCCAGCCCCCAGAAAGACTCATGAGGGAACCATGTGAAGCCACGGAACTTTAAGCCTGTCTTTTAGCAGAGAAGATGGCTTTTCTAGCAAAATCCATGTACGTGTTGCTCATTCCTGAGAGTTATCACCCATCTTTTTAGAGATGGCTCCTTCCTAAAACATAAAACATGAACAGGAAAGAGAGGATATTTTTCACTCTGTACACTCTTCCCCTTTCAGAGTATGTTTCAATCATTGCTCTCACTGGATCCATAAATGTAATGCCCAAAATTCTGATGGAAAATGGGTGTTTAGAGAATAAAGTTGACAGGGACTTGACCTTCTTGCATATTACCATGTTTTCCCCTTTTCCTTCGTTCTTTACTTAGCACTCAAGTACGAGACGTGAGATGAAAAATGGAACTGGAGATAGCCTTATGGATAACAGCATTTGCTAGACGGTTGAATGGCCCAACAATGGTTGACATACCTGCTCATTAGATAAAACATGTCATGTGGTTAAGCTTTAGAGATTGTTCCAGGCAGCCACTAGTAACACATCAAATTAAAATTCGAGCTGAAATGAATAAGCTGATTCTTCTGAGTCCTTTTCTGGTAGTTGAATAAGTGTAGATTTTTAAAAATTATTTATTGCAGAACTTCTCAGAATCTTGGCTCTAATACAGAGTGATAGCTTAGGAGAAAGATGTTGTAGGAAACTTTTCCAAAATAAATTCACCATTTTTTCCTGACCAAGACATAAGGTACTCTCAGAATGCAGTGTCCACAATTCTGGCTTAAAATTCTCAGCCTTCCTCCTAATTATGGACATAGACACTACCAGTAGGAAAGACAGTCCCTTGTATTTGTTCTTTTAGCCTCATACCTGAAAAGAATGGTTCCAAGCAGCACTAAACCTCCATTGAGACATTGTAGGGTATACAGTTTAGTGTAACTATGTTGCTAGATTAGTGTGTGTCTTAAATACATTTAAAATTGTGTTAGGTATATACAGTGGCAGCTACTTTCAAATGCATCTGCATGTGCTTCTTGACTTTCTTGGCTGCATGGGAAATACTTGATGCTTCAGTGTTCAGCTGTTGAGAATGGTGGCTTTCTTGAATGTCTTAAATAGCATGGAAAAAAAAAAAAATTCCAGCCTCTCAAGTATTAGTACTGCTATTTTTTTTTTTTTTTTGTAACTTGAAAGAAATTAATATGGTGAATTATTGTTAAGAGACAGTATTAACCCTAGTTTTTATTGTCTTGTAGTTATTAAATAGAGCATCTGTTGAGGGAGTCTTTTAAAACCACAGCACAACACAGACTTTGAGGCTAAGAAACAGAGCAGCGTGCAGCACTGGACCTACCTACCTCTAATGGCTAGCCGACGCCTCCTGCAGCTACAGACCCTCTGGAGTTTCTGGGCATGTAAAATGCAGAGGAGTCCTGGTGACCTACCTCCAAGGCAGCTGCCCTCCTGAGCATTTCTGTGGAAAGCAGCCGCCACCATTTTGGAATGTGAGCAACCAGAGACTACGCAGGACAAAGAAAAAATAATAATAATGTGGAAGTCTTAGGTGGCTTCACCATTCGGCCTCTGAGTAGAAGGAATGATATGCACCATCAAGTTCTTTTCTTTTGAATTACTCTTCTCTTGAAATGATTTATCCAAACAAGCTACGATTGGAATTTTCTATTTCCTTTTGTTCATAGTGCAAAGTTTATTCACAGTTGTCTTCCTAAATGTCATTCTTTCTCTAATCACCTGAGGAACCCCAACATCTATCCTAAGGAGAAAATAAGGCTTTGGTATATCTTGAGATATGCAGCTATGTTATTGGTGGGAAGCTGGTCCTATGAAAGAGGCTTTCTGAGATAAACTAAACTGCTAAAGGGTATCTTCATGTAGAGAACAGGCCTGCCTTGCTCCTGGCCAGGAAGATAGTATGATTAATATAGTTTATGTTTCTTTTTGATTAGGTGCCACCATTGTGCTAAGAATTTCAGGTACCTGACCTTATAAAACCCCTGTAAAATAATAGTATTACTAGCTTCATTTTACAGATTGGGATAATTATTACTTTCATGTAGTACTTAAGCTCACACAGTTTAAGTGTTAATGTTAAATAAGGGCTAGTCTTGCAAACCGAAGCACTTCCCTGAGGCTGAAGAAGGAAGGAAAAGCCATTTCACAAAGCAGTGCAAGTATTTGGAGTCACGTTTGGGTAGGTTTTCTGGTGAGTCCCAATCTGTGAACATCATGAATGTTAGTTCCATGGAATACAGAATATGCACTGCATTGGCTCCTGCTGGGATTGAGGAGAATTGGCTTGAAGCTTAGGTTTCCTTTCCAAATGAGGCTACTCACTTTTTTTCCTTAGCCAGGGTCCTGTCATTCAAGATAAAAAATTACCTTCTCCTTCCCTTTGTGGTCCCCCAAATTGGAAGGAGAGTTTTGTAATCTTCTAATTAAGTACAACCTAAGTACCTTTGCCAAGTTCACTTCTCTTAATAGCATTGTGTTCACACTGATTGCTATCATCTAGCTTTTTCCTTTTAAACAATGGACTAGTTTCCCCCTGGGTTATTTGAAGTTGATTAATATCAGCCTTGGTAAACCAAAAAGGTGGGGCTATACCTAATTCATATTGTCTGGGAGGACTTCCCTCCTGCATTTCGGCTTAAAGGGAGGAATCTCTTAAGAGAACAGGTTGCCATCATTACATGATGAGTTCAGAGACCTTTCTAATACCATCTGAGGTACTGGTCTTCAATTCTGGGAAGATTATATCTTACAAAGATGAAGTAGAAGTACAGCCTGCTACTTCTACCTAGATACTTTCTCCTCTGGACCTGATCATTCTTCTTTACTCAGGACCTTAATGCCACCTCTGTGAAACCCTCCCCAACTCTCTCCATTGGTGGGAGAAACACCATTACTTTGGTTCCTGTTGTGCTTTGCATGTATCTCTGCCCTAGTAGTACTAACTCTCCTGTCATGGAATGATTTGATGGCATGTGTTTATCTTTTTCCAGACTGAAAAATCTGTTCATTTCCCTGTATATCTTGAGCACCTGATGCACATAGAAATTTATAGGTGCTTGGAAGGTTAACCACTTTTCTTGTCTTTTCAAAGATTTTTCACAAGTAATATCAGCTTATAAATAATTATGTAGGGTTACAGAAGCACAAATCAAGAGTGGTATATTCTGTTTACATTTTTGATTCTCTAAAACACATCAGGTTACCTGCCTCCAGAATCTTGAGAAAATTCAGTGTTTTCAGACTGATTTTCAGGACGTAAATACTGATAAAGCAACCTGTGTGTGTGTGTGTGTGAATTTAAAATCACCTCTACTAAAGGGATTTTTAAAATTTGTTTCTTTGAGAGTAATGTTGTATTTAAATGTTTGTTTTGATTATGAAGTAGAGAAGATCTGGTGGACACAGAGCTATAAATTATGTGTTAGCAGACTTCATGACATTACACGGCTTAGCATTCTGTGTTCGAACTGCCTGCTTGTCCTCTCCCCTGGTCTCTAAACTCTGTGATGTCAGGGACCAACTCTGTAACTGACCATATTACTCCACATGTATAGCACAAAATGTGCTAAGTAATGGGACTTCAATAAATATTTGTAAGATAAAAAGAATTGGGTAGTACATCATTGTGTTGTCCCGTTGGTTTATTGGTGTTTCTGGAATTACTGTTACGTTAGAGTCCTCAAAGCCTATGGTGGACCCTCACGCCTTCTTCTAAGAATGACTTTGTAGAAAACAGATGAGGCTTCTAAATTTTCTTCTGTTGATGTACTTATGTTTTAATTTTTGTGTGCAACTACGGACGCCAAGAAGGGACTTAAATTTAAGAAGAATAAACTTTCATAATCACTAAAAACGACAGTAGCTGTTAAGGGAAATAGCTTTATGACTGCAGTGGTTCTCCAAATCCTGGAGAATCAACCAGCCTGAGTGCTGTAGGTAATGTTTCCTTCCTACTGGATACTGCAGGAAACACCAGCTGAAAGATTAGATGAACGCTAAGATTTCTTCCAGCGTCACAGTTTTCGGAGTTTATGAATGAGGATATAAAGTCCAACCTTGGGAAATTAGTCAATAATACTGTAATAAATATATATGATGTCAGATGGTTAATAAACTTGTTGTCATTACTTTGTAAGTTATGTCAATGTCTGTCTTCAGGTGGTACACCTGAAACTAATAGAATACTGTATGTCAGCTGTAATTAAAAACCAAATTTAAAAATTAAGAGTTTATGAGTGAGTAACTGATGAATGAGCCAAGGGATTTTGGCTACTTTGCTGAGCAGTAAATTATTGTTTTTTTAACTAGCTTTAGAACATATACTTTGGATCTAACTTGTCTTTTCAGTACTGCAAATAAGTAAATGTATGACCCTCCATTTTCCCTTGTAAATCTAGCACCCAGTTCCTTCAGTAAAATGCTGGAAGTTGTTTGGTTGCAACCACAGTGGCAGTTTCCTGGCAGTTTTACTATTCATTAAAATCTAACTACCTAAAAAACATGGTGAAGTCTATTTAGTAAGCAGAAGACTGGAGCAGGCCCTTGTAACTAACATAGGGAAGTGTGCTTCTTTCAGAAGAAAGGTGTGGTGCTTGGCAGTGGGTTTGGCAAAACGCCAGTTTGGTAAAATGTGCCCTTGTTCTATTGTTGCCAGCTAATGGCCTGACTCACCCTTCAGACCTGCCAGCAAATGGAAGTGGTGCATCAGCGCTCATGTAGGTTGTAGCGGGTGCAGCAAACGCAGTGGTTCATATGGGAAATAATACAATAAATGATAATAATACAAGAATAAACTGCATTCTGTATCCTCATAACTGTAAACCTACCCTTGCCCCTCCCAGTGTGTACCCAGCATACCAAAGGCAAAGAATAGAAGAAGCATTACTTGTTTTTAAGCATTGCTAGAATGTGACATCTCTTGATTTATCATAGTTTAGTATTAAGTCATTTCACTTTTCCAAAATAGTGAATGATCTCCATCAAGTAGACCTAGATGTTCAACTGTTAAATGATCTATTCCTCAGTATTGTATGTATAGATACATATAAAAAATTATATACATGCACTACCATACTAATACATTTTCTACCAAACATGAAATAATAAGTATAAATAATTAAGCAATGTTGGGCTTATTTATCATCATAAAAATGTCCTGCCAAAATATATTTCATTATGATAACCTTTGAAAACAATTTACACATATGCTTCATTATCATGGCTATGTTGCCAAAAGCAATGTTAGCGTTTTGGATACTGATCATGTTTTTTATTGAATATTTTGAACATTTGGAAACAGAATTTTCTAATTAAAATCTTTGAAATGAGTAATTTTATTAGTTGTGATCCATTTTTGTTAAAAATTTGAAAGTGTCACAGGTTCAGTAGTGTTTAGAAGAATTACTATTTAGCATTAGGGATGGTGACAATTTAATAGACAAATTTGAACAGAAACATTTGCTTTATGGATAAATAAGATTTAAAAGTGAATACTACAGTGATGGAACCCTTTCAAATCATCTCTTTCCAAGACTTTTATCTTTTAACGTGGCTGACAGAAATCATGAGGAATAGGATAAATGTAAGCTCTATGATTTTCCTATGTTTGCCTTTATTTACATCATTAGTATTTGAAAATCCTGATTTCTTCACAAGTATTATTTTAAGCTACTTGTTCATTTTGAGAGGCAGCTTGATTAAATCACTAAGTGCTGTACACAAATTTAAGCAGGCACATATAAAAAGGAATATGCTATATCCTAACCTCTTATAGGAAGCACACTGCACATGACAAGTGAACCTCTAATACTTGGAACTATGTGGGTGTGTCCATGCTGCTTTATATGTTAAATAATAGGAGAGGTTGGTCTTCAATTTTATTTCTATATTAAAAACATAAGTAAAAATTTAAATATTTTCCCAATACTTCTTTGAATCATCTTTCCATCTCACTTTGGAAATCACTGGTTGGTAAGATGAGACCTGAACCGACTGCTCCATTGACAGTTTGGGCTGAAATGTACCTTCCTTGATGGCATGGATAAAGTGTTAAACAGCTCTGTGTCCTCATGGTTACAGGGTAGTGTTTATATTATTGTTTAGTGTTTTAAAGTTTTTCAACTTCAAATTTCACTGTCATTTTGATCCTTTATAGGAATCCAGTGAAGTATCAGTCCCATTGTCAGGTAAAGAAATTGAGGCTCCCTAGTTGTGACTTTGCTCATGGTCACAGGAGTAAGTGGCAGAATAAGGACTTAGAGGGCAAAGTTCTTTCTACTAAGCTGCAGTTGTCTTGTAGCCAATGCATTACGTAAAGTACTCAAGTATTTGCTAAGTATATTATTAATCAGGGAAACAGTGGAACAAGATATAAATGATTTATCTTCCCTCTGTATGTCAAAAAGCAGTTGAGCCCTGGCTGGTGGCTCAGTGGATGAGGCGCTGGCCTACGAACCCAAGGGTTGCTGGTTTGATTCCCCAGCCAGGGCACATTGCTGGGTTGCAAGCCAGGTCTCCGGCCAGGTCTCTGGCCAGGTCTGTAGCTGGAGGCGGGTGAAGGGCATTGATGTCTTTCTCCCTCTCTGTCTCTCTTCCTCACCCTCTCTCTAAAAATAATAAATAAGATAATTAAAAATAAAAAAAAGCAGTTGAGAGATTCATGATGAACAATAAGTTCTAAAATAGGTAAACCTATTTTTCTAAACTGGTTGATATTACTAGGTAGAGCCATCTGAATAGTTGATCAAATGAGTGGGAAATGTAAGAAGGGGGATTTTGTGAGCCCTTGGCAATCCCACGGTAATTTTGAAGAAACAAATGGATAGTTATTGAATCCTAATTTTCTAAACTTAAGTGCAAGGGTTTGGAGGTTCTTCAAATTCTATGAAATTATCTGTTTGCTGCAAGAGAAATTGGCATTAAAGAATAGAAACTTAAATTACCCCACTCTGTGCAAGGCAGTATTCAGAGACTAATGTTTACATAAAAGAAATAAAACTCTTAGAAAAAAATTTTGGAGACATTTCAAACTGGATAGTGTAGCCAAGACTTCAACTTCTGAATTGGTAATACTGTCAAAAATGACATAAGGAGTATTTCACAATAGCAGGAAAGATGACAGATGCCCTGGGAATATTCAAACCAAGAGGATAACAGGGGCCCAGCCTGTGGTCCTCTGGAGAAAAGGTGCCAAGTACTTGGTGTCTGGAGGGGTAAATGCCCCATTTCTCCCAAGCCAAAGGTAGTTTTAGGTTCTAAAAAAAACATTACTTTAGATTAGGAAAACTACAAAATAACATAACATTTCTAAATGGAAAATAATTCCATCAATTTACTGTATCAGAAATGTTACACAAATGGGTAGCATCCTTTGAACATTTGTTTGAGTTAAAACAACAGTTGCAGTTTTTCTTTTAGGATTATTTAAGATTACTTAAATATGTAAATACTCTTAAGTATTTGGAATAGTGTGTCTAAAGTAAGAATTGTTTTCCTGGCTTTATGAATACCAAATAGGAAATCCACCGATGCAAGGACTATATTAAAAAGCTTGAAGACATATTTTGGAACTCCTAGAGGTCAAGGTAAACATACTGATAGGGAAACAAGTTTGGACAGGAAAATGGACATTTCAGAAATAACACACTGAAGAGTCAGAATTTGGTCTCTGATATTATGGCAGCACCACACTTCTTTTAATTTTAAAGTTTATACATTTTTCTGAGTTTCTGTGTTATTGTTGAAATAGGACCTGGCGTTTATTGTTCTAACTGCTCCCTAGTACCAGTTTCCTACCTACCGATTAAATAAAAATCCTGTTTTCACAATGCTTATTGTGTGTGTGTGTGTACGTATAAAACAGGAGCTGTAAAGCAAAGACCATTATTTTATAAATGAGGAAGACAAAAGTACCAGGAGAATAAGTAACTTGCTCAGGATCACACAGGCAGTAAGTGGCAGGGTGGGATCCAGTCTGGGCAGTCACACCTGAGACTATGTCTTTTATTCTGCTTTGCATCAAAAACCCTTACTTGCAAACCCAAGGGTCGCCTGTTCAATTCCCAGCCAGGGCACATACCCAGGTTGCAAGCTAGGTCTGCAGCCAGGTCCCCAGCTGGAGGCAGGTGAAAGGCAACTATACATTGATGTTGCTCTCCATTTCTTCCTCCCTTCCCCTTTCTCTAAAAATAATGAATAAAATCTTTAAAAAAAAAACCTTGACAAAGTTGGTAAAAAGATTGACCAGCCAAGGAAATGAGTACCTAAATAGTAAGGAATGGCTGGCCATTGGTGCTTCCATAGTATTTAGGTGGTCCTTAAAGGACCTTGTGCAACAATTTGGACCTCAGGGTTTTATTTTTATTTTTATTTTTATTTTTTTAAGGAAAGAATAGATAAAGCAGTGAGCCTTGAGCCTTCTAACCTGTCGACTCATATCTGACTTTTTCCTTCTCCATTTAACTACAAAGCTGCTTTTTTTTTTCCATGAAAAATACAAGCCTATTATCCCAAGAAATCATTGCGAGGCTCAAATGATATGGAGGGAAATCCTTTGCAAATGGGGTTTTAAGCCTTTGCTGCATGAATTTTTTGACAGTTGACTTACATGTTTACTTCTCTAGCTCTCTGTGAGAAGACCAAGTATATGAAATGTTGCATGGTACTGGGAAGCATGCTTAGTTCTAGGAGTCCTTGATTAAAAACTCTAGTTAGATGCCTTCTTTAGGTCTCTTTTTTTTTTTTTTTGTCCCCTGAGACTATTGCCTAAATGTTCTCTTGAACATTTAAGCTGTATGAGTAACCTATGAAATGTTTATAAAGTATGCAGTGATAGGTAAGTGTTGAGAACAGTTTTGTGATAATGAGGAGGAGGAGCACAGGATCCTTGATCAAATCTAAATGATCAAAGAACTATGGCAAAATTACTCACCCTCTAGTGATTTTCCCTCCCACTTAAAATAACAACTCAGCTGTCCTCTTACAGGGGAACTTCATGTGGCATTAGCCACTGTGCTTATAACTATGACTCAGTTGTGCCAAGTAGGTGAGCAAACCCACACGATGAGAAACATGGGGCCTATTTCTCCTCATTTGAATGCCCTTAACTCGTGGTATGGAGAGAAATCACAGTTCATCTGTGATTTAAATTTTTGCTTAGATGGGGAAATTTTCTGGGCTTCTCCAGGCATAGTTAGCTTGCTGAACCACATGACGTTGTAATGAATTATTTACATACTTGTTTACTTCATTAAATTCTAAACTTCTTAAGGGCTGGGGCCTCGTCAACACATAGGTACATGCATACCTGGCAGTTTGCACAAAGCCTGGGAAACATGCGACCAATAAACCTTTGGTAAATAAAGAGCTTAACAAAATACAAAATAAGTTATCTAAATAATGATTGATTTCAGGAAGTGTAATCATAATACCAGATGAATCCAAGTTAGCAGCCTCTGGTAACATCTGGACCAGCCCTCATAGATGTCTTTTCCTAGGACTTTGTAGACTGTGAGTCTTATTTTTAGGAAATGATTTTATTTTAATTTATTTTTATTTTATTTTACTTTATTTTTTATTTAATTTAATTGTTGTTGTACTACATCCATCCCCTTTTTACTCCCCTCTGTCCCCCTCCCCACCCACCCACTCCCCACCAAAGTCAGTCCTACCTATTGTCCATGTCCATGGTTCTTCCATACTAGTTTCTTGACTGAACTGCTCCCCTTCTTTTCCTCTTCCTCCCTCCTCCCCTGACCCCCCTCACCACTTCCCCCTGTCCACTGAAGGTCTATTCATTGTATTCATTTATCTGGTTCTGTTTTGCTTAAGAGTATTTTTAAAGTGAATTTTATAAAATGTATATAACAATCTCTAGGTGGTATATAACCAAGAAAATCCTTCACAGAGACTCATTTCATCTTTCATTTCCAATTTTTTAAAAAGATTTTATTTATTTGTTTCAGAGAGAGGAGAAGGGAGAGAGGCAGAGAGGGAGAGAAACATCAGTGTATAGTTGCCTTTCACTTGTCTCCAGCTACGGATCTGACTGGATACCTGGCTTGCAACCTGGTTATGTGCCCTGGCTGGGAATCGAACCAGCAACCTTTGGGTTCACAGGCTGGTCCCTTATCCACTGTGCCACTAGCCGGGGCTCATTTCCAATTTTAAAGGCCATATTTCATTAAAAAAATACATGTTTGCTTTCAACTTAAGTACTATCTTGTATTTTTATTCCGTCTTGATATATCATAGGTGTTCCCTTTTCCTTATCCTATATATGGATGCAGCACACTTTTTCTTGGGTAGTTAAGGGTTTTGGCTTTGGAGGCCTCATGGTTTCTGTGGTGGCGCCCGAGTTCTGCTGCCGCAGCACAAAAGCAACGCTGACTAGCAGCACGTGGCCTGGCTGTGTGCCAGTAAAACTACATTTATGAAACAGGCAGCCTTCCCTCACCTTAGTTTGCTAAACTCTCTTCTATAAAACCCACAGGTGGTATGTAAAATGTTATGTAATCTTCCTTTGAAGTATTTATGTACTTAATCATTTTTATATTTGGGAATTTGGGCTGTTCTTTTGTTCTTGTTTTTGTTTGTACCTTTTCGGTTGGACTACAGTGAGCATCCTCTGTATTTAAGAGGGTCCCCCTACTTGCTTGTTTTGGATGATTTCTGTAAGGTAGAGCTCAAGAGCTCTGAAAGCCATGCCAAGACTGCTTTCTAAATCAGCAGAGGAGAGGGAAGCACTGGCTGAGTCGCAACCTGGCCTGTGTAACTGTCATGTGACGGGGGAATAGGGACCATGGTCCAGAGCCTGTGTCACAGAGAAATGCTGAATAGAACCATGAGGGGCGTATGTTGCATCAGTGAGTTTACCAATGCTGGATTGCTTTTGATGTATCAAAATTGCGGTTTCATATAGTTTGGCAGAATTAACATCAATTTTGTCAACCATTTCACCTACGTACCTTCTAACTTTGCATCCTAATTAGATCCTTGGCCTTTGTTTCAGTGTTCCTTGTTCTGAGTTGGGCCTTTAGCAGGGACATGACGAGTGGTGAGCTGCACTCATTCTAGTGAAGACATTCTTAGCCAGAGGGAGATAGGTGGGCTTCATAATATCATGAACCACTAAGAGTGAAGCAAAATGTACCTCGTATTAGCCCATACTAACTTATCCTGTGCTGTATAGCTTAATGGGTGGTGGATCCAGGATTCAAATCTAACCCTTTCAGATTCTAAGGCCGTCCGTTTCTAACTGTACCACTAAATATGATTTGAGTCAGATGCAACAAGGTAATTTTATCTTGAAGTATAGTTTAGCCCACTCCTTCCTCTAAACTTGGGGCTGACAAATCAAGAGTGCTGCTTTTGTAAATAGAAGTTTTATTGGAACACACTCTCATTCATTCATTTATGTATTCCCTGTGTATCTTTTACCTTGCATGTTGAATGGCGGAGTAGAGTGGTTGTGACAGAGGCCTTGTAGCCTACAGGCCTTAAAATATTACCATATGGCCCTTCCGAAGGAAGTATGCCAACCCCTGCATTCAGGTAAAGTAGTATTGTTATCTTAGAGTAGGAGCCCCGCAACTGCAGCCCATGGACCAAATCCAGCCTACTGTATACTTTTGTCAAGAAACGTATTGAAACTCAGCTGACTGTGGTGCCAGTTTGACTGCTTTTGTTTCCTTAAATCAATACCTGAAATTGTGCCCAAATCCTTCATTATAGAAAATTAGCATGCTTTTTTTTCCATCCCCCACTTTATGCTTTCATTGTGTAACATGTCTCCCTCTTTCACAAAAAAATTGTCATGGAATGTGAGGATTGTAGGCTCTGTAGCCAAAACCTCTTGAGTTCAAATCCTGTATCTTTATAGATAGCATTGAAATAAGACAAAGGGCCATATTAATGAAATAAAGTAGAGTATTTAGTAATTAGGTGACTTTAGTTCTCTCATGGTCTGAATAGCCTGATAAATTTGAAGATTGATAGAAGGTTTTCAGTCCTATGAAAATATTCATTATGTGCTCTTATGTTTTGTTGGAGTGGATCTTCTCAGAGTGGAAAAATATAATCTGCCAGCCTGAGCAGGATTTTGTTTCTGTCCCTTAACAGCTCTGTTACTTTACGTAGAGGCTACATATCCTCTCTGAGCTGAGCCTTTATTTTTTCACTGGCAAAAGTAGTGTTCAGGTGTCTGCTTCCTCACAGGCTTATTGTGAGGATTAAATGAGGTAATTTGTAAAATGCCTGGAATGTGCCATCTGCTATAAAAATGTTTCTCTCTCAGCCTTTCATACCCAGCAGTGTTTTGTTATGTAAATTTTATTTGGTGACTAACAATGCTTATCACACAGATGTTTATTTCTCTTCCTTGTCCAGAATACTTTCTCAGCACGTAAGCTCTCAGGGTGAAGTTTCTTGGTTGGCAGAGGTTGATTCCCAAGGTGAAATGAGAAAGGGGGTGTCTTAACTGTGCCCAGGAGGCAGAGAAATGGACCTGAGAGTTGACCACAGTTCACTTGGCTTTTCCTTCCCTTCTTCAATTGCAGTATAAAAAGGAGGGCAGCCAGGTGACCAGTTACTGCCACGAGACGATGACTGGGTGGGTGCATGATGTGCTGGGCCGGAACTGGGCTTGTTTCACTGGAAGCAAGGTGGGAACTACCTCGGAGACCGTGACCACGAGCACCACGCACCTGGCGAGTCTCCAGGAAAAGTGAGTTGTCACCAGTGAAAGATACATATTTAGTTTTGTTTATAGTATATAGAATTATGTGTGTATGTTCATTCCTGAAAAAAATTTATTTTGATTATATAAAATGTATATGGCTTGGAAACAAAAGTTGGGAAAATATGTTGACTGATGTAATGGAGAGAAGAAAGTTTGTTTATCTTAGAGTAAGAGTCAGCAAAATTCAGCCCATGGACCAAAACCAACCTCCTGTATACTTTCTTTAGTCAAGAAAAGTATTGAAACTCAGCTGACTGTGGTGCCAATTTGACTGCTTTGGTTTCCTTAAATTAAATCAATGCCTGAAATTGTGCCCAGGCCTTCCTTATAGAAACTTAGCATGCTTTTTTTCCCTCCAAAACACTCCGAAAGTAATGTAACAATAATGGCTTTAAAGAAAATTTATATGAAAGGACTATGTAACTGTAGTGACTAATAAATAAAAATCATTTTATTATTGCCATGTAAAGACATGTTGCATAATATTTGTAGATACATATGTTTATGTTGCTGCCACAAGTATAGGTGATACTAACTGAACATAAATTTTCAACAAGGCAATAGTAACTGAAATTGAAAGTCTTAGTTTTTATGTAGTGTATGTCATTTGCTAGACCTGCCACAACAAAGTGCCACTGGCTTAGTGGCTTAAACAACAAAAATGTGTTTTCCCACAATTCTGGAAGCCAGAAGTCCAAGACCCAGATGTTGGCAGGTTTGCTTTCCTCTGCGGCTTCTGTCCTCAGCTTGCAAAAGGCCACCTTTTCTCAGTGTCCTCGTGATTATCCTGCTGTCTCTGTGTCCTCATTTCCACTTATGAGAACCCTGTTCGTATTGGATTAGGGTTTACTCATGATGACCTCTTTTTACCTTAATTTCCTCTTTGAAGGCTCTATCTCTAAATACAGTCGCATGCTGTGGAACAGGAAGTTAGGACTCCAACATGGGAACTTGGAGAGGACACATCTAAAGCTATAATACTCAGTTCATGCTTTTGTTAAGTTCAGCGCCCTTTAGGTAACTGTCAACTGCACAGATAGGAGATTTCAGACTTTTCTAAGCCTGGAAAGAGAAATAAAAACTAAATATTACTAGGAGCAACTTTTTCCTATTATATTTAGTTGTAAAAGCGACTGAAAGTGTACGTGAACAAATTATCTAAAGCAGGCCCCACTGGCAGGGAATGACCTCGGCAGAGGGGTGGGGGCCATGAGGGTGAGGAGGACAAAATGCACATGTCAGGGGAGGCACTGACCTAGATCTAGACTAATCCATGCCCCCCATTTTGTAGCTTTTCACTTGCTTGGCTTGGCCTGATCATTGAGCAACCCATTTCCTACTAAGCTGTTCATGTTTTACCTTCCTATTTAGAATAGACTATGTACTTTTGTACTTTTTTGACATTTCAAACATTGCCTCATTCCATGAGGAATCTAAGCTGCTAATTGCAATGCTCAGAACGTATGTTTCCACACCAGGAAAATGAGCATTTGGGATGATATTAAGCTCAACATCCCATTCAGCTATCAGTAATCTGCTAATCCATAGTAGGGTACATTATTTTTAACCTCACTGGATTAATATATATATATATATATATATATATATATATATATATATATATTGCCCAGGTATGTGCCCTGTTGGGAATAGAAATTGCAACCTTTCGTTTTACAGGGTGATGCGCCAACTAAATAAGCCACACTGGCCAGGGGAAGTATATATACATAAACGTCATACACTAACTCTGTCATATGCCAATCGTAAGCTAGTTTTCAACAGTTACATTCCCTGGATCACAGCTGCATGAGGGTGATTAACTGGAAAACAGGGAGACTGGGAGACATGGCCAGAGGTGACATCATGCAGCCTGGGCCACTGCAGTACATTTGTCAAGGTCAGTGGTGGTTTGGTAGAGCTTGTTCACTTCTGTTCCCTTTGTCAGGGATTCTCTTGTTTATGAAAATGGGAGTAACAAGTGGTGGGGTTCCATTTCCTGGTTTGATTTCTCAGTGGCTTTATCTAGGATCTCACTAACAACTGGTTACTGTCACCCCAACCCAACCTTCTCTGCCCACATGTGGGGATCACTTTCAATTATAAAGATGATACCGTAGGTTGCCATCCCCTTTGCCAAACTTGAGCTTCTTCAGGAAGATTATGTTCTCCATGAGATCCAGTGCATTGAACACGCCAAACCCTTTAACTTGGGCAAGAACAAGGGCATCGCTCATGAAATCTACAAGAGGAATCTGGGTGTGAGCATTGTAGAAAGAATAAGCAGCTTTTAGACTCTGGTGAGATGGTTCATGATGGTGGAGGGAAGTGTATAAAAACAGGAAGTCTCACCTCACCGTTTGCATACCTCAGAAATGTCAATGACATTCTCCTGGGGGTAAAACCGGTGCTCCACCTCCTCCTGGCTTCTGACTGGCATGCGGTGAAGAGGCTTTAGGTACCTGGTGAGGAGCTGGTACACTGCTGGAATGTCTTTGTTGTCCATCCGTCACAGTTCAGCTGTCTTGGAAGACAGGGACAGTCAGTAGTGCTTCATGCTAGCTGCATGGGCATATTTCTGCTCAGGTGGGGAATTCTCAGTCAGCTTCTGTGGGTTTAGGGACCAATGCCAGTACCTGTAGATGTCAGCAGGCTTCAGTAATACAACCCTAGCAGTGGAAGCAGCTTTGAAAATGTCCTCCAGTTGAACCCACCCAGTTATTTCACGGATCAGGGACTGGAGCCAACCTCCTACAGTGTGGCTTGTTGTGCACACACAGGAAATGGATTTCCACCACCTTTGTGTGTTAGAGATGTAGTTGTTTGCTGAGATGGCACTGATGAACCCAACTAGGTTCTGACCTGAGACCTCCGGAACCACACAGTGCCGCTGGGGGAGCCAGCCAGGCCACTGGAGAGTCCATAGAAGAAACTCTATGGAGTAATCAAATGGGAACATGTTGTCGTCATCTTCTATATAATTCTCATTCAGGAGAGTGTATAATTCTTTTGGCAAACCTCAGTCTCCCAGATCCAAGGCATGCCAGGTGAAGCCCTGGGACAGGTGTGGGGCTTCTAGCGGATGTCATCTTTGTCAAGTTTCTCAGTCTATGGGTGTTTTCCACTTCCCCCAGTTTAGAGATGGGCTGTGCATTTCAGAACTGATGACTTGACTTGCTAGCTCCCTCCACTGTTCTGACAGGTCCCTGACCCACTGCAGACAGTTCAGTGGCCTTCTTTACTTCCTGGATCCTCCCTGCTGGTGAAGAGTTCATCTTTGCAGGGTGTTCCCACGCCAAATCTGTCTCACTGCCTTTCTCTTTCTTCATCTTCTGTTTGTTTGGTTTTTTTTTTTTTTGGCTCCAGTGTCATTGGCTAAACTCAAACCACCACTCCAGTTGTCACTGTTGTCCTCCTGGTTTTGCAGTCACTGCAGTTCTCACAACCAACTGTGTCTGGTGCCTTCTATCTTCTGCGGCCACAAAAATGCCAGTAACTTCACACCCAGCCCTCTCTCATTTACCAGGAGCTGGCCTGTGTGCCTCCTTAATCTCATTGGATCTCAGACACTAAAAATAATATTGTTTAAGAACTACTTAACCATTACTGTAATGCACATAGCATATGAGGTTTTGCTAGATGTTATGACACAACAGTGAGGAAGATAGGGCTGGGTACCGCTCCTCAGATGCTTGGAGTCCATGAAATAGTGACTCTTATGACCCTTATATGTGGAGATTTCAAGATGCTCATTTATAATTAAAAATATACTTTTGTCTAAAATAACTAATTTGTTTTTGTTGCGATAGTATTGTGAGAAATATGATACTGGCAGTTTAATAATCTCTTTAATAAACTTCTCTGGTTTCACTTTTTTAAATTAATGGGGGAGAACTTCAGTAAAAACAATCATTATCAATGTGGTTGCACATTTTTCTTATAATTTCAGTGCTGCTAGTTTGTTGTTGTTGGGTTTTTTTTTGTTTTGTTTTTTTTTTTACTTTATCAAAATGGTTTCTCTATACAAAATCTAAATTCGGAGAAAGAAAAGGTCACAATGTGCATAAGATGTTACTCAAGTTAGATATATGTTGCTTTACATAATGGAAAGTTTATGGAAGTCTTGGGTAGTGAGTCACACTTAAGTCACTGAATCTTATTTAGTAGTAATAATATGATAAAGTCTGTAATTCTTCGAATCTGGCACGTAAGTATGATACATGTTTAAATTAAATGACTAATCAATTCCCCCTGCTCTTTTTTTTTTGCTGTGTAAACATACTTTTAGTGTGATATATTTATTTACATTTGAATCCAAGCATTTAGCATCAGGTAAACCTGTGCTTTTCAAAGTTGAATGTTATTATGGGGGCGGGGGGATCTTGTTAAAATGCACGTTCAGATGGTCTGGGTTGGCTACTTCGAGTCTTCATTTCTAACAAGTTTCCAAGTCCAAGAACAAGAATATAAATCAAATGTTCACATGGGATAATTTTTTGAATCATGTGGTTTTACTATTTGCCGTGCTCTATAAACATTATACAGCTTGTTCTGTCCTCTTTTAAAATTATTGCAAAGTTTTAAAGGTGTGTTGTAGAAATTGTAGGAGGTAGAGAAAGATGGTGACCTTGTGTCACCACCAGCGATAACCATGGTTGGCATTTTAAAAATGTACTCATATTAAAAATATATATTACCCTTTCACATAATAAATTTGATATGAACTTCTTTGAAACACTGTTTTTAATTTAATATAGTTAGTATCCTTTCATATCACTAAGTAATCTCCTAGAAATTTTTAGTGAATAAACTACATAGTAAATTAAGTACCATTATTTATTTAATCAGTGCCTTAGAGCGGTGAAGTAGTTGTTTAGGTTCTTTATAAAAGTGTTTCATTGAACAATTTTATACATACATCTTACTTCAACTTTTATTTCCATAGGAGATATTCCAATTCCAGGATAGATTCTATATATATATGTATCTCCCTCCTCAGGCAAAAGTAGGTGATGCGTATTGGACTCATAACTAGTGTTTTCATACATGAACCAAACCCAATTTGCTTTGGTTCCAGAAAAGCAGTTTTGTTTGAACAAAGGGTATCAATACAGACTGTACTATAAACTACAATTTGTTTAAAATATGAGAGACAATGAAGAAGATGTTTTTCAAAAGGCTGTTGTCTGTAGAGCCCAATTAAGGGAATTTTTCAGATCAAAATTGCTTGCCATTAACTGCTGGAATGGCCGGTGTTGGCACTCAGGACTCCTGGGGATTCCTTCGCTGGGTCGATGGGCACATGCTACAGGCCTCACTACTAAGTACCTTGAGTACGGTGGAATCTCGTTAAGGCTAAGGATAGTTCGGGGATCCTTACTATTTTGACTTTTGTTTTCTGCAATTGGGTTTTATTTTATCTTATAATTTCAGTTTATCTAAATGTTGTGTTTTGTATATGTGATGATGCTTGTCCCATAGACTGTTTGAAAATTAGGCATTGTATACTCCTCGCTGTACTGTGGCACACTTCATGTGCAGACTTTTGAATACATTGTTATTTTAGAATAAAGACGGTTTTGTAGATTTGAATGAACTGCTGATGTTACATTACCCCAAAAATTGCCTTGCTGGAAAATAATACCACTTTCCACTATTTCAGTGGAGTCTGTTTGTATCAGTAAAGAGTGTACCTAAGCTGTCTTATTTTGGTTGGCAGGTATTCCAATAGGCTCTACAAATATAATCATGACTTTGTGAAAGCGATCAATGCTGTTCAGAAGTCTTGGACTGCAACCACATACATGGAATACGAGACTCTTACCCTGAGAGAGATGATTAGGAGAAGTGGTGGCCACCACCAGAGAATCCCCAGGTAAGAAAGCACATCTCTTTACCACTAATAAAGGTATTTGTGTTGCATGCCATCCTCCCTTCCAACCAACATCTCTCCTTGGATTGCCCACCATTTTACTGGTCATCCCAACATAAATTTTTTCTGTTAACTTTTTTCTGACCATCTTCCTCTCCTTCTCATACATACTCTAATGCTCTCGAAGTCCTATTTATGGGTTTTGCTTTCACAGAAGCTGATACTTCCATGACCCCCTTTCAGTTTCCTGAATGCTGGCTTAGTTAGGGCTTTGTCATCTCTTTCCTCTGTTATGGATCTTGCTTCCTGTTTCTTTGGTCTTTTCCCCTCTCTGTCCCTATTCTTAAGCATTCTATAAAATATTGCCATTTTCATTTTCTGTACGCAGCTATTATTGTGTTACCACCTATTGTATAATGAATAAATTTAACTTGATAATCAAAACCAACTAAATTTGACAATAACTATATTTACTACTGTGACCCGATGGAAATTTCACATAACCTCCATTCGTGCCATTCCCTTTGCCTCAGGTGCCCCTCAATTTGCCTATAATAACTGTCAAGTTTGCCACCTGTTAAAATCTGAAAAATCTTCCCTCTTTGTTTTAAGGTCCAACAAAAAAAATACTTCTTGTTTATCAATATACCTCTGCTACCCTCAGCCAGAAGTGACATGTCTTATTTTAAGCTTGAGATACCCCATGGTGTATTCTTACTCTAAGAAATTAGATTGTAATACTTTTAATTTATATAGTCAGAAATTTGGTAGATTTAAAAGCATTCTTTCAAAACTCTAGCTAGATACATCAGAGTATATAGGAGCCAAGAGTATTTCAGCGATTCCATACTTTGCTTCAGGAAAAATTTATATGACTGAAGGGCAGGGAACTGGAAACTAGTAGGGAGCTAATGGGAGCCAATAAATTGTGTAGGCAGGTATTTTCCCTTCGTACATCACAGCGTTTGCCAGATTTCTGCGAATACGCTGATCATTCCCTTAATATAAGTAAAGTCTGTGGTTCAAACTGTAATGTTTGACCAGATCACTGATTGGTTGTTAACTAACTAAAATGCATTCAAATTTTTTATCTACAGGCTAATAATCTTAATGCTCTGGCATTTTTCAACTGCAAGGCTGTTTGAAGATTTTTCCTATCAAATTGATAGCATTTTCTCACAGTTCTGCCCCTTTTTCAAAAAAAATATACAATATTCTTAATATTGTGTACAATTTTGGATTATAGACACTATCAAGGTATGTTTGAAGGTACTTCTTTCTAGCCTGTGAGATGATCTTAATTTTCAAAATTCAGCTCCAACCGAAAAGACTGGAGCCTCAGATACAACTGCTTTGCTCGTGTCATGTGCCAAGTATCTGCAGAACTTTTTTAAACTATTTTTAAAGATTTTATGTCTTTTTAGAGAGAGGAGAAGGGAGGGAAAAAGAGAGAAATGTCTATTGGTTGCCTCCTGCATGCAGCCCGTCTGAGGACCAGACTTGGAACCCAGGCATGTACCCTGACCCGGTAATTGGCCGCCCTTCATTTTGGAGGACAGTGCCCAACCAGCTGAGCCTTGCCAGACAGGACTCTAAGGAACTCTTGCGCTCAACTCTTCTCTTTCTCCACCGATCACTTTGTAATGGAGAAGGGCTAGCTTTGTAATGGGCTGCTTTTCAAGCTAAGGTTCCATAGAAAATTTGTGATATGGAGATGGAATTGAATGAAGTTGGAAATAGTGAAACAGGCATTATGGTCGAGCTGCTTCATATTCAGTAGCATCTGTATATAACAGAAACTCTCAGAGATTCTTAATTTTAGGTATAGAGAGTTTGTGCAATGGCTGAACTTACAGAAAAAATGTATTGTTCTTGGGCATCTCTCTGAATCCAGAGCTTTCACCGGATCTTAAAGAATATGGACCCAAATGATGAAAAGTCAGTAATGTATAGTATAACTATAATCTTTATGGTTCTGCTTCTCCATCTTCCAGATTGCTCTTTCACTCTCTTCATTTTTACGCCATTCAGCTTCAGACATCACATTGTTTTTGCTTTGTCTGTGTGTGAACTGATGGGGAAACATGCTGCCCAATGGCATGGCAGAAAGAAGGAAGTTAACCTCTAAATGCCTTTTGTGTGCTGGAAAGTAGCTTAATCTATCAGCACCATATATACTCCTCTTACTGGCAGTTATCATCATAATAGCTCAGTAATTTATCAAGGACTTATCAGAGACAGGCATTGTTTTAAGCACTATTTTCATAAAAATCCTTTGAGGTAAGTATGTATCCTATCTATCTTAATAGAAGTCCATCATAGTTTTGTGATTTTAAAACCTTTGATGTCACATAGCTAGTAAGTGGTGAAGCCATTTGTAGGAGGTTTGTATGGCTCTGAGATACCTGCCCTGAAATTCCTTTTTTATCTTCCATATTTCTTAGAGTATTATTAGGTATATGCAGGATAATTAGTTAGTATTTTTGATTGACTGAATCTTTTGGCCTCTCAATATAAAATCGTAGAAAGTGTCTGTTTCCTTCCAAAATTTGCTTATACCCTAGATTTTATTCACAAACCTCAGAAGAAATAGCCAGGGTTTTAATTTTGGTTTATCTTTTTTCTGTGCTACATATAAAATTTCATGATGCATAGCTTTTGTGCACCTTGGTTCTTCCATGGACATTATCCAAGTTAAAAGTTTTATAGCATTACTATAATTTATTTGTACTTTTAATGATAATTTTTATACATTTCAGTCTCTTAGTGCTCCCTTTCATACAGCCCAAGACAACCTTATGTTCATCTTCTAGCAATGTCTCTGGTTACTTACTATTTTAGTGACAAATGAATTGACACAGCTGTATGGAATATGCTGTCTATTCTTTACAGTCCTCAAGGTTATGATTGCTAGTGATAAATGAAGGGTTTTTTCCTTCATTTCATCTCACTTTTGCTTTGCCTTAGCATTAACTTATATCATCTCTAAGAAAAGTGTGTGAGAGAAGGACCTGCTTAGGGTTAGTTGCAGAGGACATGAAGAAGCCCAGAAATAATCTTTGCCAGTGACTACATTGGAACCAGGTAAAAACCAACTTGGTAACCACTGGAAAGTTAGAACACTGTAGTATAATAATGCCAAGTTGAGTAAGAAATTCAAGTAGCTTACAATACAGAAAATAAATGCTACCACAATATAACAGTAGTACCCTAGCAAAAGAGTGGATGGAGCAGAGAGAGAAGTGAGTTTTTGTTGCGGGTTGGTGGTTGGAGGCTGCTGTGAGAAGAGTCATTAAAATTACAAGTCAGGGAAAAACTCAAAGGGGATTTCTTCTAAGCAGTGGATAGCAGGCATTTTAGATAAAAAACAAGCAGGAATACAAAGACATTGAATGCAGTGTTCGGCAGACCTGAGCAAACTTGAAGAAACCTAGTGTGGCTGGAGCCAGAATGCTGTTTGTGTGTGTGTTTTAAATCTCTAACCACAGAGAAACTTGTAGAACACTTCTCATTTCCAGAAAATGTCTGTTCACCATTTCATCATCCTAGGCAACTCTCCTTTTGTGTCTTTATTTCCGAGCCTATCATGTAAAGTGTAGTTCTATAATAAAGAAGCAGTTTTGACCTTTGGTTGTGGGGTTAGTCTGCCTACTTTATACTTAGAGCTTTTTTGTTTCTGTGTCTGCTTCACTTCTGTTGTCACCTTCTTGTCACTGCCATCCATCTCCCACATCAGACATCTGTAACTCCTCTATTTCTCTTGATCCTTTGCAGGCCACCTTTAACTTCCCAAGTCTCCCTTTTCGGTCAAAATCTGTAAAAACTAAGAGAATGCAGCTGTTGAAGCATACTAAAAATAGCATCACGGTGATATACAAAACCAGTGTCATTTCACAGGGGAAAAATACTAAATTGTGAAAAAGAAATGGATAATGAAAGCCATTTACACAACTTAATTATATAATAGACATTATAGAAATTGTCACATTATTGTGCAGTAGACATGTTGAAACATTGATGGGACAAATGCTCTTTGGGTCTGAATCTAGATCTCAGCCAGCCAGGAGGTTGAAATCATGGAATTAGAGGTTAGGAAGTCATCCTTAAAGGAAAGACAATGTATTGATATCAAATATATATTTCCATTGTAGGTCCAATCCTGCACCATTAACTGCTGATATACATGAAAAGGTTTTACAATTGCCAGCATCTTGGGACTGGAGAAATGTTCGTGGTACCAATTTTGTTAGCCCTGTTCGAAACCAAGGTAAAAAAAACAACCACCACACTTTAATTTTTCATTAATTTATTCTGAAACATTTATTGGACATTTACTATGTGCCAAGCTCTGGGGTAATTCTGGAGATACAGAAATGCAATGGGCATGATTCACTTCCAGTGGAAAAATGAAAATCGTATGGCCAATGAATACTTGGTAGCCGTGACAGATTTTTGGTACTAATTAATCTCTCCAACTGAACACAGAACTTCCTAATTATCCTTCTCAATATAGGTTCCATGTAGCTAAATGAAATTAACAGACTGAAATGTAAGCCAAACTTATTTGCTGTCCTAGTAAGAAAGACTCACATAGAAACAAAGAATTGCATACAACTAAAATTGGTCTTCCTTCTGCCAAGTGGTTTGCTGGAATTCCACTTTGCTGCCTATCTTCCTGTCCCCTGCCCTGACCCTGTTATTTAGTCTTTAGTTACTGTAGAAGCTCAGAAAATGGATCCATAATTTTTTTTCTGGTAGATTTTTTGATCTGTGACCTTTCCATTCACTTTATGTCAGAATATTATATATTATGGTAAATATTAACCAGCTTCCAATATGGTGACCTGGGAGCAGAGCCCAGGTTTACCAAAAGTATAATTATAAATACATCTTACCAGTTATTTCCAGTATAAGTAGATTCCATAACTCTTCCTTTAATAGCATTTGATAGCACGTTGTCTTATCCTAAATTGTAGCCAACAGTGACTTGGAGAATCATTTGTATAACATTCAGGTTTACCACGTCTAAGCTCATTTTGAAGATAATTACAGTACACGTGACTGATTTGTTACTATAAAATAGGTATAGTATTTGCTGTTTGAAAACATTCTGATTAGTGTCTCCTGAGAGGATTATAAATTAATAACACCCAAAGATAAATTGTTCTTTCCCTTTCCTAAAAATTCAGTGATAATCAGCTTCTCCTCCTTCTCAGCATTCACCATTTCAGTTCTGTCCTCTCTGAACTCTTGCAGTGTTCTAATGGTGCAGAGCTTTAGCAGGTCTTACAGCAGCCAGTTAACAAGGTTTCGGTCCTTCAGCCAATGCCAGAGGTCTCATCTCTTTGTCTTTCCTTCATACTAGTTATTCTAAGACTCTTCAACTCTAGAGAAAGTGTAGAAATCCTTCCCGCCCTTCTCTTTTTCTAAGGAGGGCTCCTTTGGAAAGGATGGATTGGAAATGAGAGAAATTTGAAGGTAATTGAAAAATAAATGCCAAGGGCAATTAAAGGATTGATGTTAAAAAGAGGATTAAAATTTTCTCTGGCATCAAACAGATTTGCTATACTTCTTTGAAAGGAATAAGTAAATACTGAATGTCAGTGTTGATTATGAAGACCTGGTACATGGTTGCTTCTGTTGTGTTTCATGTTTATAAAGTATGTAACATGTGCTAGGATTTTGTTTTCAATGGCTGAGGACATAAAGACTAAAGTGACATGGTTCTTGTCCTAGAGACTTATAGTTTAGCAAGACCTGCAAGGGAAACATTGAAATATGATATGATATATGATTTGAGAACATGTTTTTAAAATTCATTGGAAGCATAGGAGGTGGAAAGAAAAGTTTAGTTCCACACACCTCCCAAAAGATATGATGGACTGTGATGGGACAGTAATTCAAGGGAAGAAAATTTGACTTTGTAAAGCCAAATTCTTTGACACAGGTTTTGTTATAGCTTGGAAAAGATAATATTGTCTCCAATGTCCTATATCCCTTGAATGTTTTAAATATGAGCTGTACAGGCATGGGCCATTTAAAAACAGGGGGATTCAGTAGATTAATTGCTTTTGAATTGGTCCCTCATCTGTGATATCTTGTTCAGCATTTGAGAAAATAATGTACTTAGAGGTTCCTCTTTTTACTTTCTTTTGGTTTTCTCTATTTTTGGTTGGAAAAAAAAATATTTTCTCTTCCTAGTAATTGGGTTACTTTGGAAATTTCCACTAATTTTAAGAATACCAGTGTTCTATTTAACTCAGAATTCAAAATTAGCCACAGTTAAGGGAATTCATAAGTTTATGCAGAGAGCAAATCATGATTAATGAAAAAAAGAGATATTGGGGGACAAATGAGCTTTTACCTTTACACTTGAAAGCAAATTTAAGCACCAGACTTATAGCTCGATTGACCTTAAAGTGTGAGAGGGAAGAGAACTAGGAAATTGGAAGAGATGGACTTTCTTAGTTTTTCTTCAAACTCTGCTGTCTTTAAGAGAGAAGAGCAATGTCTCTCAGGTCATGTTAATTAGGAAATGAAGAGTGTTTTGCTAATGTTTAAAATGTTGTTCATTTCAGACTTGTTTAAAATACTATTTAGACTATTAGAGCTGGGAGGCAGGAACCTTAAACTCTCTGCTTCACTCTTTTCATTTTACACACAAGATATAGAGAAATGCCAGAAAGATCAAGTAACTTGCCCAGAGTCACGTTGACAGTGAAAGAGGGAGAAGAGAGGAAGAAAGAATCCTAACTCCTTATGCACTTGGAAGGTGCAGCTGAATATAGTTAAATTGTGGGAAAATCACATGATCTATTTGAGATGGTGAAAATTTGATTTTTGCAGAGTTCTACCTGGGCCAGATCTTCCCTAGCTTTCTTAAGAGATTATGGATCTTTTAGAATGTAGACTCTGGCCTTGACTTTTGCCAAGTCATTAATTAGCTTACACATTTTTCTGGGAACTACAGGGCCTTCAGGGAGGTTATCTCCTTTTTCCGTTCCCATAAATTCTGTCATTCTTAGCTCTTGAGTGTACATGTGGCCTGTCCCTCCCACAGTGATGGGCAGTTATGAGAGGTTATTTCTGTGGCTGCCATGGGCCAGGAATGCTGGTTGGCCAAAATGGGGTTGTTTCCAGACTCTCAAGGGATGTTAGTTTTTTGTTTTTGTTTTTTTCAATTGATTATGCTGTTACATTTGTCCCAATTTCTTTTCCCTCCACCCTGGTGTTTCATTACAGGAACACTGGCTTTGGCTATTCACTGTCACCATGTAGTTCTTTGACATTCTATCACTTGAGAGGTCAAAGGTGCCTAAGGATAATGTTATTTGTATGGTTTAAACAAAATATATAAGTTTATTTTGGTCTATTCAGTAACTAGACGATAGGGAAAGAAAATGTGAAGATTCATTAACATAGATAAAGACCTATAAACTGAAAAGGACACTAGGCTTTCATTAGGAGTCACTTAGGTTCTAGTCCCTGCCATCTATTAGCTATGTGACTTTGGACAGTTCATTATTGCTTCTTTCTGGGTCTCAGTATATGCATTATCACTTGAGTAGGTTGTATACTAGATGAATTCCAAGGCCCCCTTCCAAGTGTTTGTCTTCTAGTGCTCATAATTTGGATGATCCTTCAGCATCAGAAGCAGTATGTGATATGATATGGATAAATCTGGGATGTTTATGGGGAGAATTCTGGGGAACATCATAAATGGTAGCTGTTAATAGGTAGTGGGGCTCTAACAGATTCTAGGTTTTAGATCTATGATATTGTTGAATTATTTAGAGGAAGCTCACGTTAGGGTCTGGGGTTCTGCCTCCCTTACAGCTGAGCTGTAAGTCAATCAAGGTTGACTGTTTCCATTGAAGTCATTCTGTTTTCCTGGATGTAAAGACATATGTAGCATTCATAATTTGATTCTTCTTTCTACAAACATGCATTGAGTTCCCTCATTGCATCTGGCAACAAGGTGAGGAAAATAAATTTCTTGTGAACAGTCAGAGAAATTTACATTATAGTTTGTGGAAAACAATAAGTAATTCAAGTAGAGTTTAGGATGTTGGAAGCTCAGAGTAGTCTCCTGAACTTTCTTTGCACTAAGGGAGGAATGAGATCAACAGTTAACTTCTCCAGGTAACCTATTTTGAATGCATAATGTTCTTTTGAATATTTTTCTCTCTCAGGAAGGCAGTTACTAAATTATTAAATTCATATTTATTAAAGAGAGAAAAGGTAGCATTCTCTTTTTGAAGAATGAGGTTTTTAAATTATAATATTGTATGTTCTCTAATCATATTTTGTGTGCATTAAGGGAGTGCTCACCATTCAGCTAATTTGGTAACTGATATTAGTAAAGTGAACAACATCCCAATTGCGTATAATTACGTTTAATACCAATATCTTGGATCTGGTACAAGCATATCTACATGTAGAATTTGTATCAGTGGCAGAGTGAAAAAGGCTGTATAATAATACAAATATTAAAATTATATTCATTTATTTCTAGGATTATAACAAATAGATGTCCATAATTTTATATATTACCATATTTTCTTATTTCTTAATCGCATATATTGAAGAAACAGAAGATAATATTGCTCACATATTTTACCTCATAATACATTTTTCCTTCTCTTGAAATAGCAACTGTGTTCCTTGCATATGCTTCTTAAGTAAATTAATTTTGTCTTTGCCAGAGCATCCAGGTGCTATATACAGTTGTTTTCTTTTCCTTTCTCCCTACCTCCATCCAGCTATTTTCATGTTTTTCTCCCTTCTCAGTAATACTTTTCAGGGACTGTGTATAGTACTGATACCCTTTTCCCTTCAGTCCAGTGTACTTTCAGTTTCACTGCCTTCGTCTGCCTTATATCATCTCTTCATTGGCTCCCTTAAATACCATATCATCATTGTAATTACCCTCTTACCCTTCTTGGACTTTGTGGTGTTTTGCCTCCTTGACCCTAGGTAAATCCAACTCTTTATAATACCTTCATACCTGAGCCCTTCCTCATGTTAATTCCACCTGGCAAGTTGCTTTAGAAAATGCTGCTCTAGAGATATTTAAGAGCTCAGTTTACATGTAGCCCTCTATAGTTTCTCTCAATCAGATGGCTCAGAATGTTGCAGACATAAATTGTTTCTTCATGAACAAGAATGCTATCAAATGCTTTGCGGAAGTTGGGAGTTTTTTGTTCTTTTTTAATCTTAAAATACTCTCAAGGAAAGTCCCATATAGTAATGTTTGTTTTTTGATGGAAAAGCTCAAATTTTAATGTGTGCCTTAAGGTCAGTCATGTTTGTGATGGACTCGTCTTTACTGTGCTTGCCTTTATGAACAACAACTACAATACTCAACGTAAACATCTTGATGTACCTGATACATTCAGCTTTGTCTGTATTTCTTTGTGAGTGCTCCAAAGGTCTCCTGGGTTATGTTTCTGTTTTTTCCCCACCACCAGCATCTTGTGGAAGCTGCTACTCATTTGCTTCCATGGGTATGCTGGAAGCAAGAATACGTATACTAACCAACAATACGCAGACGCCAATCCTGAGTCCTCAGGAGGTTGTGTCTTGCAGCCAGTATGCTCAAGGTAAGTGTTGATTTTAAGTACTATTTACCTGTGTGTGATTGGGTGGTATAGTAGAGAGAGCAGTGTCTGCAGTCAGAAAACCCTCATGCCAGTTCTGGCCCTATCACTAATAAATGGTTTCTTATGGAATTCGCTGCACCATCCTGCAAAATGTCAGTAGTTACTGCATATTGAATGAGCCCTGCCTTTTAGGAGTCTCTTATATGTATGTATTACCCAACAATGCTCAAAACCTTGAAAGAGTAGATTTAATCCCTAATTTATAGATGGGGAGCAGACATAAAGTTGTCCCTTAATATTTTGGAGGCCACACAGCTTCCAACCCTCAGAGTTTCAGTTCTCACTAAGGTCTCCCTGTAAAACCTAATTCTTATTAAAATCAAACTGATACTGGTTTCTCTTTAGGGTAATTTTTAAATTTTTGTGTGTACATTTTTAGAATAGGGCATATGTAATGGATGTAGAAGCCTAGTTGCCATTGATTCAGTGAGGCACATTCCCATTTTAAAGTTTTATTTTGTCAACCCAAGATTGGGCCAATAGAGTTTCCCAGTTCACCAGTGGAACTGCTGGTGAGTGATTATTCGTCAATGAGCCTTTTTTTCTTTCTGAAATACTTATCAAACACTGACATATGACCTCTAGGCTCTGGGGACTGGGATGTATCCAAACAGTCCTTCCATCTCTGAAGAACCATGGTGTGGTATCTGGATATTTAACAGTAAAAGAACTTTGATTGCTTTTACATAATTAAATTCTACAAGAACAGTACAATTGCTTTCTATATTTTACAGATAAGTAAACAGAGGTATAGAGAAATTCTTCACACAGCTTTGGATTTGAACCCACATAGTCAGGCTTCAGAGCTTCCCACTTAATCACAATGCTTCAGGTGCTGAATAAATGTCTGTTAAATTGAAAAGGATGAGAAGACAGTGAGCAAGATGGCTTGTGGTCAGATGAATGAAGTGACATTTAAGCTAGTAACAACTTCCAGGGTAACAAAAAATTGATGGAGTGGAAGAGAAAGACCAGGAAATGGGGTGATTTTTCCTTGTGCCACTTTCTGATAATGGGGTAATAAGCTCTATGTTCTTCATTCCCAGGCTGTGATGGTGGCTTCCCATACCTCATTGCAGGAAAGTATGCCCAAGACTTTGGGCTAGTGGAAGAGGCGTGCTTCCCCTACACAGGCACTGATTCTCCATGCTTACTGAAGGAAGACTGCTTTCGTTACTACACTTCTGAGTACCAGTACGTGGGAGGTTTCTATGGGGGCTGCAACGAAGCCCTGATGAAGCTCGAGCTGGTCCATCACGGGCCCATGGCGGTGGCCTTTGAAGTCTATGATGACTTCCTCCATTACCACAAGGGGATCTACCACCACACTGGTCTGAGAGACCCTTTCAATCCCTTTGAGCTTACTAATCATGCTGTTCTGTTGGTGGGCTATGGCACTGATCCATCCTCTGGGCTGGATTATTGGATTGTTAAAAACAGCTGGGGCACTGCCTGGGGTGAGGATGGTTACTTCCGGATCCGCAGAGGAACCGATGAGTGTGCAATTGAAAGCATAGCAGTGGTGGCCACACCAATTCCTAAATTGTAAGGTGTACCAACCCAATATTTGATGCTGACCACTGTCAGTTGTGAAAAGGGATGATTTATTCACAGATGGGAGACTTTTACCACAGCAATTTCAGAAGATTACAAATAAGTTCCTATGATGCTTTTTTGCCTTCAAACTTAAAGCTGCCCTTAATTTTCATATACTTGCCCATTAACCACTGGTCTAATGTTTTCCAAGTACTCAATAAAATGAAGTTTTTACAGCTGATGGTGAGCTATGCAGTAATGGATTTTGCTGATCATTTCTAATTCAAATATGCTATATATTTTTTAAAATCTATATGAAAATCACAAGAAAATATGGCAATGACTTAAATTTTTAAAAGGTTTTTTTTGTAAATGATCAAGTGATATATATTAGGGAATTTATGTGTATACTACATTAGAGAACTTCTACCATTGGCTCCTTCAGATACATTCAGATTCATTGTGTCACTTATATAAGTACTTTAAGAAGAAAAGCATTTGAGGATATTTCAATTCAAAACAGAAGAATAAAACCATGAAACTTTATGATAGAGGATGTGTTTAAATAATGACGAGTGAATGCTAAAATCATCCCCTGGGTATTTGATGAGCCAAAAGTCATAGAGAAAATAAACAGGAATTTTTATAAAAATCTTGATGTTGGTTAAAATTATTTTTAAATTTTTATTTATTTATTTATTTATTTATAAATTTAATTTTATTGTTGTTGTATTACATCCATCCCCTTTTTCCTCCCCTCTATCCCCTTCCCCACCCACCCACTCCCCACCCCCAAAGTCAATCCCACTTGTTATCCATGTCCACAGTTCTTCCATACTAGTTTCTTGACTAAACTGCTTCCCTTCCTTGCCTCCTCCTCCCCTCTGCCCCCTGCCCACTGAAGGTCTATTCATTGTATTCATGTATCTGATTCTGTTTTGCTTGTTTGTTTGTTTTGTTCATTGTTGGCCTGTAATCAGTGAGATCGTATGGTATTTGTCTTTCACTGACTGGTTTATTTCACTAAGCATAATACTTTTCCATGTTGCTGCAAAGGGTAGGAGTTCCTTCCTTCTTTCAGCTGTGTAGTTTTCCATTTTGTAAATATACCAAAGTTTTTTGATCCATTCATCCACTGATAGTCACTTAGGCTGTTTCCAGCACTTGGCTATTGTAAATAGCGCTACTATGAATATAGGAGTATGTAGATTCTTATGAAATGGTATTTTAGGGTTCTTCAGGTATAGTAACAAGATCACTTTAAAGCATTCGTAAGTTAAAGTTGGTTCTTATCCATTCAGCTGTCCTATGTCTTTTGATTGGTGCATTTAATTCATTTATCTTTGTACCTGTGTTTCTATATGTCTCTGTTTCTTCATCTTCTTAAAGCAGACCCTTTAGCATCTCTAATAATGCTGGTTTGGTGGAGAGGTATTCTTTTAGACTTCTTTTGTCTAGGAAGCTCCTTATTTCACCTTCCATTTTGAATGACAGCTTTGCTGGGTAGCGTGTTCTTGGTTGCAGGCCTTTGTTTTTCATTGCTTGAAATATATTTTGCCGTTCCTTTCTGGCTTATTTTGTTTCTGTTGAGAAATCAGCTAATAACCTTATGGGAGCTCACTTGTATGTTATTAGCTGTTTCTGTCTTGCTGCTTTTAGAATTCTCTCCTTGTCTTTGAAATATGCCATTTTCATGATGATGTGTCTTGGAGTGGGCCTGTTTGGGTTCATCTTCCTTGGGACCTTCTGTGCTTCCTGAGTTTGCATGACATTTTCTGACCTCAAGTTAGGGAAGTTTTCTGTCATTACCTTTTCAAACAGGTTTTCTATCCCTTGCTCTTCCTCTTCTTCTGGTATCCCTATGATATGGATGTTATTACATTTCATGTTATCCTGCAGCTCTTTTAAAACCTCTTCATTCTTTTTCAGTCTTTTTTCATTTCGTTAAACTGCCTGGGAGTTTTTTTCTACATTGACCTCCAGCTCACTGATCCGATCCTCTGCTTTCTCTAGCCTGCTTTTGATTCCTTCTACTGTGTTCTTCAGTTCAGAAATGGTATTCTTCATTTCCTCCTGGCTCTTATTGATGATTTCTAGGTCCTTTTTAATGTTTGTGTAGTTTTCAGAAAGTTCCTTATAGCTTTCCTGGGGTTCTTTGTAGTTCCCCTGGAGTTGTTTGTAGTTTTCTTTGAACTTGATGAGCTCATTGAGCTTCTCTATCATCATTATTTTAAATTCCGTGTCTGATAGGGTTCTTGCCTCTATTTCATTTTGCACTTTTCCTGGGGATTCCTCCTTTCCATTTGTTAAGGGTTTATTTCTTTGTCTCCCCATTTTAGGTGACTCTTGTTTGTTTCTGTTTCTTGGATGAGTCTGCTTTGATTTACTACCTTAGTGGTGTGACCTTCTGTGGTGTAGAGGTGTACTTTTTTTACTTCCTGGCTCTGTGCTTTGTAACGTCAGCTGGTGTCCCAGTCTGGGCCTAGTCAGCCAGTTGGAGACTACCAGAGATCCACTGTCTTCATCTCCTTTAGGTGTTAACTCAATCAGTCTGTGATCAGAGGTCAGTTTTAGGCATCTCTGGGTGGGGCAGATGAATTCGGTTGTTAATCCAATCAATCTGATCTGAGGTCAGGTTTAGGCACTGCTGGGTCGGGCAGATTAATTCCTATGGGTGGGGCTGTGACTTCTCCTCAGGCTCCCGCCCTTAGGAGAAGAGTGGTTTGCTGGCTGTATGGGGGATGGGTCAGCACTGGACTCGCGGGCTGCTCCCTCAACAATCCCCCTAAAGCCACTGACCCAAACCCTCCTTAAGTGTCTCTAGTCCACTCTGCCCTTTCTCTGCTGGAGCCCAGGGCAGGTGGGTACCTCTGTATTTTCATGCATGGTCCCTTTAAAATTTCAGTCTCTTTGTCAAGCAGCTAAACCTGGTGGCTTTTTGCTTTTCACAGCTGGGTGCTGTTTTACTCTCAACTGTGTTGCTACAGGCTGGGAAGCCCAGTTGGGGGTTTGGATCCTACCCTTCTCAGGTGAGACCCCCTGACTGCTGAGCTGTTTCTCAGTCCCTTCAGCTGCCACCCGTGGGGAGCCCCGCCAGCCTCTCATGTCTCTGCACTTCCTACTGGTCACGTTGTGATGAATCGGCTCTTCTGTCCCTGGTAATAAGACTTCTGTCCAGTTGGTGTTCTGTTGGTTATTCTGGATGATTTCTCCCCAATTAAGTTGTAATTCCAGTTTGGTGTTGGGAGGAGATGGGTGTAGTTCCACGTACTCCTCTGCCATCTTAGTTCTCTCCTGGTTAAACTTTTTGATGGTCTATCTTGATTTTGAAAGTCCTGGTTAGCCTTCATTGGGTGAGTGGTAATTGCTTCATTAGCAGAATATTAGCAGTTTAGATTTGGACAGATCTTTGGGTCTCCTAGATATATTTCACAGTGGTATGAAATTTCAATGCTGAGTAAACAGATGGCATCTATTAGGAATGATAGAGTAGACAAAATTAGGCAAACTCTAAAACATCGACAAGAACCACAAGATTTTTGGAAGAGACCATAGATAGAAATCATGGAGTCTAATCTCTGCACATAAAAAGAGACTAAAGCTCAGAAAAAGGACAGGGAGCTCATTTAAGGTCACACAGGCGGTAAGTGATAGAATCCTGAATAGTACCTTGATCTTCTAAGCTCTGCTCTCCTTGAGCAACTGAGACAGTGCATCTCAGCACTTTGCACCAGAGTATCCAAAATCCTCAGGGATACTAGGTGTATACTTGGAAGTTTCACCTTGGCATGTTAAATCTCGAGAGTTTTGCCTTAACCTTGTGTCCTTTCTGTATTGCAATTAACTACAATGACACTTTCATTCTCCTTGAACCAAAGTGGCATTCCAGGAGTTTGCCTCATGTTTAAGGTAAAGTTTCATGGCACACTGAGATATACCTTTGACCTTTTCACAACGAAACATCTGGAAGGCCTGCAGGAAGGTGTATTTTCTTTGTTACTGTTACTGAATGAATGTAATTCTAGTCTTACTTTTTACTTTTTATGCCTAGCCTTGTTGCCTTGTGAAAGTGTAAAAAGGATTTGAATTTATTTTGTACTAAAATTTAAAAAGATACTACCTTTCTGTTTAATGGATGAGATTTTATTAACATGTGCAGGTGAGTTTGCCCTCTGACTTTCTATGGGAAAGCAATTGGAGGATGCACGTGGGAGCAAGTCATGAAAAGGCAGGGGACCTAAGGTTTTGCACAATTTTCTGAGGGCCCTGGCTGAGCTCTGCAGGAAAATCATTCATTGCTGGCATCATGTATTAAATGCTTGAGAAAGTATTGAAAACCTAAATATAGGTGTTCACCCAACTGACAATGGGAAACAACCCTCCCATTGTTACTAGATGAAGACAAGCAATGATTTGAAGAGATTCCAAGTCTTCAGCGCTTGTGAGAAGAATTGGTCAAAACGAGAGCTCCACTTGTACAACACTGCCATCCACCCTGGCCTGCTGTGAGCACCTGCTCTTCCCATTTCTGTATGGCGGAAAGACTGCATTTCATCCACGGTGGAGGAATTACAGGCTGACCAAGTGAACATGGTTCCTCGGGCCTGTTAAGCTGTACAAAACGCAGCAAGTTTCATTCTAAAACTTGTTTATGTTGGTATTGCTAGAACATAGTCATCAATGTCAGTAGACAGATTCAACTCAGGAAAAAACTGGGATGGCAACTCTGGCTGTCCTCTCTGGAAGAACTACGGTGGAGATATGCATGGATGACATCACTAGCCACAAAGAAAAATAGATTAGTCTGGAGACTAGCATGGTCTTTTTTTTTTTTTTTAATTTTATTGTTGTTGTATTACATCCATCCCCTTTTTGCTCCCCTCTGTCCCCCTCCCCACCCACCCTTTCCCCACAAAGTCAATCCCACGTGTTGTCCATGTCCATGGTTCCTTTATACTAGGTTCTTGTCTAAGCTGCTCCCCTTCTTTGCCTCTGCCTCCCCCCTCCCCGCAACCCCTTTCCCCCTGACCACTGCAGGCCTATTCCTTGTATTCATACACTTGGTTCTGTTTTGCTTGTTGTTAGTTTTGCTCATTATTGTCCCGTAATGGGTGAGAACATATGATA